>JAQJVL010000643.1:212038-429522 GCA_035578905.1 Stictocephala bisonia | reverse complement strand
GTAACAGTCCTCTATTAGCTAGGGACTACCTGATTTATACACGCTTCTCAAGGCATTGGTATTCTCGGTAACAGTCCTCTATTAGCTAGGAACTACCTGATTTATACACGCTTCTCAAGGCATTGGTATTCTCGGTAACATTCCTCTATTAGCTAGGGACTACCTGATTTATGCACGCTTCTCAAGGCATTGGTATTCTCGGTAACAGTCCTCTATTAGCTAGGGACTACCTGATTTATGCACGCTTCTCAAGGCATTGGTATTCTCGGTAAAATTCCTCTATTAGCTAGGGACTACCTGATTTATTTTTATATTTTATTATTTTCTTCATACTAGATATATATTTTACTCGGTTAGTGCTATAATTAAGTTTTATTTGCTCGTGGAATTGAACTCACAAATTAAAATATATTTTTTATTTGTAAATAAATATTCTCAACAATTGTTTAATTATCTCTCTAGCTTATGCCATTTGAGATAAAAGCTACATGAATGAATTTACAATTCTTAGTACAAATGATTATTTAAAATGTAATGTATAAGTAAATAATATAATGAGCTATTTAACATTAAGTAAAGAAGTTAATTTTTGAAGTTATACTTCTTTGCGCCCGTTAGACACTTTGGGATGGGATGTTGGTCGAGAAACCGCGTCACGCTGAAAAGTAAGAACAAATTTTTAAGAACTATCGATTAATCGATTGTTAATCGAAGAAATTTAATCGAAGAAATTACTGATAATGATAATATAGGTGTATAATATAATAATGAAGTCACGTATAATATATTGAAGATAAATATATTGAATAATATTGAAAAATGTCTTATATTTCATTTATATATCCTGTCTGTTTGTGTGCGTGAGTGGGTGTATGAGAATGGCCAAAGAAGTATAACTTCCACCGTGTGGTCCGACGCACACCCAATTTTTTTTATTTTTTTGAGAACTTTTTTAATCCTAAACTTTATTATTAACAAAAATATAACAAAAAATAATTATTATAAATATCTAAAAAATCAACAATTCTTACATATTTAGGATTAGCAATAACAAAAACAAACTAACAAAAAACTACATCCTAGAATTCACAAATACAAAAAACAAAACAAATACGTTATCATGGATTTCAGGAACACCTAAGAAGTTCATTAGATCATTGCTATAGATCCGATGACATAAAATTATATTTGTAGAAATATAATGTGTAAATTATTATAGGAGGGTACGGAAAGTCATTTCTTTATATTTTTAACAAAAGAGACAAAAAGAAGAACACGCTCTATCTTATCTTTGCAGTTCTCACTAACAATGCTCACCCACAGAGAAAACAGAGGTCTTTTTCTTATAGTTTTGTAAATCTGTAGTAATAATTATTACATTTACACTGATTAACTAAGAGGTATAAGAGGGAAGCTGACAAGGTGCTGGCCGAGCTAAATATAATATATTTGGATTAAGATCCAAAAGTCATGCAATATATATTATAAAATAAAAGTGATCTCCTGTCAGAAAGCTAAATCCAATCCATATAGCCACTTACGACCTGCCTCAATTATTCTGTTTATACTGGATAATCCCTCCATGAAAGAACGCAGGGGGATACTCTGTAATTATGTGATCCATTGTTTGGACAGACTCCCCGCAATCACATGACTGATCTAGTGTCAATCCCCATTTATACTTCCAGTAGTTACATCTACCCACGCCAGTTCGGAACCGATTCAAAAGTGTCTCTCTCCGAGGGAGGTTCATCCCGCCTACAGGTATTGACGGAGCGTTAGTAAGGAACTTGTTGCGTCCATCAAAACTGTTCCACGCTACAGCCCAGCTAGTATTGGGTGAATAATTTGAACTTCTCAATTGGGAAACAGTACGTAGAGGTGGGTTTCGAGATTTTAAGCGACCGTCCTGACGAGGAGATCCTGAATAATGGCGACGTGCGGGGCATTCAAGATCTTATTGAATTCTTTAAGTGCCTCCTGACGTCTTATATCTGGAGGAGCTATATTGCACAGTACCGGGAGCCAAGGTAGTGGAGTTGCCATGAGAGTACCACTAATAGCTCTCATGGTTCTATTAAGTTGGACATCAGTCACTTTTGTATGTGCGCCATTAAGCTATACGGGAGCACTGTATGGCCGAGCCATATGCTTGGCAAACTGCAGAAGTAACTTACTAGCCACACAGTCAGCGGACAATTGTTCTCTGTGGCTCACACAATCCGTTTTCCCATCAGTCTTTGTACTTCGTTCCGTTTCAATTAAACGTGCGTTTTGCTTTTTACGCGCTATATTTTAACTGAAACGACGTACAGTAACTTGGGGGGTGGCAACGGTTTATCGATATACCGGAAATATCGATAAATAGTTTTCGATATATTTGATATATTAGTATCGATATATATATTTTTTTCGATAATATCGGGCATATCAATATTTTGGTCCGATATATCATATCACTAAATATTGACGTTATTATCTCACCTCAAAATCATCACGGTTAAAAAAATTAGACTGCCTCTTACGCTTAAAAACATGCATTGAAATAATAAATTAACTGTTTTTTTTTTTTTCATAAGGTTTACGCACTAAAATGTAGTTTATTGTAAACCAGTGGGTGGAACGGTTCGCGATCTTATACCAATGTTTATTACATTACTAGATAAATGTATTTAATTTTTACATTTAGCAGGCTACTCTAAATAGTGATAGCAAAAAATAAGTGTATTTTTGGTCGTAGTATAAGAGTTAGTGCATAATTTTATACAGATAAATCATTTACAATTCGATATATCGGTTACTCGATATATTGATATTTTTCTTTCGATATTATCGTTAGATCGATATTTGGTTTGCGATATATAGATTATTCGGTATATCGATATGTTGAAAATATTTGCCATCCCTAAGACGCTGCGTGTAAACCCTGGGAGTACTTGAACCTCGGCGGTTAGTTACTGTAGTTCCCGGTACGCCACAACAGTGGCGCCGGCCAGACGCTGCTCGGCGCCGTGCTCAGGTGTGCTCGCCGTGGGAACTGGCCTCAGCATTGTTGGTCCATTGTTGAACACGTGTTGGACGACCTTGCCTGCCTGCCGGCGGTGATTTAGTTGGTATAACTGCCTCACCGCTCAGCTGTGGCAACGTACATTATTTCTCCAACATTTTTACGGTTTTTTAGAACAACCAGGCTTTTGATTATTACTTAATTGCATAAAATATAATTTCTCGTTATTATAGTTAGAAAAAATGGTAAATTTCGTAAATATTAAAGTCAATTTCAATTTTTACTTTTGGAGTAGGCCTGTTTGTGAAAAAACCCAAATTTGCTTAATACGCAAGTTTTAAAAAGCTAAATACAAAATATAATTATATCACTGTATTCGATTTACAAAGTAACCGATTGACACGGTTATGAGCGTTTCCACAGAAAAAAATACAGCGGTCGCTTTCTTACAGCCGCAGCGAACGCCTCAGTAGCAAATAATTAATACGTTTGTCCTCGAGGATTCAGGGAAAATGAGAGAGGGACTGACAAGGTTCTGGCACTATCAACGCATGGCAAAGTGGAGAAATAACTGCTCGACACACATTCAGAAAACTATTGATGCGAGCTCTGTTTATTTCTTCTCTGTTCCTACTATGTTTTAATCAAAACTAAGGTCACTTGGAAAAAAACCTAAAAAAACTGTAAATCAAGTACGGTTGACTCTATCTGATAGTCGTGTTTTCTTACAAACGATGACAGAAACAACTAAATGTAGAATCATTATAATTAAACAATTTGGAAGAAATATTATTTTTAAAAATTAATCCATCCAGCAGAATATAACCAATAGGCTTGAACATGACACGACCAATGGTCGAAATGTTGAGTTTGTTTGTCGGAAATCCCCAACAAAAATCATCTATCATGAACATTCCAACGTCAACAAATAACTTTCAAACGCACGAACAGCTTTGCTTTAGGCTTTAGTAGTGACGACACGTACGAAAGGAAAATTTTAAAATTAATTATGATCAGGAATGTTCTGAAACTTGCAAGGTTGTGTATTTGTTGTGACTACCCATACATGGACTCAGAGAGGGCCACACCTCTTACCGCTCTTGAAGCTCACCTTGCGTGATTATGTACTTTGTCGTTTATGTATTACGGGATTGAATATATCCACAAAGGCTTTACTTAATTTATTCGTTCACTTCCTTGGGTGGTCGGCCATTATGGATGGATTATCCATAAGTCAATGTTAAACGCATAAGGTGATTTATTACGTTTTTTTCTCGATAAAGATATGTGTGATATCTCATATTGCAATGGGGAATGTTAATTGCGCAGCTTAATTTATTTTTATGTTTGTGATACATGTACATAACATTGTTCTAATTTCAAAAAATAGTTTAAATGAAAACCCCAACTATTAATAATTTGTCAAATATCAAACCTTTGCAATCGGCTGACGAATAACCCCTTTTAAGACTAAAAATATCGATTTGATTTGAGAAAATTTAACACTAAATTCGTTCAGAAACAGGTCGTAAGTCAGTAAAATCACTCTCAAATCACTCCAGCGGAGGGAAACGGCTCCAAGGGAGCCGTTTCCCTCCGCGAAAAATGCCAAAAACGTGAGATTTTATTTCAACGATTCGGTCTTAATAATGATCGTACCGTAACACTTATTGATATGATCATTATCACGACCTATTCTAGTGGCTCAAAAGTTGGGTTTTGTAAGCCGATCAGTGCTTTTAACTATTTTCAGAGTTAAATATGTGAATTTTTAAACGCAATTCTTGATTATTAAGCTGGAGAAATGTCATATTATCAACTTATGATCTAATAGAGTGAACCTTTAATAATGTTTAAGTGTTCTTTATAACTTGTTATAATAATAAACACTAGCCAAACAGTTGAAATGGAACAGCATGTTTTGGTCCACTAGCAGTAAAGTTTTGGCCCTGTCGACTTCGATTCCGCGACACAGGAGCGCCTCTTACCTGGCTGAGGGGTTGTCATATGTAATTTTCGCTGGGGGTGCGACTTAGGAGCGCCTCCCCACCCCATTCCGGAGGCGCTCCTCTGTCACACCTAACACTACCTGTCCTCTGCGCTCTACCTGGTTCCTACCTGCTATCTAGCTCAGCTCGCGGAACATCCTCAATACCTACCAATCAAATATCACAACGGTTACTATCATACTGACTTTTTGTTAGGAGCACTGCATATTTTATAGCATTAAGTGTAACGTTGATTCTGTAGTTGATATGTTTTACTACAGAACATTCTAAAAGTTATTCTAAAAGACCATTCAAAACTAGTAATGTCCTGTGATAATTATTCTTAATCATGTTTCATTTGAATTAATTGGTTGAACTGTTGCAGGCTTGTTTTATAATCGTACAGATAGAGGACATCCTCGCTTGTTCATGCACACCAACTATCTTGATCTTCGGAGGTGGACCGCGTCATGCTTACCACATCAACTTCCAAAGACTAAGATATGATTTATGGAAAGATTCGTACATCATATCTTAGTGTTCTTTTTCGAAAAATTATAGACTTGATACTACTGTATTTCGTTTTATGTAAAAGGAACACGTAGACACTCTTCCTCTATCCATGACTTACCCCTTAACCCCTGAGTATTAATTAACTATGAAATATTAATCTTAGTAAATAGGCTTGTAAATAACTAATCTGTATTGGATTAAATAGTCAACTTCACTCATTACTGTACAATAATACATATTACAAAAAAGAAGAACAATTGAAAATATATTAAACACAAAAAATAAACCAGTAAAGAAATGTAATGTAAATATAAAATCTGGGCACATTAATTTAAGAAATGGAATGAATGAAATAAACGAAAGTACCGTAAAATTGCTGAACTACATAAAGGATAACCACACAGCAAAACTCAAATCCAAACAGACAACATTTTTGTATGTACAACATATACGTATAAAACCCATAATCAAACTCAAACATAACGTGCGATGAATTAAAATGTACTTTTTTCTTTCAAAATAAGCAAGAATATTTAAATTTAAACAAAATAATGCGTGTTAACACTTTACTTTATAAAATTCAAAATATGAAATTAAACTCGATAAAAATATGGTATATAACACGTAATATGAACAACATTATAACAATATGAAAAAAGTACTGTACATTCAAATAAAGTAATCTTATTTTAACACTTGCATAAAATTTAAAACAATATAAAATATTTTTTTTAAATCAAGATGAAACACTAATAAAATATTGTATTTTTAAGTTTTCACACTTAATATGTATAACATTCTAAAAGAATAAAAATACATTTAATTCAGACTAAATAATGTTTGTTAATACTTACTAATATTTATAAAAATCTATATCTAAAAAAAGTTATTTACACAAAACAAATTAAGATACAAAAAACTCAAACAAAAATACTATTTACAATCCATCAGTAGGCTATAATAGTCTAAAACAAACAAAACATTTAAATTCAAACGAAATATGCTATTTTACTTACTTAATATTTACAACATTCTTACATAAAAAAATCATTGTAAACTTAAACAAAATATTCTATTTAACACTAAATAATATACAACACTCTAAAATATGACATTATTATAAACTTTTTAATCTCCTTTTAACAACCTACATAAATCTAATCGTTGTTCCTACTTTTGATAGAAAGTCCTACTTTTGATAGAAACATACTAATTTCTCTAGCTAAATATCGTTCACACAACTGTTTTAGTCAACGCTGTAGCTTTTCAGTGTTTTTATTTGGTATCTTTGGTTGAGTTGTTTCCGAGGACATTGCATTAACTAACTAAATCAACAAGCTGAATATTTTCAAACAGAATCAAATACTATTCCAAATGACTTTTATAGCTTATATTTACAGTTTCAATGCCAGAAGGCTTTTTAATTCTAAAGAAGTTTGAAGTGTAAAATTCGCGAACCAAACCGGGAATCTAACCCGGATCTGACGTAAATAACACGTATGCTTATTTTAATAAACATATATATCATCTACAATTAGATTGATCTCAAGTTAAATGCAATGTCGTCTTAGATATCAGGAAGCCCTCATCACAATGATATTACGAGGCGAGGGTACGACAGTGGAGCGCCTCACACTCAGGCGCTCCACTGTCGCTCGTCCGTCGACTTCCAGCGGTGGCTTGCCGGTTTGAGAAACGGCCACCTTAAGTTAGTCACATAGAATAAATCTTGCAAAGGTGTAATAATTGTACAGGACACCACTGTCCAAGGTGTAGTGGTTATAGAGAGGGCAGACTATACAATATGTGTCGTATAGCTTTTTTTGTCGTGCTACAAAGAGAGGGATTGAAAAGCAAAAAATAAAAGCTAGCCGTCAAAGTACTTGATTTAGTGTAAAAAACACTGATCTTCTATATCGCTGAGCTAAGTATACTGTTCCCAGACACTCAACACTCGCCTCTCTAAATGAGTAAAACCAGCTACCCCCCCCCCACCCGCAATGGGCAATCATGGTCTGATTAACTTTCAGTTCACATTTTGAGTTGTAATCCCGCAATCACATGACGACTGGTCGGTTTGCTTATAATTCCAAAAATTGCACCTTACCCATACGCATGCGAAATCGACTACATTTGGTTTATTCCACCAATACTAGTCAAAGGATTGGTACCGTAACCATAAACCTGCTTTTTAATTTAGACTGTCCAATTACCAGTAGAGGAGATCTTAACCCTCCCCAACAAGAAAGGTTTGGGAGTGATTGGCTGTTTAAGTAAAATGAATTTGTCAAGTCGGGAGGGTTGGATGGATCGTATATTGACACTTTTTATAGCCAGTAAACGTAAATTTACTTTTCACTACTCTACTATGAGTTCAGCTGTTTTCGTTATGTGTTTACAACCTGCGAAACATCATATTTTCAACAGCTGTCTATTGTTTACTACCGAAAGTAACATTGTTTACAACCGAAATTTTTCTACAGTCAACAACACCTGTTTTTATTCCGTAGTGTAGTGAAAAGTATCGTTCAAAACTCGAGTGAAAGTTCTCGACCATTCGAAGTGCTCGACAAGTCTCGCACTTCAGACATATGGTCTCGAACATGAAAAACCCCACTTTCCACTCTTGTTCTGAAATTTACTATTCTTACGTCGAGTGTTAGGCTGATTGGTTTGATTTAAAATTAAATTTAAAAGAAGGAAAAGTTGATAAATTATTGTTATGATAAATTATATTGAAACTATGCGTATATAAATATTTATTTCTCAGCATGTTGGCCTATAACAAATAATTTAATATTTTCTATTTAGTTTCATTATAAGTTCTTCATTAACTTTGTAGATGAGATGTCTACGATATGAAAGAAGTTAGTTATGATTTTTATTTCCCCTAAAATCATCGACAATCTTATATAATCTTAATAACTCAATGATAATGGTCTTATAAGTCCGAGGATTTCATGGGGAAAAATCTTAAAATTAAATCCAAAACTATGTACTCACTTATCACGAAATCTCCGCAACCCTTTAACAGATGAAATGAAGAGGGGAGTGTATCATAGAGACCCGCTAAGAAAGGATTTCTCAAAATTCCATTCTTTAGGGGTATAAACGGCCCCTCGACGTTTCCTTTTTTCCATGAGAGCAAATTGGCTTTAATTTAATACTTTATTTTAAAACAGCTGACTTACTGTAACTTGTATAAAACTTTAAACATGACTCAAAAGCTAGGCTGAATTAGTTTTCAATTTGAAACGTTCTAGGTCATTTGTACTAACTCTGACATTATTTCACTAGTTTGCATCCCACTAAAATAGACTTATAGGGTTGTCTAGAATACAAAACTTTGTTATACAGGAGGCCGGCAGCAGGCTGAGTTTTATACTGATGTAGTTAAGCAACAGGTCTGACGGCTTGATAACTATAGTTAAGTGATAACGTAATTAATTCAAGAGTGAGCTATACTGCCTGTGTGTTTTGAATTCTATCGTCATATCGTCAAACTAGAAGGATAAGTACAATCAGCTGTTTCAAAGAACAAGCTGGTAATAATTATTTTAGGCGGAGAGTATCGTGTGTCTGATGGTAAATGAGCGTTTTCTCATAAGACTCCATTCTTAACAAAATTACAGAAAATGTGTGATACCACGTTTTTTATTTGCATTTCAAATGGTGGTTAGCAAACAAATTGTTTTTCAAAATTTGGAAGTAAATTAATGTTTGTAATATTTTAATGCTCTCTGCTGTATTATTAAAAGGCTAAACTCTTAGCTTACAAAAAACCTCCTACCCAACCGTTAAAGTTGTAAGCTCGACCTATCCCAATAAACAGGCAAGCTACAACTTTGCCGAAGGTTGTTTCAAGGCTAACCTACTGCAACCCGCCAGGTGCACTCCTAAAATACTCGCAAGGATTTCACTTTTCCTTCTCCTCAAGGCGTGTTGTCCTGGCCTTCCGTGTTAGTGACACTGTCCAGACGTCAGCAAGGCGCCACTCTCGGTCCGTTTCTATTGTAAGTCCACCTAGGTGTCCGTTAGTCCGCCTAACATCTCTGGCGGGCACCACCCACCTAGATTTCCATTTGGCATTCCTTTGATATGCTTAATTATATACTGCAATAACTAGCAAGGCTATATAAAGCTCTAATTCTATTGTGACAAATGTGTGCCACATAGCTGAGGAGGAGGGAGGCATTAAAACTACCAGAAGATTCACTCACAGACTATTTTTTTTTTCACACAGGTAGCAGTTTATAAATCATAATTTGTTTCAACATAATATTTTATTTAAACTGATTAAGCACACAAGAACGCCATTAACATGTTCTGTAAGTGAATACTGATTTATAGCAGCATCGTTATTAATCTAATGAAAATTACTTGGATGTTACAATAATTACACAACTTTGTGAGCAGTACAGCGCTACATAACTGTGTCAGTTAATACAATGTAACTACAGATATTCGGAACTTACACATGACAACAACAAATTTAAACTAATCTACAACAAGAGAATAACAATAAGTTCTAAAAGAACATATGTTTTACACAACAACAAAAATAATAAAAAATAAAATTACAAACTGGTTTTTGAATATATTGTCAGAGCAAAAACTTTACGAATTTTAAGAAGGTTCAATGTTCTTTTCGAAACTTTTCAACCTGATGTTCCCAAATTATAATATGTTGTTGATATTATATTATTTATATAATATTATTTCCAGTCGTATACCTATCTCGTTGGATGCGTAGACTTTTATATGGGAACAGTATTCTACGTGCCTTTAAAATTAAAGAAGATTATATTTTAGCCTTTTTAAGTTCAATAGTAAAAAATAGTAGTCATTTGTTGTTATGAAATGTTAGATAACAACTAATTACCAAGTTACGGCAATAAGTCCAGTCCATAATAGTTATTAAATATTTATCAACACTAAACTAGACAATCAACATATGTTACAAGTAATTTTTCAATGGCTATGGGTAAAATAAGTTTACTTATGGCACTGATGTTTTGCTAAGCAGATTCGATATACAGTAGTTCAGTTTCTGACAACATAACGGTTAGAGTACCGTCTAAATCGGTTTGGCGTAAGTTAAACTGATGTTATACGATTTTTTGAGATTGACTTTTCTATTTGTATTATTAAAATACTGTAAGACATAAGTTTCATATCGGTTTTTTTGTGCGTTCATGTTGTCAATCTTTTATTGTGGTAACCAACAATGCAGGCCCTCCCAC
Source organism: Stictocephala bisonia (assembly GCA_035578905.1). Taxonomy (NCBI): domain Eukaryota; kingdom Metazoa; phylum Arthropoda; class Insecta; order Hemiptera; family Membracidae; genus Stictocephala; species Stictocephala bisonia. The sequence continues at coordinate 418,771 of JAQJVL010000643.1, read as the reverse complement.
TCGACCAACACGCTTTGTGCAACTTTTTTATTCTTATGGTACGAGTCATTTGCATTAACTCAACAAGACCATTGGTTACGGATAGGTCGATTTTAATTATTCATTTAGAGAATATCCTATTTGAATTGTTATTTTGAAACTATTGTTGTTGGCTTATCATGTAAGTTACACATTTTTTTTAATTTCAATCTTTGTCCTACACGAACTTAAAGTTGTTTGAATTTAAAAAGATAGTTGTAATAAAACTCCAACATTCAAATAGTAAAAGCTGACAATGAAAACCCCTGTTGAAGAACTACTAGTGTACTTCTTTTTTCTTTCTATTTTTTGAGAAAATATACATCACTCTATTCCTCCATTCTGCTGGCCGGAAACCAGGTCAGATCGGAAATCGCCACAGTTTCTTATCACTTTAGCGTTCCTCCTATAAAAGTATTATTTCAAAACTAATTCCTACAAGGTACAGCAGCCTTGAAAAGTTAAGACTTCAAAAAAGGTTTTCAAAATACTGTTGTAAAGCTGAATCAGTTGCGCTGTAAGGAGGAGCTCGACTGGATTCTTGTGATTTACTTTTGAGTCACAGGTAGGATTCATCCTCATTGCACTTTCTCTAGTGGATCCTTATGAATCATTCCATGTCAGGATATTCCATTACCGTTAGTCTCTTTAAAATATTTATAAATTCATTTCATTTCGTTCTTGTAATATCTATCTCCAGTAAGTAATTTGCCGTATTCTACCAAGATTTGACTTCGTCGAACATCAGAAAACCGGTTGTCATATGTCCCCAAAGATTCCCTATCATTTTTTCTAATGCAATTTTTCTAATAAATAACTTTTCTAAAAGCAATTCACCTAATAAAAATATTTCTAAGATTGAGTTTCTAATTTCAATATTGCTAACCCAATTAAATAGTCAAAATTCCTAATTGTTTCTCATTGTATTTTTATTATTACACGATAAAATGATCCAAACTTTATTAGTCAAGATTTATGACGTGAGCAAGAAGGGTTAAATACTCTACAGTCCGATTTTCCTCCTTATGAAGATTATATTCCGAAACAATGGACTATATCCTCGCATTTGCAGTTTTCCACTTTTTTTTTGGCCAGCTTTTTTTTCTCGCTCTGGCAACTGACTCAGAACCCCTTGCGATAAACCGACCAGTTCAGTCCGAAGTATCTGTGCTGGACGCGCGTCTGGTTCTTCAGCTTTCCTTTTAAAGTTGTACTTAACAATTTTGGCTTCCGCTGCTTCGCGATTCGGTGGATGATCGTGAGGTGACTTTTCTGGTCCTTTTAAAACAACAACTTGATCTCCTTCCGGATAAGTTATGGCTCTCGCCTTGCATTCTCCGACTTTAGCACATTTCCAATACCAACGACCTTTTACAATGTTTACCTTGTAGTAAACATAACCATCTATGAATAATTATCCTCCAACAACTTGGGGATTTGGATCCATTAGGTATTATTGTAAAGTTTACAGCATTAAATAATTTTGATATAACTTTATATATGTAACTTTTTAATTTTGATATGATTGAATTCAGCCTAGGTTACCATAGAAACGAATCTTTTTCTTGCTTTTGTTTTTACTACATACTGATGATATTTTTCTAATAATTTTATCATTAGAAGAATATCATTAGTAATATTGAATTAGGCAACAAGTATTAGAAAACTCTATCATTGGAAAAAAATATTGTTAGAAATTTTTGTTTAGAAAAATTGCATGAGAAAAATTGATCGGCAATGGTCCCCAAAACATTTTGTGATTTGAACAGTCGTGGCAGTTAACTCACCTTCCCCACTTGACTATAATATACCAGGCATCACCAGTTATGGGTAGCTGACGCCGGCGATTTGCACTTGGACATTACTTAACTTGAAAACGTTTCACGCTTATATTTTGTAACATACGTATTTAAAATTTTAACATGTTTTTTAGGACATGTGTCACTAGTGTATCCCTGAGATAGATTTTTTCTGACGGTTTTTGTTAATTTTTAAAAGAAAATAAAAGTAGAATACTAGTTGTTGGTAGAAAAAATAAATCAAGGGATACAATTAAAATTTGATCTCAGGGGGTTCTAGACGATTGGGATTTCTTTTTAAAAAGTCAAATTTAAAGTTGTACGTTCATAAATAAAGCTGTAATCTTTTTTGAACTTAACATCGGTCTTATGTAAAATGATATCAAATCTAGAAATTTTTAAGCCTAGTAAAAATAGTTATAGAATACAAAAATATTATATGATTTCATGACAATTTTCTTTTTCGCTGTAACAGCAATGATCTACAAACAAATGAAATACCTTTTGAATGTCACGTGGGTAATCGATCTTAGTATTTCATTATAGGTTAACCAGCCTGATGACTTGTACCCGTTGGGTGACATCTGATGGCCAGTCACTCTGCATACAAATTAGATGACCTCAAATACAAGAGTGTAGATACAAATAAGAACGACTGGGGTGCGGCTGAAATGCTACCAGTTATTTGAAGGGACGTCGAGAGTTTGAAAAGGCTTTTAGGGATATCAAATAAAAATTTTCTTTCCATATTTTCTTGACTGAAAATCATGGTAAACTTATCATAACATTATAAATAACATTATTTCCTGCCTACAAATGGTATGTCACTGTAAAATCTGTTCCAAATTGGTAATAGTTGGGGTAAGTAATGCATTTCGTTACCGACTTTTATTATATAATTTCTAACCTCACCAACATTTTTCAGGTGGTGAAAATTGAAGCTGCGATAGACACAATTTAATTTTTTCCGAAAAAAAGCAGAAAAAACAATATACAAGGGACCAACTCTTTCATATTTGTACCTGAAATTATAAAAAAATAAAACAAATTTACTATGTTCAAGATCAAATCACGAAAATTAATAAATGATGCTGCTTTATATTCAATAGAAGAATTTTACAACATGAAAACAATAGCTAGCAAAGAAGAAAACAAAATTAAAAAAAGAAGAACAGAATACAAATAAATACAATTTTAATTTAAGACACATGAAGCCTTCTAAAAGAGTCCAGATGCAACCAAACTACCTTGGACCTGCAATATTTGAATATACAGTATGTATAGTTATTTAAATAATATAAAAATGTAAATAAATAAATACAGTAGTTTGTATTATGATATTGTTCTCTTCTTGCTTTACTCCTTTTCCCATAAGGCAAACAATCATGGACTAGTCAATAAGTACAGTATTCACATTATTTGTATTGTATTTTCATGACTCATGTTTGCTTTTTTGACTCATTTACAGCATTCGAAAACGTAAACTATTTTTAAACAATTGAAGCTTTGAAAATCTTCAACAAATTTATGAATCACGAATAATCAATAATAACCAACAAACAAATACTGTAACTTTCTAAAAATATTCCATAGACAGAGATGATCTTGGATGTGTTCTCCAAAGGACTAATGTTAAGCGGTCAAGCTGATGTTTTGCGCACTCTTTACAGTAAAATTACGTACGATATGTAATTTTGTATGTTTAATGACAATTTTATTGCTTACCATATTTCATTTTTTATTTAAGATTTTTAGACAGACGTATTAAAATGCTCTAATTGAAAAATTTGTCAAAATTAAAACATCGACAGATAAAAAAAGCAATCAAAATGAAGGTGGCTTTTTCTCAAATTGGTCAAAATTAAAACATCGACAGATGAAAAAAGCAAAAAAAAGCAATCAAAATGTAGGTGGCTGTTTCCCAAATTGGTCAAAATTAAAACATCGACAGATGAAAAAATCAAAAAAAGCAATCAAAATGTAGGTGGCTGTTTCCCAAATTGGTCAAAATTAAAACATCGGCAGATAAAAAAATAAAAAAGCAATCAAAATGTAGGTGGCTGTTTCCCAAATTGGTCAAAATTAAAACATCGGCAGATAAAAAAATAAAAAAAGCAATCAAAAAGTAGGTGGCTGTTCCCCAAATTGGTCAAAATTAAAACATCGGCAGATAAAAAAATAAAAAAAGCAATCAAAATGTAGGTGGCTGTTTCCCAAATTGGTCAAAATTAAAACATCGATAGATAAATAAAGAAAAAAAAGAAAAAAAATCAAAATGTAGGTGGCGTTTCTTAAATGGTCAAAATTAAAACATCTACAGATAAAAAAAAGCAATCAAAATGTAGGTGGTTGTTTTCCAAATTGGTCAAAATTAAAACATCGACAGGTCAAAATTAAAACATCTACAGTTAAAAAAACGATCAAAATGTAGGTGGCTGTTTCTCAAATTGATCAAAATTAAAACATCGGCAGATAAAAAAATCGATCAAAATGTAGATGCTGCTTCCCAAACTGCCAAGTCACCCCCAGACAGGGTAGGTCGGCAGCCCCAGACAGTCTTATACAGTCCTGTACTAGCAATGCTATTTTACCGTCTGCGGGCCAAAACACGCTGTTCTATTTCAACTTTATCGTTCGTGTTTATTATTATATTGTGGTGAAGTCTATATGATTATTAAAGGACCATTCTAGCAGATCATTAGTTGCTATTATGATATTTTAATGTAATATCGCCGAGAATGGCGTTTTAAGTTTCATATATTTAGTGTGAAAAAGTACAAAAACAGTCCAATTTGTACAAAAACCAATTTATTATCCATTATAACAGGTCTTCACATATCAAATGACACTTCAAGTGTTACGGTACGATCATTATTACGGGCCGATTTGTTGAAATAGAAATCTATGTTTTTGGCGTTTTCGCGGAGGGAGACGGTCCCTTTAAGAAAATGTGTATGAATTAAAAAAATGTTTAATCGTGAAGTCGTCTAAAGAACAAACGCTCTAAAGGAGTTACTAGTAGTTGAGCTGTGTTTTTGCTTGATTAAAAAAAATAATAACTGGTCTTGGCCTGATTTGTGCTGAACTAAAACCGAGTTAGAAGTAATCAAAATTTCTTACTCAAGAACTGATACATTTTCAGAATTTTGAAAAACTTAAGTAACTGTTCTCCACAGATTTAGGGTTGTGTTGTTTACAACTCAAATTTCGTTTGCACTGGAAGAAGGTAAAAATCAGAGAAGTAGAACATTTTCAGCAACATTTAGCTATGTTGTACAACATGTAGGTTGGGTAGCGGTAGCCCAAGATGGCGGCGGTCAGGTATGCAGACAGGGCCGGCGCCACACTGCACGTGCACACAACACACAATGGACACACCTGAGCGTGTCGCAACGTCGCTCCCTGCGGCATTCTATCAAAATAAATCACTAAATCCATTGTTTAATTTACAGAACTGGATTCGCTGGGTAGATTACTGAGGAAGAAATCTAATTTCCCTAATTTGTACAGGTTTCGTATCGCGGAAAACATGTCGACTGACTTTTTCGCTCAGAGATAGGTTTGATAAACAGCGCTAATTACCAGATTGTTGAAAGGTTTTCGGTGAATGCATTCCATGATGAAACACTGTCTCTGACTGCAAATGGCCTTATAAGTTCCGGGGACTTAATGGGGGGAAATCTTAATGAATAAAACCCAAAAACGATAATCTCCGGAATCACGGAACGAACATTTGGAGAGAAATTAGCATGGAGAAAATCATTTGTAGATGCACCTTAAGTATTGGTTTATCGAAATTCCATTCCTTAGGGTAGAAATACGCCCTCGAAATTTTCTTTTTTCCATAAAGGAAACATTGGCATTAATTTAATAATGGTTTCTCGAAATTCCATTCCTTAGGCGTAGAAATAGGCCCTCTACATTTTCTTTTTCCATAAAGGAAACATTGGCATTAATTTAGTAATGCTTTCTAGAAATTCCATTCCTTAGGCGTAGAAATAGGGCCTCAAGATTTCCTTTTTTCCATAAAGGAAACATTGGCATTAATTTAATAATTTAGTAATAGTTTCTCGAAATTCCATTCCTTAGGCGTAGAAATAGGCCCTCGACATTTTCTTTTTTTCCATAAAGGAAACATTGGCATTAATTTAGTAATGGTTTCTCAAAATTCCATTCCTTAGGCGTAGAAGAAGGCCCTCTACATTTTATTTTTTCCATAAAGGAAACATTGGCATTCATTTAATAATTAATTTCATAGAGCTGATTAAAAAAAAAACCTTTAACATGACTTAAAAGCTTGGATAATTTGCTTTTCATTGTTAAATGTTTGAGGACATTTCTACTAACTCTGGCATGATTGCACTGCATCCCCCTACGGTACACTTATAGGGGTTTCTAGACTATTCAACTTTGTTATCTAGGAAAACGGCAGCAGGCTGAGCTTTTATATTGATGTGATGGTTTAGAGAGAACCACGGAGGGAAGGGTGAGCAAGCGTAGAGAACCACGTACACACTCTTGGTATGATATGGTAAGTTAGTTATCCATATCATACCAAGAGGTTGATCTAAACAAAACGGTGCCACTCGAAAGTTTCAATACTGATCTTATATGAATGTGTAAGATGACTTTTGTAACCATATGATGGTAACCATATCACATGATTACTGTATACAAATGCCTACTATTCAGATGTATTCAGTGCCCAGTGCTATGTGATCACCAATATTTTGTAACGAATAGAGCTTTTGAAGGCAGTTTGTGGCATTCCTCTTTGCTTGGATTTTAGAATGCCTAGAGTTGACCATGTCTAGACTCACAATAAAAAGAAGTTCTATAATCTACTTTCATAATACATGTGATGTTGCCAGGGGCTCCCTGAAATCTACTATATCCAAGCCATAGATCAAAAAAGTTCAAAGTCTAGACAAATCTTAAAGTCTACTTTTTAGATGGCACAAATTACTGTAGTTGACTTTGAATCAGTGAAATATCGTACAAACAAAATTACGATTAGATGGATTCGGAAAGACAAAATTACGATTAGATTGATTCGTACATACAAAATTACGATTAGATGGATTCGTACGAACAAAATTACGTTTAGATGGATTCGGAAAAATAAAATTACGATTAGATGAATTGGTAGAGACAAATTTACGATTAGTTAAATTCGTACAAAAAATTACGATTAGATGAATTCGTACAGACAAAATTACGATTAGATTGATTCGTACAGACATCTAATCGTAATTTTGTCTACGGATCCATCTAATCGTTATTTTGTTTGTACGAGTTTATCTAATCGTATTTTTTTGTACGAATCTAACTAATCGTAAATTTGTCTACCAATTTATCTAATCGTAATTTTATTTTTCCGAATCCATCTAATCGTAATTTTGTTCGTACGAATCCATCCAATCGTAATTTTTTCTGTACGAATCCATCTAATCGTAATTTTGTCTACACGAATCAATCTAATCGTAATTTTGTTCGTACGAATTCATCTAATCGTAATTTTGTCTACGGATCCATCTAATCGTAATTTTGTTTGTACGAATTCATCTAATCGTATATTTTTTTTGGTACGAATTTAACTAATCGTAAATTTGTCTCTACCAATTCATCTAATCGTAATTTTATTTTTCCGAATCCATGTAATCGTAATTTCTTTCGTACGAATCCATCTAATCGTAATTTTGTCTGTACGAATCAATCTAATCGTAATTTTGTTTGAACGAGTTCAACTAATCGTAAATTAATCTTTACAAATTCATCTAATCGTATTTTTGTCTTTCCGAATCCATCTAATCGTAATTTTGTTTGTACGGATCCATCTAATCGTAATTTTGCTTTTACGAATTCATCTAATCGTAATTTTGTCTTTCCCAATCCATCTAATCGTAATTTTGTCTGTACGAATTCATCTAATCGTAATTTTGTTTGTACGAATTCAACTAGCCCTAAATTTGTCCCTACGAATTCATCTAATCGTAATTTTGTCTTTCCGAATCCATCTAATCGTAATTTTCTGTACGAATCTATCTAATCGTAATTTTGTAGTACGCGAAGTTAAAATTAGTCACGCGGAGTGTACAGTCGGAACTATTGTTGTCTGTAAATGCTTGTATCTAAATATTTTATTTTGACTTTGGTTAGAATTAACGGACCTTCTGATGTAGAGTTATATATAGTACGTTTCCTCATAAAGAGTTACTTATATCAAAATATCAAGGGCTATGGAAATACCTACAGTTTACCGTGGAATCCGAACTACATGGTGGATCTTTGATATTGTTAGCTGCGTTGACTAGCTCAAGCCTCGGTTCTCTCAAGATGAGCACCCCATAACCCTCTACTTAATCTGGACACTCCAGACCTATATAAGTTAAGAGTGCTCATTAGAGCCGACATCTGTTCAACGTAAGAACAATGAGCTAATAACTGCCACCGAACAAATCTTATCTTCAAGTATCAGGATTACAATTACACTATGCCACTAGTAAAATAAGGAATGACACTTTACACTTTCGTCGATCAAAAAATATCTTCATTGCATTTTTCGTACCGAATATATAGTCTACGAGTCAGTCACCTTGAAGACGATAAAATATCAGGTATTTTTAACAAAATTACCCCCTCTTGTAAAAATTGTCCTATGAAAACTAAACTTTTGCCGTATCTAGGTATGTGTACATAATATATCAGGCAAGAAAAACGTGTAGTAAGCGTATACAAGCATAGGATTAATGTAGACGCAGCTATTATGTATACAGTTTGAGGGTTGATTACTTAGAAACTAAGAGGCCTATGAAAAACCCAATCCAACCATTGTTTTCTTCGTTTGATTGTACGTTATGCAACATGAATCTTAAAATTCTATTTTAAGTTTCGTTAATTTTTATGTTACTTTGAACAAAAAAGTACCGGAATTATAACTACTGTTCACTGTGCGTCAAATTTACACTTAAATTACTAAACAATTCGTTAATTTATTACATTTACATTTTAATATATGGTTGACAGCAGTGTTTTCTAAAAAGTACATAAATTTCAAAATTTTAAAGAAAAAATACCGTACGGTAACATCATTTTTCTTGGCTTTTAGAGGATGTAAAATTAATTGGTCACGTTTTAATCCTTGTGGAATATGTAGGAACGATATGTTACTTTTAGATGCAAAAGGATATGTAGTGATTTTATATTGATTTAAATCAATCAAACTGATTTTTAAAGTAACTGTAAAACATATAATTATATTTTAAAATGCATAGGATATACCGTATAATCAAACTAGAAAACAATGGTGCGATTGAACTTTTCATAAGATTCGTAGTTTTTTAGTAAAGAATCTTTAAACGCAGGGACACATAATTTCTACACCGACAGTAGTTATCCGGGTCCTACGCTCTCTTTCAGTCGCGTAGACGTACCCTGAACTAATTACTGTACATAACCTAACTCACCCGGACGTAATGTAACCTCTTCTAACTTAAAATACCCTAAATTAAATTTTAACTTTCAATTCAGTATTATTTTTAAAAAATTAACATATATTGCGTAGAATATTTTCCAGGGGGGAGGGGGGTTAGCGGTCTTCATGTAAAAAAGACCACAAGTCCCGTACTGCACACTCTGACACGACTATTGCCCCTTCATTCTCTCCCCTGGAATACACTCTCCTAGGGATGGTACACGAGACTCACAGATATGGTAGAAGTCCCGTACTGCACACTCTGACACGACTCTTGTCCCGCTCATTGTCTCCCCTGGAATACACTCTCCTAGGGATGGTACACGTGACTCGTACTGCACACTCTGACACGACTCTTGTCCCGCTCATTGTCTCCTCTGGAATACACTCTCCTAGGGATGGTACACGAGACTCACAGATATGGTAGAAGTCCCGTACTGCACACTCTGACACGACTCTTGTCCCGCTCATTGTCTCCCCTGGAATACACTCTCCTAGGGATGGTACACGTGACTCGTACTGCACACTCTGACACGACTCTTGTCCCGCTCATTGTCTCCACTGGAATACACTCTCCTAGGGATGGTACACGAGACTCAGAGATCTGGTACAAGTCCCGTACTGCACACTCTGACACGACTCTTGTCCCGCTCATTGTCTCCCCTGGATTACACTCTCCTAGGGATGGTACACGAGACTCAGAGATCTGGTACAAGTCCCGTACTGGACACTTTGACACGACTCTTGCCCCCCTTATTGTCTCCCCTGGAATACACTCTCCTAGGGATGGTACACGTGACTCGTACTGCACACTTTGACTCGACTCTTGCCCCCCTCATTGTCTCCCCTGGAAAACACCCTCCTAGGGATGGTACACGTGACTCGTACTGCACACTTTGACACGACTCTTGTCCCGCTCATTGTCTCCCCTGGAATACACTCTCCTAGGGTTGGGACACATGACTCGTACTGCACACTCTGACACGACTCTTGTCCCGCTCATTGTCTCCCCTGGAATACACTCTCCTAGGGATGGTACACGAGACTGAGAGGTCTGGTACAAGTCTCGTACTGCACACTCTGACACGACTCTTGTCCCGCTCATTGTCTCCTCTGGAATACACTCTCCTAGGGATGGTACACGAGACTCAGAGATCTGGTACAAGTCCCGTACTGGACACTTTGACACGACTCTTGCCCCCCTTATTGTCTCCCCTGGAATACACTCTCCTAGGGATGGTACACGTGACTCGTACTGCACACTTTGACTCGACTCTTGCCCCCCTCATTGTCTCCCCTGGAAAACACCCTCCTAGGGATGGTACACGTGACTCGTACTGCACACTTTGACACGACTCTTGTCCCGCTCATTGTCTCCCCTGGAATACACTCTCCTAGGGTTGGGACACATGACTCGTACTGCACACTCTGACACGACTCTTGTCCCGCTCATTGTCTCCCCTGGAATACACTCTCCTAGGGATGGTACACGAGACTGAGAGGTCTGGTACAAGTCTCGTACTGCACACTCTGACACGACTCTTGTCCCGCTCATTGTCTCCCCTGGAATACACTCTCCTAGGGATGGTACACGAGACTCAGAGATCTGGTACAAGTACCGTACTGCACACTGACACGACTCTTGCCCCCTCATTGACTCCCCTGGAATACACTCTCCTAGGGATGGTACACGAGACTCAGAGATCTGGTACAAGTCCCGTAGGTATTGCACACTCTGACACGACTCTTGTTCCGCTCATTGTCTCCCCTGGAAAACACTCTCCTAGGGATGGTACACGAGACTAAGAGATCTGGTACAAGTACCGTACTGCACACTCTGACACGACTCTTGTCCCGCTCATTGTCTCCTCTGGAATACACTCTCCTAGGGATGGTACACGAGACTCAGAGATCTGGTACAAGTACCGTACTGCACTCTGACACGACTCTTGTCCCGCTCATTGTCTCCTCTGGAATACACTCTCCTAGGCATGGTACACGAGACTCAGAGATCTGGTACAAGTACCGTACTGCACACTGACACGACTCTTGCCCCCTCATTGTCTCCCTGGAATACACTCTCCTAGGGATGGTACACGAGACTCAGAGATCTGGTACAAGTACCGTACTGCACTCTGACACGACTCTTGTCCCGCTCATTGTCTCCCCTGGAATACACTCTCCTAGGGATGGTACACGAGACTAAGAGATCTGGTACAAGTACCGTACTGCACACTCTGACACGACTCTTGTCCGGCTCATTGTCTCCTCTGGAATACACTCTCCTAGGGATGGTACACGTGACTCGTACTGCACACTCTGACACGACTCTTGTCCCGCTCATTGTCTCCCCTGGAATACACTCTCCTAGGGATGGTACACGAGACTAAGAGATCTGGTACAAGTACCGTACTGCACACTCTGACACGACTCTTGTCCCGCTCATTGTCTCCTCTGCAATACACTCTCCTAGGGATGGTACACGAGACTAAGAGATCTGGTACAAGTACCGTACTGCACACTCTGACACGACTCTTGTCCGGCTCATTGTCTCCTCTGGAATACACTCTCCTAGGGATGGTACACGAGACTCAGAGATCTGGTACAAGTCTCGTACTGCACACTCTGACACGACTCTTGCCCCCCTTATTGTCTCCCCTGGAATACACTCTCCTAGGGATGGTACACGAGACTCAGAGATCTGGTACAAGTCCCGTACTGCACACTCTGACACGACTCTTGTCCCGCTCATTGTCTCCCCTGGAATACACTCTCCTAGGGATGGTACACGAGACTCAGAGATCTGGTACAAGTACCGTCCTGCACTCTGACACGACTCTTGTCACGCTCATTGCCTCCCCTGGAATACACTCTCCTAGGCATGGTACACGAGACTCAGAGATCTGGTACAAGTACCGTACTGCACACTGACACGACTCTTGCCCCCTCATTGTCTCCCCTGGAATACACTCTCCTAGGGATGGTACACGAGACTCAGAGATCTGGTACAAGTACCGTACTGCACTCTGACACGACTCTTGTCCCGCTCATTGTCTCCCCTGGAATACACTCTCCTAGGGATGGTACACGAGACTAAGAGATCTGGTACAAGTACCGTACTGCACACTCTGACACGACTCTTGTCCCGCTCATTGTCTCCTCTGGAATACACTCTCCTAGGGATGGTACACGAGACTCAGAGATCTGGTACAAGTACCGTACTGCACTCTGACACGACTCTTGTCCCGCTCATTGTCTCCTCTGGAATACACTCTCCTAGGCATGGTACACGAGACTCAGAGATCTGGTACAAGTACCGTACTGCACACTGACACGACTCTTGCCCCCTCATTGTCTCCCCTGGAATACACTCTCCTAGGGATGGTACACGAGACTCAGAGATCTGGTACAAGTACCGTACTGCACTCTGACACGACTCTTGTCCCGCTCATTGTCTCCCCTGGAATACACTCTCCTAGGGATGGTACACGAGACTAAGAGATCTGGTACAAGTACCGTACTGCACACTCTGACACGACTCTTGTCCGGCTCATTGTCTCCTCTGGAATACACTCTCCTAGGGATGGTACACGTGACTCGTACTGCACACTCTGACACGACTCTTGTCCCGCTCATTGTCTCCCCTGGAATACACTCTCCTAGGGATGGTACACGAGACTAAGAGATCTGGTACAAGTACCGTACTGCACACTCTGACACGACTCTTGTCCCGCTCATTGTCTCCTCTGGAATACACTCTCCTAGGGATGGTACACGAGACTAAGAGATCTGGTACAAGTACCGTACTGCACACTCTGACACGACTCTTGTCCGGCTCATTGTCTCCTCTGGAATACACTCTCCTAGGGATGGTACACGAGACTCAGAGATCTGGTACAAGTCTCGTACTGCACACTCTGACACGACTCTTGCCCCCCTTATTGTCTCCCCTGGAATACACTCTCCTAGGGATGGTACACGAGACTCAGAGATCTGGTACAAGTACCATACCGGACGATGAATTAAAACCAGACCAGCGCGATAGTAACAACTTCATTAGCTCGTTTGAAATGTAAATGTGGTAAACGAAACTGGTTTTAAAATCTCCAAGTCAAATAAATTTGTGGCCAACCACATAAAAATCACAAGAGTCGGATGTAAGTTAGTCGAGTCCCAGCCTTCTCAGGTAGCGGGGAAGGTAGAGCCTCGATGTGGGAGGGGCCGTTAAAGTCAAATTTAGCCCGGCATGGGCCCCAAACAATGAGTGCACCTGTAGCCCTGAGAAAGGTGAAGTGAGGCGCTAAAAGCCCAGAGATGGTTATTTATTTATTGGTCTACAGAGTAGACGCGCTCGGCGCCGCCGGCCCAATCCTCGTAAATGTCCAATAAGTCACACCAGGTAAGTCCTGGTGACACCTACCTTAGTCCTGACGCCTGTCTGGCCCCCTCCCTCTCTCTGGTTCACCGACTACACCGACAGAGGACTGTAGACAGCAGCGGGTAGTTACATGATCGGGTAATGAAGAGGGTATTATGAGAGGGGTAATAAGCAAGATCATAACTGTTCACTTAAAATTTATTGCATATTGCACATTATATTGCATAGAAAGTTTGATAAGTTAAATTTTCTTTTTAGTATGACTTTAAAAAAATATATTTTCCAATTCTATAGGACGTTTTCTTCAGGAATTACTTTTAGTCCTTTAAATGTTGGTGTTGAGTATAAAAAAAACTCGCTAGTGGTGACCGTAGTGCTGGGCTTGCTAATGCACAATTAAGATGGCCTTTTTGATTGCTTTAGTACAAGACTTGAGTTCTTTTGACCTTGTTTTCAAAAAAGTAATTTATGTAAAAAAGAAGAAGAGAATATAAAATATATATATATATATATATATATTGTACTGTTTTCAAGTGTTATGTTGTTTTTAATAAATATTTTGTTGCACTCTATTGTACCAAAATGTAGGTATTTAGTTCAATAGTAATAGCTGTCACAATTTTGTTGTTGGATTAAAATTTGTATAGTAGCCTTTGTATAGAATTACTGAATATAGCCTTATTTTCATATTACTGATATTAATGTAGGGTGGATATTATGTGTATAATATATATTATTATAACAGCTTAGAATTAAGAATGGTTGCCATGGTAAAATATATTTCTTATTGTGTATGTACATAACTTAATGAATGATTTTTGTATTTCTATAAAAATGTATAATTATTATATCAAAACGCATGTATTTTGTTAATTATGAATCATTGTTGCAATTTTTGTTTGTATGTTTAATATTTGTATAGCTTGACACGCTTTGTATGGAACCTTAAATGTAATTATTAATCTAGTATAGTCTAAAATATTAATAAGTTTAGTGTAACATTTTGACGTTGTGTTGTTATGTAAAGCTTTATGACAGTAAAATTTTATTTATTTATTAAATAAAGAGTCAAGTAGAATCTCAGACGGTAAAATCATTGACTTGAAAAATTGTATACTTTATACAACAAAAGAATACATACATATATATTTATAGTTGAATATTTAAATTACTTGTACAAAAATAAGTCTCGAACTATGTTGATTAGTGGAATTCGTACAACAGTATTCCAGTACTTATCCCCTTTATTCAGTGAATTCAATGATAGCGGGTAATCAGGGACAAAAGCAGGTAATTTTGTACTTTTGAGAGGGTACTTCTTCCAAATTCATCTGGTAACCCTGGAGACTTAAGGTTTGGGTACAGCCTTACTTCTAGTATTGTTTACTATATACCTTAACACTTTAATTTTTCATCTATTAATTAATTGGATACCTAACACCTGTACACAATTAGAAGAACACTGACATTTGTTCCACTTCTACTAGACATAAGAAATGTGGCAAATAAAAATATATTGTTGAAGAGAATCTAATATGGTTATTTACTTTTGAAGTTGTTTTTGTGACATTACATTAGAGTTAATAGTTCACTGAGGAGTTGGTTTTTTTAACATTTATTGCCTTCCAAGGGGACATTTTTTATTATTTCGATACTTGAAATAAATCTTTGTGGATTTTTAAAATGTATTTTCTGCTTAACTTGTAATAAAAATGTTCATTTCATTGCATAATAAAAGGTTCCAATGTGAATAATTACAAACACTGAGCAGCTTCTTTTACACAATTAATATGAAGGTTTTCAGTTAACTATTGTATATATTTGTTGTAAATTCGTTAGATTATTAAAATGCGGAAGTTTGTTCATAGAAGAAAGAAATATATGTTGCATCCAATAGTGCGCTAAATCGAGTTAGTGTGTTGAGTAGTTAGTTATTTCTCCACTTCGTCATGCTATGACAGGGCCAGCACCTGCCAGTCTCTCCTTTTATACCCCCAAATCCTCAAGGATAAACGTAGAAATTATTACTACAGATCTATAAAGATGTACATTAGTCGACTAAGAATGTTATACAAACATAGGTACTTGTTTCCTAAAGCGACCAAGCTTCGCCTTGTCCAGGCTCTTGTGCTAACTGTGATTGATTACTGCCTCCCTGTGTATGGCAATATTGTGTCTAAATGGGATTTAGACAAATTACAGAGGGTGCTAAATATGTGTGTCAGGTATGTATGTGGACTAAGAAGGTTTGGCCATGTTTCGGAGGCGCGACGATCACTGGGTTTGCTGACTATGACTGATACCTGTACTCTGCGCTCCTTATTCCTAGTTTATAGAATCCTTACCACTGGCAGGCCGGGATATTTGAGGGAAAACTAAAAAACAGGTCTCAGATCCGATCTCGCAGCACTAGACAGGATCAAGTTTTGGAGATGCCTCGCGTTCGCCGTGAATTTGAAAGAAAAAGATTTGCGTACTTTGCTCCCAAATTATTTAATGAATTTTCCTCCAGTTCAACAGTCCAGGGTGTATCTGAAACTACATATAAAAACAAAGTATATAAATATTTAATGTATTTAATACAAGCTGATATATCCATATATAACTGTACTGTATACATAACTTTATGTTTTAATTATGATGACTAATTAAAATTAGCTTTTAATTGTTTAAATAATTGTAATAGGACTTGAGTTGTTTTGTAAACCAGCATTGTTTGTTGAAAACCGCTCCAAAATAAAGACCTTATTTATTTAATCTATATATAATTGCCACTGAGGAGTTCGCTGCCATAAGAGATGGGCCTCTGTTTCTTTTTCTCTTTGGTAGAAATATAAACACCTCTTGCTGCTCACTCTTTTATTTAAGCTACGTCTTAACCAGGATTTTTGTGTATTTTTCATTTTATATAATTTTTAATCAGTATCATTTGGCGTCCTCTGAGGCAAAGCCCACAAGTTGTACCAGATGGTAAATACGATCTACGAGGTTAACCAAGTGAAAGTTATATATGGCATCATAAAATATATAAGACATAAAATTAAATATAATAATTAATGTCAATTATTATAATTAACAACTCCAGTCTGGGGAGAGGGACACACTAATTAGATCTAGTATCACGGCTGAATGTCAACGTTTTGATAGTTACGTTATAAAAGATACTTAAGAGTCTGCAGAGGCTGTCGGCCATGTTGGTTTTAATCCCATAAGAACAATGTTATTTTCGAACCGGACACGATCACGCGTATCCAAATCAAACAGTTATTTTCAAATGGATTTTTCCAAACAAATTGCAATTGACCAAGAATGAATTGTTTTGTGAATTCCTAATTAGTTTTATAGAAAAATATAAAACATATTTATTTCGAAGTTTTGATTTTCACATATTTTTCTAAACTAGTCGTACGTATTAAAAATATCAAAGCAAACCCAATAGGCAATATGATAACGTTTAAAATGACACCACATACACAACTTTGGTCAATAAATAACGAACTAATATGGATTCGCAAATAACATTGTTCATATGGGATTAAAACTATGGCCGACTGCCTCTGCAGACTTAATGATATTATCTCGTGTTTGATATACAAAATGTCCCATAAGTAGGCAGCCAAACTTCAAGAGGTTATTTCAAAGATCAAAGAAACAAACAATATTCTGCGAACATATGGTCTAACTCCTTCCTTTTTCCGTCTGTCTGTCTGATCGACGGATTTAGGGTGACTTCCGAACCACCCCGTGACCGGACGGGCGAGACCCGACGTAGGTAGCCAGTCCCAAGTGTCCGCATATTTCGACTGTAACGAAGTGTCCGTGTAATGAACTGTCCGGTATTCAGACCAACTCTCTGTGTCTTCCTTAGCACCTTGATCAATATAGCTTTCATTCCTCTACATTTTATTCAGGTAGCTACTACACATAATGGAAGACCTGTTCGTTAAATTATTTTGTTATTTATTTTAATTTTTTCATAATATTTTCAATTTAAATCAATAAACAATAAAGTGCTATAGTACCTAGTTCAGAAACATATTCCGATTTTATAAATGACACGACAGCCCAATTTGTGATTTTAGAGATATGTTCAATTTGCATATTATAATACTAAAAACGTACCATTGGGCGGTCGGCCAACGGAACAAGCGTGCTTTGAAAGGTAGTTGTCAGTGTTATAAATAAATACACGATAAATGTGCACAATATACAGCTGTGACATAACTTTCCCATATATAACAGTAACATATTTTATGTTTGTTTATTTATTCAACTTATTAATCTTTATATAGCAGCGATGTATGTCTAGGTACATGCTTTTAAATTTAGAATGTTCAAATTTCCAAATTAATAATAACGTGTATATATTGTAGCTGCTTACAATATTAAATTACAATATATTATATCTAGTTTTCATAGAACTGTTTTGTAGCAATATCTTTATTCTGCCAAAGGTTTATTTAAGTATTTATACACATTATCTGTTTCACCGAATGATTGATCCAAAATTTGAACAATCAGTTTAATGAGAATTCTTATGGTGAAACATTTATGTAAAATCGTTGATCGTCATTTTAGAGTGAATGGGAGGGCTGATAATCACTATCATTATCAGTGTAGCCTTGTTACTAACCACCCACCCAGTGATCGGGTGAACTTGTCGTCTAGACAGTATTAGCTTGTCGTCTAGAGTAGTGGTTGGGATACTGTTATAATACGTTGGGAACGTATTATAAGGCCAGCAATAATGTAAGGCCTATTTCATAACAATCAGTCCTTCAGTGGCTGTCTTAAGTTCTGCAGTTCACTATTCAAAAGTCATACTAATGCGTAAAAAAATTTATTTATTTTTATTAGAATTCACATTGAGAGCAACTACCTTCTAATATTGTATCAGTTTTTTACTCTATTATAGCTCTAAGGCCCTTATCAGGCATAACAGATTTTCTACTTTCTCAAATAAATGTACTGCAAGAAATATATAGTGAAAATTATATTTTATTCTTATTTTACAGAAGATAATAGCATCATTTATCTAAATAAAAAGTTTCTGGTGGACTGCTTGAGGCGTTGCTGTGGACTGCACGTGGTCTATGGACCACTTGATATTTTGCTGCCGTACCACTTGAAACGTTGTAGCCGGAACACATGTGGTTCTTGGACTACTTGAGACGTTTTTTCAGACCGCATGTGATCCATGGATCACTTGATGCCCTGTTGCAGACCACTTGAGACGTTGTTGCCGGACAGCACGTGGTTCTTTGACCACTTGAGACGTTGTTGCAGACCGCATGTGATCCATGGATCACTTGATGCTCTTTTGCGGACCACTTGAGACGTTGTTGCCGGGCCACACGTGGTTCTTTGACCACTTGAGACGTTGTTGCAGACCGCATGTGATCCATAGATCACTTGATGCCCTTTTGCAGACCACGTGAGACGTTGTTACCGGGCCACACGTGGTTCTTTGACCACTTGAGACGTTGTTGCCGGACCACAGGTTGGAGAGCACTAAAGAGAACCAAGTCATTTCATTGACGGTGTTGTAAGGTTGGACCTCATCCTTACAAAGCCAACCCTGTCTCTCCTTATCCAGAACCCATGTTGTGGCAAGGGATCGGTATACTGAAATGCTAAGTACAATCCGTTTATGGAGCTAGATTACAAGACCTAACCACAATACCACTTGGCACTATCCAAAAAAGCCTACGGATGTCAGTGGAATGGCATAAACAGCACACTAATGCAGGTGGTAATGGTTAACTAAGCTGGCTCATACAGCTGCATGTACCGTTAGCGGAATATCCTGGTGCGGTGGATGCAAGGACATGCGGGATACCTGCCGCGCCGCTGGAATGAGAGTGCAGGATCTCTTGTTCTGCATATAACAGTTACAAGGTCCTGAGATGCGGGTCCACACACACATACTGGCACAAGGTCTTCCACGG
Source organism: Stictocephala bisonia (assembly GCA_035578905.1). Classification (NCBI taxonomy): domain Eukaryota; kingdom Metazoa; phylum Arthropoda; class Insecta; order Hemiptera; family Membracidae; genus Stictocephala; species Stictocephala bisonia. Next base: position 399,154 of record JAQJVL010000643.1, on the reverse strand, counting down.
ACTATCCTTGGCCAGTGGTCAAGACAAAGCTGCAGATGGTCGGCTGCAGTTGATAGCAATCACTTCCTCGGTTGTATTAGCAGGCTGTATCAATAACTTATTCATTTGTGTGCTATTCATAGCCAAATTTATTATTTACCTGTTTAATATTCATGTATTTGTGGACTATAGTCCTATTACAATAACTGTCGCCTTCCTATAAATAATGTAAAATAAGTGTTGAGTTCTAAATTAAAGTCAATTAGTTCATTTATTGGCTTATAAATTATATACAGACCACTAATATTTGAATGTATACGATAAATAGGAATTATACGTTACTCGCTGACTGCACATACTTTACTACGTGAAAGGTAAATCAAAGGAAAGGGTGTGACAACGGCTATTACTACTACTAGTTTTTACTTTCTTCCCTACATGCATAGGATAGATAAAGTAATGTGGTAGACCAACAAATTTGTGTTGTAAGTCCGTATAAAAATCCTCTTAACACGGTGGACAAAGTGTCCCACAGACAAACTGAACCACTCCGGAAGGAGGTCCAAGTTGTCCGTTCACGAAAGGAACCGGGCTACCTTGGAATTTTGCATGCTACGGACAAAGTATCCCACTGACAAACTGAACCACTCCGGAAGGAGGTCCAAGTTGTCCGTTCAAGAAAGGACAACCTGGGCCACCTTGGAATTTTGCATGCTACGGACAAAGTGTCCCACCGACAAACTGAACCACTCCGGAAGGTGGTCCAGGTTGTCCGTTCACGAAAGGACAACCTGGGCCACCTTAGAATTTTGCACGCTGTGGACAAAGTTTCCTAACTACAATCTGTCCGACTTAAACTGGCTCAGTTTGTCGTTGGGACACTTTGTCCACATCCCCGTGGTGACTACTATTTTAATAAAGAAGCCTGGTGTTTCCCTGTCAGATGAAAATTATACCTATACTTCGTGATTCGGATTCGACGCTATACTGTAAATCTTTTAGCTACCTGCATTCTGCACTATGAATTCCTAAGGCTCAGTGTACATTAATTACCATAAAGATTTCACTCGTCACACTCATAAAACCTATACTAACCCATATCTGTAAAGGCCGGGCCAATATCTTGATGTAGAGGAAATAAATTAATACATTCTTATAAATATTTTACTTTATAAGAACAAAATTTTCTCGCCAGACTCATTCAATTCGTCAGATATCCGACCCACAAGAGTTACTAGAGAAGAAAGAAACATAGGGCACATCCAATAGTGTGCTAAATGTGTATCAAGTCATTGATTTTTTAAAAATTGAAACTTCGGTTATTGAGGTGAAATTAGGGCGCTATTGCCTTTTCTTACATTCAAGATAAATGTTTAAGTTAGTGTGTCGAGGAGTTATTTCTTCAGTTCCTATGCAGATGGCATCTTCCCTGTCACTCCCAAAATCACACCAAATCCTCAAGGAAAAACGTGCATAAAGATGTAAACTAGTTAAAATTAAATATATTTATAACTGCAACTTAGGCGTTTGCTCATACTCATATCTAACACAAGAGGGTAACTAATTGAACTTAACTAAGGATAGTAATATATCGGATATTTGAGGTACAGTGTAGATCATCAGACGTGAATATGTCCGTTACTTCCCACTTTACCGTGTATCAGCAGTGCAAGACATGTGCCGTATTTCCATGTTTCAACATCATATTTGTGTAAAGTTGTATCAGGCTCATGCAAGTATTGTAGATTTAGAGTTATAAGATCATTCTTAATCTCGTAGAGTCATTTCACTTACTCTACATGTGATCTTCACACAGAGAAAAAGAAACAGCGATCGCTTTCTCATAGCCACAGTGAACCCTTCAGTGGCAGTTACCACTCTAATGTAATCTTTATACATTTCTATTAATAGTTACTACACCTATCCTTCAGGATTTGGAGGGGAATATTGGGTAGGGGTGGACAACGGTGCTGACTCTGCTATCCGAACAGAGGTCTGGAGAACTAACTATTCTGAAACCCATTCAACGCATATTAGATACGACCTCTGCTTCATTTTTCTGTGCAATTTTTCAGGACCCTCCTACCAAACCTAAGAAAACGGGGATATACGAAGGACAACTCAACTCAGCTATGGCAAAATTTTCTAGGTACAAAAAGAAACGTGTTCTGACCAATAGAGCTTTAAGACACAATCTCTGGTGAAAGGTTTATAACGTCTATATTAATTCATTTTAAAGGGAAACCAACATTATATGCAGTTTTTCTCTTGTTGCTCGAACTTTGGGTCAAGGCTGAATTTCTTACGACTTTAATGTTTTAGAAGGACTACTGGTGTGTTATTTGTGGCCAGCCACTCCTACTGTGAGTCATCTTAACACAATACATATAGTGAACAGATGTTTCTCACACAATACACAGGTACAAGGCCCTCCTCAGTGTGTCTCTACAGCCAAAGCTCTACAGGCATTCGCTTGTAAATCGTTCCTAGTACAGTCACTGAAGCATTTTGGCTAGAAATATTTTCGGATGTGATGAATTCGCTTGAAATTTGAACTGTAGCTAGGGAGTAGCCCAAGAAACAAAAGTAAAATAGTGTTGATGTGTGCTTTTTCACTAGGGGTGGAAGTCACCCCTTCTAGGGGTTGGCAATATTTTTATGAAAAATAACTTCACCATTCGGTAGAGGAACTAATTCTAAACCAAAAACATTCTATAACAAATTTTACTCCAATCAATACTTTTTGAGATATTAGCGCCTAAAGGTGGTCGATTTTAGCTCCAAAAATGCATATTTTGTGCGATTTTTTGCAAATATCCAAAAAACTACAGGTTTTACAAAAAAAATGTAAAAGAGCAAAAATAAAGGTAATTAAATAACAAAGAGATTTCCTTTTTAAAAAATTTTATAGGTGGTATAGAACCGGACTTATGACTCCTTGAAGTTGGACTAGATTTTGAAGATAGCTAAAATTGAAACTTTTAATGTTATGTAGCGGGAAAATGAAAGGTTTCTCGAAAAAACTCAATAGACATTTTTTAAAGTAATCAAAAAGGCCTTTCATTTGGTTGCAGATAAAAGTGATTAGAGTGAAAATTAACGGAGTTACAGTCAAAACAAAATGGTCGACTTGATTTTGAGAAAAAAAATCGGCATTAAAAATTAGTTATTTGACGACAAACATTGAAATTAAGCATAATTCATCACCAATTTACTTTGTTTATACACAAATAATAATTTCTGGGAGTTTGAACGGGTTTAGAAGCTTAAATTTAAAAAAATGACCGATTTAATTTTGAGGAAAAAATTAATTTTTAAAAAAATCCGAGCTATGAAAATTATAATAAGACAAAAGTTTTAGATTTTTTTTTCTAAAAAATTTGCTTTTTTTTATTTTTGTACGACAAAATTTGACTGAGTTATGACGATTAGAAGCTCAAAACTGAAGACGAAAACTACCTTTTCTAAGCTTTTTATACTTACAAATCTAAATTTTGAGGGGATGAAAAATATTGCATTTCACATATTTTACAGGGCTTCAAATTTCCTACAAAATGGTTTTTTAAGCGAATTGATAACTTAAAAATTAAAAAAGTTATAGTAAAAAAACCAATAGCATTTTTCGATAAAATGTTTGGAGCAGGTAAATTATCATCATCTTTCTGTATTTTGAAGCATTTGTGAATTGGATAAGTATCTTTATAACATACGTGTACATACTTATACTAGTTTACGCATATATATATATACAGGAGTATATTTATAAGCTATATATAATAACACAATAGTTAGACCAAGGAGAATTTGGAGGGAGAGCAGAGACCACATGGCAGACAAAGTGAAAGTTCGTTGAGAATAGATATTGGTATATAGCCAGTATATTTCCAAAACTGAATATATAAACACGTGTCTCTCACTTATAAATTGAATAAAACTATTAATTTATCGAATACTTTATAATGTAAGTGTTTTCAAGTAGTGTGTCACAAAAAAAGTTTTATTAATTTATAATATCATATTCCTGAATTTTATTAACAACTATATTATAATATTATATTTCTAGAAATCATGTTTCTTATATACATAGTCATGGATTTTGGATTAAAAGATTAGAATACGTGTAGTTACTAGTGTAATTACAGGATATTTTCTGGTACTTCACTTCTTTTTAAAAATAGTTTCATTGAATTGTGCAATTGCAGCAATGTGAGTACTTCAAGAATTTTTTATTATTTTGTTTGTTTATGAATACGTAAAAGTTTAAACAAAATTAACTTTTTTTTATAATCCACTTTGGTTTCATATTTTTTGAAAAATCATCGATTCAAAGTAACTAAGAAATTAAATCAATGTAATTAATTCTAATTACTAGAAAATAGTTTTATTTTAGTTTTTATAAAATTTTATTAACTTTCAGAATTCGTTTTGATTATTATTCACTGCTGCACTGCTTATAATTTATTTCGAGAAATATTGAATAAATATCTTACTATATAATAATGTAAGTATCTTAAACAATTTTTATATAATTTTCCCATAAAAGGTAAGATTTTTTATGAGAGGTAGATCTTTTATAATGGTTAAGGGGGTTTAAAAAATAGAATACAATCAAAAAAACATTTGGAAACTTTTAAGAAGTCATAAATCATCGTATATATACATTTCAATAAAATATCTCAAGCCTTTCATAAACTTTTTCTTTATATAATCGTGAGGGGTGGTTTATTTTTTAAGGGTTGCTCATTTTTAATGAATAATAATAAATATAATACATAGTCAATGTACTAATACATTACTTTTAAGCTGCTAAAAACTTTGTTCCTTTTTTTTCAAGAATGAAGGGGTAGTTTTTGAGAATTTTAAGGGTACAAAATAATTTAATTTCATAAATTATTTCATGAAAACTTAAAAGTAACTGTTTTCAACATTTTTGAACACGAATCAAAACTTTGAAATACGTAAATCTAGAATTCTCGAATTTTTTACATACAAGGGTAGTTTTTACCCCCAAATATCAAAAAGCACACATTGAGACATTTTTACTTTTGAAGTATAGGAACAGATTAGCTTGTATGCAAATTTTTAGGAAAATCCATGCCATCCGAACAAATTTCCAGGTTAAAGCTTATTTTTTGCTTCAATGACTGTACATAGTTACTACGTGAACATGTGTTTTTCACACAAGGTACAAGGCCCTCCCTTGTGTGTCTCTACAGGTACTCGCTTGTAAATCGTTCCTCTATCTTATAGTTACTACGTGAACAGGTGTTTTTCACACAAGGTACAAGGCCCTCCTCAATGTGTCTCTACAGGTACTCGCTTGTAAATCGTTCCTCCATCTTATAGTTACTACGTGAACAGGTGTTTTTCACACAAGGTACAAGGCCCTCCCTTGTGTGTCTCTACAGGTACTCGCTTGTAAATCGTTCCTCTATCTTATAGTTACTACGTGAACAGGTGTTTTTCACACAAGGTACAAGGCCCTCCTCAATGTGTCTCTACAGGTACTCGCTTGTAAATCGTTCCTCCATCTTATAGTTACTACGTGAACAGGTGTTTTTCACACAAGGTACAAGGCCCTCCTCAATGTGTCTCTACAGGTACTCGCTTGTAAATCGTTCCTCCATCTTATAGTTACTACGTGAACAGGTGTTTTTCACACAAGGTACAAGGCCCTCCTCAATGTGTCTCTACAGGTACTCGCTTGTAAATCGTTCCTCCATCTTATAGTTACTACGTGAACAGGTGTTTTTCACACAAGGTACAAGGCCCTCCCTTGTGTGTTTCTACAGACACTCGCTTGTAAATAGTTCTTCTATTTTATAGTTACTACGTTAACAGGTGTTTTTCACACTAGGTACAAGGCCCTCCCCTTGTGTGTCTCTACAGGTACTCGCTTGTAAATCGTTCCTCCATCTTATAGTTACTACGTGAACAGGTGTTTTTCACACAAGGTACAAGGCCCTCCCCTTGTGTGTCTCTACAGGTACTCGCTTGTAAATCGTTCCTCCATCTTATAGTTACTACGTGAACAGGTGTTTTTCACACAAGGTACAAGGCCCTCCCTTGTGTGTTTCTACAGACACTCGCTTGTAAATAGTTCTTCTATTTTATAGTTACTACGTGAACAGGTGTTTTTCACACAAGGTACAAGGCCCTCCCTTGTGTGTTTCTACAGACACTCGCTTGTAAATAGTTCTTCTATTTTATAGTTACTACGTGAACAGGTGTTTTTCACACAAGATACAAGGCCCTCCTCAATGTGTCTCTACAGCCAAGTGTCTATTAATGTAATCTTGTTACTAACTTACCGGAGAACCTTATGTTATTGTGAAGTTCTGAACAAATTTTACAAACGTATATTTTAAAACTATATTCAATATAGCGATGATAAAATCTAAGCTAAATTAGCAATTTAAAATGTTACGCAGTCTATTTAAAGTTAAAGTAAAGTGTGTATGCATGAACGGTGGGTGGCGATTCAAAGTCGTGCCGGCATGACAGTTAGTTTTGTAGTGATCATCATCATCAGAGAGGTTCATTTTGTGTTCTCATTTGCGTTAATTTTTGCTCCAGTATCGGAGAGTGCTCCATTCAACGTCGGCAGGTTACTGATCCCCGCACACGTGCGGCAGAGCCTTCTACGGTCGACATTACGGGCAATTAGTATGGAAATTGCGGCAATGACATAATTCTGGCGACTGACCGAAAAGGAAGTGCGCGGGAAAACCGCGCCGACCATATGGTCCTCACACGGACGGATCGCCACCGTGTACTCAGGAACCCACTCTCTTCAGCAGCCGTGAATATGCTATCATATAACTTGAAAGGAAACTCTACATTTATAGGCAGAGGGTTTCAAGAGAAGAAAATAAACAATGAAAGTCGTGGTTGTTAACTCTTGGATACCTACTATAATGATCAAATTTTGTAAAAGGACGTTGTGCTGCGTCATCAACAACTGTTAAGCTGGGAGAACATAGTTCATTTAACACTATTTTAAATTAATTAAAAACGTAAGTCTTCTGGAGTCATTTTATTTAATGAAGGACCAGAATCTAAGACTGGTCTTAGCCCATGAAATACTTTCGGAGACGCTACCTCACAACTTTAGATACTGAAGATAGTTAACAAACAGTCCTTCCCCTGAATTCAAATTGAATTCTTTTGGGTTCACAACCAGTTAGATATAGATTTTGTTTACTTTGTAGTGCCCAGCTATGTTGGGATGTTACAATGGGTAGAAAACGTCTGCCCGAAATGACAGCTTTTCGTATTGCTTGGCTCATTCAATAAGATCAAATATACGACGATAAGGTAAAGAAATTCGTCTAACAGCACGCTGTCACATTACTTCTACCTTGTGAATAACTTAATGAATGATTTCAGTTTTACATGCCCAGCTACTAAGTATGACGAAAAATTCAACTCTCGTTAAGATTCAAATCAGCAATGAGTAATGTGAGAATGATGCTATCATTGCGGAACCAACAGTTCACGTGTTCACATTCTATTTCATATTCTATTAAAGGAATAAGTTTCTAAGTTTCAAAGTACAATTTTAAACTTAGTTTTGTGGTTTCAAGGTACATATGCTAACACTACAGAAACAGTTCATTGAAAATAATCAAGAAAGAAATTTCCAAAATCATATCCAAATATGCCAACAATAATTATCCAAAATGCAACATAATTTTTCATGTTATAAAAGGTATTTTCTTTATTTGCTTCTTGATGGAATTTTGATGGATTTAAATGAAAAATTGTTTTCACCAGTTTACAAAAGGTACTATATAAACTGTTAGCAAGTACTCTTGAAAGCTATAGATTGTCTCAAACCAGATGTTAAATAGAGTTGGTGAAATTACAGAAAAACGCCAAGAGCTTCGAAGAAGAAAATAGCTATACTACTATCAGTGGTGAATCAAAAAATCATTCCAGTACAGTGCTTTCCATCAAAATTAAAACTGCAAAAATATGTTTAATTCTTGAATGGATACACTATTAAAGTAAGCAGCTATCACTCAAATTACCTTCTCCACAGTTTAAAGAAAGTTTGAAAAGTTACCTTAAACAGTTCAATCCTGCACATTGAATAAAACAACCTACCAACCAAATAACAACTTGTCTTCTTGACAATCATCGTCAGTTTTTCACAATACTGGAATGATTTTTCAATTACACTGACTTGTGGTGTAGCTATTTTCTTCTTTGCAGCTCTTGGCGTTTTACTGGAATTTCACCAACTCTAGCTGATGTACTTGACAAACTGTAAGAAAGTCGAATCACAATTTCAGCTCATACATATATTTCAGGAATGCCTTCATGACTGCCTACTTGATAAACTAATCCCCCTAGTAGAGTCTCTGGAACGGCATTCAAAAGACAACATGACTGTTAAGTAGGTTCTTCTACACTTTCAGTGAAACCGCATTCTTTTGGCCAGAGAACACCCACTATGTGTTGGTTTTTATTTTTGTTATACATACATTCCTCATTCTAAAAATTTGGAATACCACTACCATAGAAAAGTAAAGGACTGAGTGGGAGCCGAGTAGGATGAATGGCAGTTTTAAACCTCCAGCTCGAAAACAATCAAACAACTGTTGTAGCACCTGGTGACATTGGGCTTTTTATTAGCTGATTGAATATTAATCAGGGACATTTCGAAAAGAAGGTTACTTGTAACACATTTAATTGTCCAGTCGTCAACATCCTGTATTGTAACGATGAAGTTCGTTGTGGGTAATATTCGACAAGTGAAGTCCTTCCGTCAGATCGATGCCTACACCGAATCCTCCTTGGGCGTGTAGGTGCCGAGCCGTCTGTGGCCTGGCTGGCCAGATGGCCGGTGGGCAGCGGTGGGACGTCAGTGGGAAGAATCCCACTGACCCATTACGGAGCAATGACATCTCGTCTTCCTCATAGGTGTGAGGCTGATGAAATAATCTTAGCCTATGAAGTAGCCGATCTTGAATTAATCGGCTACTTTAGTTCCACCGTTTAGGAACTAATTGATAATCCCGGGCTCCACCTTCCCATAGTTCACAGTCCGGGAATATCCGAGATATGTTCTGTGGATATTCTCTCCTTTCGTCTACTTATATCAACTGATTGTCTCCTTCCTAAATCTAAAAAATGTATATTTTAATGATATTTAGAATTAACGCTGCACACTCTCACTCATATCTCATTTACATGGCTTATCAAATGTATTTTATTAAATAAATGTGTGTATGTGTGGGGTTGAATGGTGGTTATCATCATCGTATGTGTAAGGTTGAGGGGTGGTTATCATCACCGTATGTGTAAGGTTGAGGGGTGGTTATCATCACCGTATGTGTAAGGTTGAGGGGTGGTTATCATCACCGTACGTGTGAGGTTTAATGGGTGGTTATCATCACCGTATGTGTGAGGTTTAATGGTGGTTATCATCACCGTATGTGTGAGGTTTAATGGTGGTTATCATCACCGTACGTGTGAGGTTTAATGGTGGTTATCATCACCGTATGTGTGAGGTTTAGTGGTGGTTATCATCACCGTATGTGTGAGGTTTAGTGGTGGTTATCATCACCGTACGTGTGAGGTTTAATGGTGGTTATCATCACCGTACGTGTGAGGTTTAATGGTGGTTATCATCACCGTACGTGTGAGGTTTAATGGTGGTTATCATCACCGTACGTGTGAGGTTTAATGGTGGTTATCATCACCGTACGTGTGCGGTTTAATGGTGGTTATCATCACCGTACGTGTGAGGTTTAGTGGTGGTTATCATCACCGTATGTGTGAGGTTTAGTGGTGGTTATCATCACCGTACGTGTGAGGTTTAATGGTGGTTATCATCACCGTACGTGTGAGGTTTAATGGTGGTTATCATCACCGTACGTGTGAGGTTTAATGGTGGTTATCATCACCGTACGTGTGAGGTTTAATGGTGGTTATCATCACCGTACGTGTGCGGTTTAATGGTGGTTATCATCACCGTACGTGTGAGGTTTAGTGGTGGTTATCATCACCGTACGTGTGAGGTTTAATGGTGGTTATCATCACCGTATGTGTGAGGTTTAGTGGTGGTTATCATCACCGTACATGTGAGGTTTAATGGTGGTTATCATCACCGTATGTGTGAGGTTTAATGGTGGTTATCATCACCGTACATGTGAGGTTTAATGGTGGTTATCATCACCGTATGTGTGAGGTTTAATGGTGGTTATCATCACCGTATGTGTGAGGTTTAATGGTGGTTATCATCACCGTACATGTGAGGTTTAATGGTGGTTATCATCACCGTACGTGTGACGTTTAATGGTGGTTATCATCACCGTATGTGTGAGGTTTAGTGGTGGTTATCATCACCGTACGTGTGAGGTTTAGTGGTGGTTATCATCACCGTACGTGTGAGGTTTAATGGTGGTTATCATCACCGTACATGTGAGGTTTAATGGTGGTTATCATCACCGTATGTGTGAGGTTTAATGGTGGTTATCATCACCGTATGTGTGAGGCTAAGGAGTGGTTAACAGCACCGTATGTGTTATGGTGAAGGTGGTTATCACCACAATGTACACAATACATTTAAATTTTGTTTTCATATATAAATAATCTAATATTAATAGTGTATTTATAACGTTGAGGGAGTCTACTGTGCAAATCGCACACCGGATCAATCTAGCTTGAAGTTTTAAAATTAATTAATTTTTGTATCGTTGAGTATTGAAGTTAAAATTTGTGTAAAGGAGGATACCCATGTTGATATGTATCTACGATGGCATTCAGGATGTGACATTATAATTAAATAAAAATAATATTATTTACAGTCTAAACTAAGATAGTTGGGAGGTAAACATTTGTAAGATGTGAAAGATGAGACCAGAGGATGTTTTGTACAGCTGTGAACTGAGTTGTGTAACGGTAAAAAAGCTTAAATCAGAAATGTTCAGGTAAAATAATTAAATGATATTATAGTAAAATAATATTGATCCAGTAATGCCGAAAGATTTTAGGACTTCTGTGTGTGAAGTGGGTGAAGTTAGGTAATTGTCTACCCATCCTCATTTGACCTTGCACCTGGGTTCAGGTATTGGAGTAATTACACAACGTCTCACCCAAGGTCATACTTTATGTCAAAATAAGTCGCATAGTATTGTTTATAATATTTGTAAGAATCAATACAGTTAAAGATAAAGATCCACTTATATAATTTAGTGATGATCAATTAAATTGATTATAGATGCTACGTTGTACATTATTAGGGAAGATAGATATGATTGATAATGTAATTAATTAATTAATTTGTTTATTTCATTAATTACAACTAAATGTTAATGCAGTCAAACCGTTGCAATATGATTATTTGGTTATCATGCTCAGCGCACTTTCCATATTGGCGTTATAATCAAGTTCTATATAATATTATTCATAATATTTAACAGGGGCGAGCGACAGTGGAGCGCCTGGCAAAAACTAATAAAACTGTCAGCCAAGAAATAGCACAACTGCGACAGTGGAGCGCCTGGCCTTGAGGCGCTCCACTGTCGTACCCTCGCGGGTCCAGTGTGACAAGGGTTTGACATGGGTTCAAAAACTAAGGGGTCTTGAAATCTATGGTGAGATTGTGTTTAACTTGAGAGCAATCTAATTGTAGGTAAGACATATGTTTATTAAAGTAAACATACATGTTACAGTATTTACATATGATCCGGGTTCGATTCCCGGGTATGTTAGCAAATTTTACACTTCAAATTACTTTAGAAATAAAAAAGCCTTCAGTTATTGAAATTGGAAATAAAATCTATATTAAAATAAGCTGTTATAGTCCGATTCATTGACACGCTTCTAAGTCATAGATAAGGTGTATTGTATAATACGTAACTATATTACTATATATTACTCATAATCATATCGTGACAGAGGTTATAGAGTCCAGGACTGTATAATAATAATATTTATTGTCTGCACTTAATAAAAAAGTATTAAACATACAATATGTAAAATAGTAAATTAATATAAATAAAAAAAATTAATAAAGAAGAAAAAATAGTTCATAATATTCTTATAGTTCTTGAAATTTAAAATATTCAATTCGATATAAACAATTTCTGGTCGTGTAATTTTTAAATGTTTCATTGAAAGCATCTTCTTTCAGAATTCTTATATGTATTGGTAATTTATTAAACATTTTGATTGAATTGTTTTAAAAAATATGTATTAATTTATAATTTGTAAAATAATGTCTTCTTATATTGTCTTTGTTTTTTTATAGAGTAGTTATGCATACTGCTTCAAATTATAAAATTTAGAAATATTTTGTTTGATATATATAAAATAAGTAATAACGTAATTTAAGGTACTTTAAAGAATAGTTTACAGCTTGCCTTTTGGGGAATGTTTTTTTTATTATTCTTAAGGTAATTTTTTGTAATTTACAGATTTTAAAAGTACCAGGACCAAAGTAGAGTGTAGTAAGATAAGTGGCTATGGATGAATGAATAGTATAATAATAATGAAATATCTGTTTTACATGATTTTAAATTCTTCATTGAGCAAGAATTCCTATTGAATATTGTTTATACATAATCAGTATGGGTGTTCCAGGTAATATATAAGTCAATCTTTACTCCTAAACATTTCAGTTCTTTATTTATATTTATTTATTTTTTGATTCATCGAAAATACTATAGCTTATGTTTTATTTGTATTGATTGTTAATTTATTTTCTGAACACCATTTGATAACAATTTGGGAATTTTCTTCACATAAATGATTGTAATTTATCTGTACGATTACAAACTTGTTTTAAAACAAGTCTGCAATAGTTCAACTACTTATTAATTCAAATAAAATGGAACATGATTAATAATACTTATCACAGTACATTAATAATTTTGATTGATCTTTTAGGATAACCCCTTACTAGGACTTATCAACTACAATCAATTAAGCAATGTTACACTTACTCCTACATAATATGCAGTGCACTTAATAAAGTCAGTGTGATATTAGCCGTTGTGATATTTGATTGGTAGGTATTTAGGAGGCCCCGCGAGCTGAGCTCGATAGCAGGTAGGAAGCAGGTAGAGTGCCGAGGACAGGTAGTTTTAGGTGGGACACAGGAACGCCTCCCCACCCCTTTTCGGAGGCGCTCCTGAGTCGCACCCCTAGCGAAAATTATTTATGACAACCCCTCAGCCAGGTAAGAGGCGCTCCTGTGTCGCGGATTCGTTTAACAGAGTGATATGTTTGGCCTTTCGTAGCCTAGTCTGGTGAAAATATAAGGTTAAACCATATAGATGTTCGCTATTCTTAACAAACAGACTGAAGCTAACAGTTACGCACAGTTAACTGTTAGAAAACAAGTCAACCTGGAAAAGTATTTAAAACCATAATTTTCTATATTTTATATTTTACACACATTAATTTTTAGGGTTTACTAAAAAAAACCTGGAAGTGTCGCTGATTCGGTTGATTATGTTATTATTATAAAAGGGAACCGATCGTAACTATATATAGGTAAATATAGGCAAAGAATTATCTAGGAGAGTATCGTTAATTAATTAATCAAGTGATTCATTCAAATGCAATCGTTCGAGCCCTGAGGCAGCTGAGCTGTTGTAAACCACGTCACTAATCTTTTAAAACATTAAAATATTAAATTAACGTTCCGATTACTTTGATTATTTTCTTGTGCATTTGAAAACTGAAACGTGCCGTCACTGGCCTTATTGTATTCAATATGAACGTATCGTGAAAGCAGAAGGGCCACACAGATGTGAACAATGGGATTCCTGGAGTCAGGACACTGAAATGATTAGCCCTGGACGTGAGTCACACAGGTGTTCCTCCTGAGAATGTCCTCCACCGTCACGTGTAAGAAACTTTAGGGTAAAAATACCATCCCAGTATAATATTTACAGGGTCAAAAACAATAAGGCAGTTCCACTCTGTGGCTGGCCGTAGAACGATTGGTACACATTTTTGGCCGATTTGGAATGGCACTTTTGGCACAGTCATTAGAGGGGATTAAGAAGGGTCAACCTGTAAGTTTCAGAAAGGCACGATTGGCACACACCGCCCGGCCAGGTAGTAGCAGCCAGGTGGCCAGATGCGGGAAAATGGGAACTTTTTTGCCCCCGCAAATTCCCTGCTGTGGTGCTTATTGAAGTAAGCAACTAACCTAACCTAACCTAACGTGAGGTTTAAATTTAAAAATTTGTTATATCACGGGCAAATGACTGCCACGCAGAGTTGACGGGAATAATAAAATTCCCGTTTTCCCTCGTTCGATGGCGTCTACCTGGTCGAGCGACTGTGCCAATCCTGCCTTTTCCAAGCAGGCGAGTTGACCCTACTTATTCCGCTCTAATGATTGTGCCAATACTGCCATGGGCAGAAGGTCCAAAAATGTGTGCCAATCGTCCCGTCCCCCTGTGGCTAATGTCTCATTTTTTACAATCACTAATGAACTTAATTACAAAGAACGAGATAATTACAAACTTAATTGACTAGCCACTATTTTAGCACTTGAAATTAAACTACTACTATTTAACGATTATTGTCACTAAACACACACGAGTTTATGTTCGTTCAATATCTGTCACTGTTCGTGAACTCTCCAATGTTAAGCACTATTCACTCTGTTGTCACTTCTACTTCATGAAAATGAAAATTTGATTTATTTCCCATAAATAGAACATAAATAAATACATACAATGTTATTGATATTTATATGCAAAATAAAATATAGGAAAACATAAGTAGAAATATAAAATAAATAAAAATTAAAACAACATATTTTCCTAGTTAACATATTAGCCATTGGGAAAAGGCCTGCATGGGCGGAAGCCTGTGCGCAGACCCGAGTTGCTAAAATGCTGCACGATGGCGTTTTAGTACCGTATGTAATTTAGTATATTTACATTTTTTTATGTATATTTTTTTTCAAGAAAATAATAAAAAAATAGTAATATTGTTAATAAAATTTAAATAGTTTAATTCGCAATTCATGATAGGCGAGGGAAAGAATATAAGGTTTCAAAGTTAGTTATGGAACCTAACAAAGTTAGAAATGGAAAAAGTATTAAAAATATATGTCATAGAATAATTTAAATAAGTAATACCATTGATTTTACTATATAAAGAGATACTCCATCCATATGGGAGAGTTGTGGCGAGGCCCCAAAACTGTTTTGAGGCCCCACGCTGCGCTGCGCATAGCCCTATTTCCTCTCTCTCTCGCACGCTCTTCCGTCTCTCTCTCACTTCCCTCCTCTTAACCCACTCTCCCATTCTCCAGACAGCCGCCCCGCCCTCCCCTCCTCAACCCACTCTCCCATTCTCCAGACAGCCGCCCCGCCCTCTCCTTCCTCTAGTCACACACACAAACAACGTCCTGCTTTGATAAATATTGCCAACTTTTATCCGGGTTGTCTGTTATTTCATTTGCTTGCATCTCTTTCGAATAATATAGAATACTGTGTTGATACTATTACAGTAAAACTCAGTTGACATTCATTTTGAATAAAGAAATATTTATAACTGAATAAATTAAAACACCATATTGATTTATATGATTAACACACCATGTATTTGTAAATAGACACACTTGAATAGACCGCTAACTTATCGGCAATGCTGGCGATAATTACTGCTGATTTAAGTAAACATTTTCATATTATATAGCCCATCTGAAAAATCTTTATTCATTGCATTTTAACCATCGATTAGGTGATTAAATCGACTGTTGGACTAAATCATTAATTTTTTCGTATTCGGTAATTGATTAAAAAATAAATTGTTTTCAAATCCAATCAATGACTCCCATTTCAATTATGAAATTAATCTGCAAATATTTCAGGAATATTTAATATAGTGAAATATTAAAAAATGTGACATTATTTATTTCTTTGGCAAAATAAATATTGAAATAGGCCTATGATATTTATATAGAATAATACTGGGCAAAATATAAAACCCAGGTTAGATTAAAATGTCCTGATAGGGTTAGAAAAAATCATAACAAAACCACTAATCTACTTGTATACAAGATAAAAATAGCTTTCATCTTATGGCCTGACAATCTGTGTATAGGCATTAATTTTAAAATAGCATTATTTATCTTTTTATTATAAATGTCTGTTTTATTATTACTGTCTTTAACATTAACATATTTTTTGGTTCCAAGTAATTACATGATTGTTTGTAAAATATTTCATTGTTTGGTGAATGGTCAGTTTTTTTAAGAATTATAAAGTTATGACTATTATTACTTCTTGAGAAAAACAATCTCAATGTCAATTGAAATTGGTTAGGAAATATTATCGTTATAGAATATAACTAACTAGACTACTGATTTAGTCAATTTTCATTATTTTAATCAGGTTGAAATTATTGTAAATTTTGTTTATGTCCCCCTTCCAAAAATACCGTTCTATAGCATTGATTGAATCAGACCTTTGTAAAAAGTATGTCTAAGGCGAATACAATTAAAGTTAACACATCTGGTTTTCATGCACGTTTCTATTATTTTACTAGATGTGAAAGTATGGATAAATTGCAATTTATTTATATTTTCAATTTCTCTGGAAAAGACACTCTGGAATTACACTGGTAACACTTCACAAGTAGCGTGACCAGCAATAACATAAGAAATAACTAATTTTAAGTAACTACAGAGTCTATATAATAATAAAATAAACTATAGCCGCACTCTGTGGCGTTTTTCATTATAGCACTTCGAATATGACTTATTTACACAAGTGAGAATAAACAGAACAAACAATGCCAAGAATAAATGAATTTATTTCCAACTAATAATGGCAATTATCTTTTTACATAGTACTTATTTGGAAATTAACTGGCCACTATATCGAGTTATGTGACCAGTTTGATTAAAGAAAAAATATATATTTAAAAAACATTTAAACATATGAGTCTAGCAATACATATAATTGCATAATAGAAGACACACAATCGCCACCTGCAGTGTTTACATTCCTGAAAATATAATTCAATTAAAGTATAAAAATAATCTAAAACTATAGACACAAATAACTCAAAAACGTGAACAAGAGAGTTGTACATGTGTTTTATGACAATGGCTTTTAGTCAAAAACAAAACAAACAAAAACATAATTTTATATTATATCAATATTAAAATTCCTGAAAATACAATTCAGTTAAAGTATAAAAATAATCTAAAACTATTGACACAAATAATTCAAAAACGTGAACAAGAGAGTTGTACATGTGTTTCATGACAATGGCTTCTAGTCAAGAAAAAAAATCATTTTATGTTATATCAATATTAAAATTCCTGAAAATATAATTATGTTTTATTTTTTATTAATTAAAAATTAAAGAATTATTTTTCTTTAATATTGGAAAAACTGAACTTAACTTCAACATTTCAGAGAAAATGCCAGTAGTACTAAAACTGACGTTAATTACCAGTACTGAAGCGATTTCATCTATAATGAATTTTAATAAATGAACACTAATCATATCAAAACCTGTTGATTTTTTATTTTTTAAATTTTTCACTATTTTTTTTATTTCATTTACAGTAGTTGACTCTATAAAGAATGATTGTGGATAAGAACGAATAGGTGGGAGAGTCGATGTGGGAACTGAACGAGGTCGGTCGGCTTGGACAGCGATGAGGTATTTGTTTATCTCATCTGCGATAACGCTTGGGTCTGTCGTGATTGTTCTGTCTTGTAACTCAATGCGCTCTATTTTCTTGTTTGAGGCCTCTCCTGTCAAACTATTTATTACTTTCCACTGTTGTGATATGTTTCCATTGAACTAACAACTATATAAATAACTAACAAAACAGAACTAACAAAACTATATAAACAAATAACTATTACAAATTAACAATAATATAGTTAAAAAATAATACGTAACTTTGGGTTTTGTGCATAACTTTAATAATAAGGTTTCAAACTGAAGCCACCACCAAATATATATATATATTAATGATAAGCATACACTTTCAAATAAGGTAAATTAAATTAATCCTAATTAGAAGAACAGGGCTCTTTATTAATAGCCAAACACTTCAACTCTAAATCTGTGGGGAGTTATTTAGGCTATACATGTTTAAAAATTATTGTAATTTAATATTAACATTTAAATGAATGGCAAACATACTTATATTAAACATCTGCGGTTAAAAAGATAAATAAAAGTCAAACAAATTATATTATTTACAGTTATTTAGCTACAAATTAGATTAATTAGGACATACATTAATTACGGTGATAATTTAAATCACTAATGAGAGATAGGAAGAGGGTCCTATGACAAAACATCCGAGCTGCACCTAAAACGTTACAGGAAAACGTTACAGGAAAAACTGAACGTTAAGTTCAGCTGATATAGATAATTATTATATTTTACCAATAACCAAGAAGTTATAAGCACAGAATAATCAGATATGTGCTTATTTTGTAGTATAAGTTTGGTGCTATTCGGAATCAATCAGACCAGTGACAGACAATTCAAGTTATTTTTGACGAATTGTGATATTTACGGAAATATTTCTATAGCATAGCTTGTGGTCTAAGTTGCATTTTTGAGCGGCCAAGACTGGACGGACTATCTGAAATCGGTATTGCGCGCAACTCGAGCACTGATTTAAACTCCATAATAGACTCCGTAATAGACTCCATAATAACCTACAACAAAATCATGCATTTGCTTTATAGGTTTGACCTACACCTTTCACTCACTTCTCTAGTCAAAGTGAAAATATGTTGGTAATGAAAGGTTATATTTGAGATGTACAGTATATATCAATTTTGTCCCATATGTACATGTTATGTACAAAATCAATTGTTCAAAACATAATACTAGTGTTGAGTTGAAATAATAATAGAAATGTTTATTAATTTAACAATACTCTTAATTTCATCTACATCTGGTTGAGTTATAAAGAAAGAATGTTGATACTGTAGTAAGTACGTAGAGGTGGAAGGGTATTGGAATGTACAACATCTGGATGGCTAGACTTGATTGCGATAAGGTGATCGTTTATCAGCAATGACGGAAGGCAAGATGGAGGGGAGACAGCAGTAGACCAGTACTTCCGGGCGAGTCTTAAGAGAAAGAGAGAGAGAATGGGGGAATGAGAGGGAGTGATTAGTTCCTTTACTGCTCACAGGTTGTGCAACCGAACAGTCGAAACTAGGGATGGGAAATGTAGTTCATCAGACGGAGTTAGTTCACTCCGGAGTTATAATGGCTCGGAACTAGTTCCGCGGAGTAGTTCCAACTCCGAACGTCGTTCCAGTTCAACGTGGAGCGAAGCTCAAGTGAGTCGCTCCGAGTGGATGCGCGCGCATCACGTACTTCACTCCTTTGTTTTGATCGTTCCAACAACTCCGGAACGACCGGAACTATGTTAGTTCCATGGAGTGGGGAGAGATACGTCGACACTGCAGCCGCTCTGACAGTGGTTGCGCGCGCATCTCGTTCTCACTCCTTTCTGTTGATAGTTCCAAAAAGATAGAAACTAACATATGATTTTTAGGTTATATCCAGCTAACAATTTAGCTGGATTGTTAAATTGTTATTAACAATTTAATTGTTTATTTTATTTAATTATTTTACAAAGAAAAAGTATGGATGTCTTATGAATTTTCCAGCAGAAAGTAAAGTATTGTATATTTTATATGTGTATATTTATGACATATAATACTCATTTATTCTAGTTCCGAAATGAACTAGTTCCGCACTAGCACTCGGAGTTGGAGCTGTAACTCCTTAACCGGAGTAGTTCCTTTATTGTCGTTCACTCCGGAGTTACCCATCTCTAGTCGAAACTGGAGGCAATTTCCGACAGGTTGCAGCACGGTCGCTCCCATTTTCCGTGCCTCAAAATTTAACATTGGATGGAACTATCTTCTATGTATAGTAAAATCAATGGTAATACGATGCAAAACAAACAGAAGAGCTGAAGAATACTGTGCATCCGAGCGAGCAAGGGTAACGAGAGGGGAGTGGATGTGGTGTTCAAAGTTCTTTTGCACATTTCTACTCTTCAGACTGAAGACTCACACTGCCACTGACACTAACTAGTCGGCCAAACGTTGGCTTTTTATAAGGCGCCGCTTCAATCCAGAAGTTTTCAAATGTGTTTAGTGGAGTAGTCTAGACCTCGACCCTATTTTGGAAGTTTTAATAATGTTCAGATATCATCGCCCTGTTTGGGGCTTCTAGATTGGCCGAAAAACGGAGGCTATTTTCCGCACCCCACCGTGTCATATAATCCAGATTCGAAATTAAACCATACTTTACAAATTTTAAAGATTTTCTACTACTGTACGGATAAAAAACGCTAAAATTAAATGAATAATAATGAATGACAATAAGGAGGTTCGATAAAACGCTAAGCATAAAGAAAACATCGATAACTGAGGTCTTTGATGCTCCTCAATTTCTGCTGTTATTCTTTGACCCACAGAGCGCATAATTGTGTGCTCTTTGGTTCAAACGTAAATCTAAAGATAACGCATTTAGTTGTGTGCTAACTCGTCCAGGTGCGATCTCGTCCAGGTCCCAAATTCCTGGAAAAAAGTGTCAACTCGTCCAGGCGGGTTTTACGCATCAGTGAACAGAATAATTGAGTCCACCCCTACGGATCCGCTACCTGCCCTCTGCCCAAGTATTTGACCGTGGTTCTATGTCCTGTCTACTGACCATGTGACGTAAGTGTCAGCGGTCAACAAGTTTTCCGCCTCCTGTTTAAGTGAGAGCGCAACACTCATACTATATTGAAGTAATGGAATTCATAACGACGCAAATGGGGCAACAAAGCTACCGGTATACGAAGAAAAGAGAGTGTAAGTCTGGTGTTGTGTTTCGCGATCATGTGCTGGAAAAGTAATGGTGTATGTTCCATAAATATTCCTGTTTGGCCAATGTAGGCTAATATTAAGGGCAAGTTGAACATGTAGTTTTATATGTTCCAGAATTATTGTATTTGTTTTCATTATTTGTAGGATAATTATTTTGTAGTATTTTTGTTGCTGTTCTCTGTGTTATATGTAAGTTTATGTCCTTTTTGGAAAATATACTTTGTAAAGATTTGTTAAAAATTACCATGATAGGTCATAAGTATATAGTTATTTTTGTTAATAGTTTAAATAAAATATTATCATTATTTTGGTCTTCAACTTGTTTTATATTTATGTTTAATTTTTATATTTTAAGAATGCTCATGTTAAAATACTTTTACTGAGCATACAATAATTTTCAGGCTGTTTTATAAAATAAATTTAACAGTAAGTGCTTTATATGTGCAGTTTTAAAAGTAAAAACTAATTTAAGTTCAGTATACTGATAGCGTAGGATGCCAGCGGTACCAGATCTACGTATTTTTAGCACAGCTTAAATTGTGTGTGTAAATAATTCATTGAGTCATAATTGAAGTGTACTTTAATTTATTGGTCATGATACAAATGTAAACTAGTTCTTTTTGTACTGTTACTTAGCTACTACTTTACGACGTTTAAAAAATGTTTACATTTTTTAAATAATTTTTGAAAAGTATTTTCCAATGACGCTATTGAACATATTTTTAAAATCTTTATTATAAATATTATATATATGGCATGTGTGAAAAACATTTTAGATCTGCACCTGTAATGGTTCCTGAGAAAAAGGTACATAAGTACAAAATAACGCAAACTGCGGATAATTCTAATTGAAAAAGAACCTTTATTTGAAATATACATTTTTGATAGTTTCCTGAGGCATGAAGGGTTGTCCACGTCTTCTTCTTCTTCTTCTTCAAATACTTCTTCTAACTAACTTAAGAAAATTATAAGTTTATACAAAATAGGATGAAACATACTTTACAATAGATTATCGTATACTCAATTACATAAAATAATATGTAACTATTATTGCTAGCAATTGTGATTCCCTGTCGTGTGTGTTGAGTAGGAGCTTACACGACAGGCCCACCTTTCACTGAAGTGGGCACGCAGTCCTGGACCTTATCTCACTAATTTTACTTTATAACAATATTGTATTGGTTATTTTGATCATGACTTTAATAAATATTTGTTTTTGTATTATAATATTTAGGTATAGAGTATAAGGGATGTTTTTATTTTCGTTTAAATAGCACCATAGAATATATAACTAATCTAAATTTATAAATACATGTTAAAATCTGTTGGTTTTAACACTCTAATAGAAAGCACGTCGGTCGAGTTTGGTCTTTTATTTCTTATAATTTCAAGTATAATTTAAAGAAATTGTTAAATGTATTATTGACTTTAAATAAAAACGTTTATAAGTATATAAAAGTAGCTAGTAGGCAAGACTTTAATATAATTGAATCCGGCCAGCTCTGCGAGAGGGTTAGTTAAGTTCCGCGAAGCTTCCTAATCCAGTGGTCATCTCCCGAAAGCGGATCACTCAGGTACAAGGGCCAAACCCTAACCGCGATTTCCCGGGACCGTTGGACGAGATCGCACTTGGACGAGTTAGCACTTGGGTGAGTTAGCACTTGGACGAGTTAGCACTTGGACGAGTTAGCACTTGGACGAGTTAGCACTTGGACGAGTTAGCACCTGGACGAGTTAGCACTTGGACGAGTTAGCACTTGGACGAGTTAGCACTTGGACAAGTTAGCACTTGGACGAGTTAGCACTTGGGCGAGTTAGCACTTGGACGAGTTAGCACTTGGACGAGTTAGCACTTGGACGAGTTAGCACTTGGACGAGTTAGCACTTGGGCGAGTTAGCATTTGGACGAGTTAGCACTTGGGCGAGTTAGCACTTGGACGAGTTAGCACTTGGACGAGTTAGCACTTGGACGAGTTAGCACTTGGGCGAGTTAGCATTTGGACGAGTTAGCACTTGGAAGAGTTAGCACTTGGACGAGTTAGCACTTGGACGAGTTAGCACTTGGACGAGTTAGCACTTGGACGAGTTAGCACTTGGGCGAGTGTGCACGACACCAACGTATTTGATCGAGGAGCGGGAGCTCAGATTCAAAGCCATCTTTAGGCTTTTGCTCTTCTTTGGAGTGATGGTTATGACCAACTCTTGTAATCGGTTTTACGTGGTTCAGATTCCATGTCAATCTGTAGGTGCATTAGTTGCACTAGCTATTGGGCTATTAATAAATAGCTCTTTCTGAGGAACAGTTGACCTAGTTAGTAACAATGACTACACTAGTTCATTTACACTCGTTCATGACTGTAACGATCAAACGTGCGGAATCAGATACATTTGCCTTGAAACACATATCTAGAATCAAACTTTAGTTCAACCATCCTTCTAACATTTTAAATCTCTGTGGTTAAAAACAAATTGTAAATACATTAGTAGTAATAAAAATATTAATTCATATCTACCAATAATATAGATTTCAAGTTATTTACTAATATTTTATTATCATGGAATCAGTCATACAAATGTATATGACTCAATTATCACAAATATCAAATGTATAAAAATAACTTTAATTTTGTACTGTTCACATTGACGGTTACATTATGAATATAAATAATAATAAATAAATTCTTTATTGCATAATACAATTAACAATTGTGTTACAAAAGTCAAAATTTAGTCCAGCCTAAAACACTCACACACAATCGGAAACATTCATACAAACATTTTGCACATGCATCCTACATTCACACACTTAACACCAGAATTGCATGATAGGTGTTCACTGATTGTCCCAGCGGCTTTGAAAGAATTCTTCGACTGAATAAAAAGCACTTTCCACCAAAAGGTATTTTAAACGTCTTTTGAACAAATTCAGGTTTTGATTTTTAATTTGTTCAGGGAGCAAATTGATTATGTTTACACCCACTTGTGATGGCAGACGCTTGAAAGCTGCGCTTCTATGCCTCTGCGTTCTGTAATCATTCCTCCCCCTAGTTTCATAAGAGTGAACAATGTTCATAAGAGTGAACAATGTTCATAAGAGTGAACATCCCTGCCGCACGTCAAAGTGCACTTTGACTTGAAGTACAGGGCGACCTCCAATATATATAGGCAGGGTAGGGTCAATATCTAAGCTCTCTAAACGCTTCTCGACACGACTCTCTGACTTTTAATTTTAAAATAGTTCTGACAGCTCTTTTTTGAAGTCTAAATACCCTTTCCGGCTTGTATTTAGAACAGCTACCCCAAAGTCTTATACCATAGGCGAAGTGGGTATGGATCAAGCCATAATATGCAAGTTTTAAGATTTCCAGGGAGCAGAATTGTGCCAGGTTGCGGAGAGCAAAAATGCCCGAGTTAACACTAGCACACACACTGTCAATGTGAACGTCCCACGTCAACCCTTTGTCAAGTTGTATTCCAAGGAACTTCGTGGACTCCGTTTCCTCTAAGAGTACATCGTCCACCATTAATGTATACTGTAGAATATACATATACGTTCTACTAATCACCAATGGCCCTTACAAATGAAATTCAAATTTACATTCTTGAACATTGGAAAAGTGAGTGTTGGCGGTTGTCCATGTCCAAACAGTAGGTGACGTCATGGGCACACAGGTGTGCCGATATTTAACATGCAAGAGGCGAGGCTGGACCGGTGAAGCCGATCCGTGAGAACGAGAGAGACGGCGATACACCTGTGTATGTGGGTGCGACAGAGAGCGCTGATGAGGCCGAGAGTGCAGGTGTGCTCCAGACTCCGAGGCGCCGGCCCAGCGTACCTAGCGCGGCTCTTCGCAGTGAAAGGCGCTTCTTTTTGGTGGGTCTTCACTTGATGAAGATACTTACTGTATTGTGTGAGTATCTGAAAACAATCACATATAATCGGTACATAAGGATCTAGGACCAAGGTCCATTTGATATCTTATGTATGGATTTGTTAAGTGCCTAATTATTTTAGTGTCTTATTAACATTTAGGCAGGGAGGGGGCTGAGGGTTGTTCCGTTAAAGCGCGGTTTTCAAGCTCCAATTTATTTGTACAATCTGATTTGCACAAATCAAACTGTACAAATTATCATTACGTGTAAACAGAAAATTTGTGCAACTGATTAGATTGGAGTAAGATTGGACGGTTGGTGAAATTGTCATCAAATCATGCGGTCAGATTGGAAGGTTGACCGATAGGTTGGTATGTGTAGACGGGTTCTCAAACCTTATTGTTCAAACCTCCCCCTCCCCCTTCCCCGGTACCGACATCACTATCAGTGTAGTTTGCACTGTCTCCAGGCTAGTATCATGGCTGAATCTCGCGAATTTTTTACAGAATTTATTGAACTAACCGGAGTTTGCCTTTTCTGTATCAAATACAATGCAAGGACTACTCGGATCGCAATAAAAAGGATCTTGCTTACGGGGAATTAGTCGATAACCTTAAAGAAGTGAATCGATATAATTCAAAGTACGGCCAGTAGCGAGGTATCTCAAAGTTGCGCCAAGTATTTCACGTGGAGAAATCGCTTTCCTCACGACGGTATCCAGTTTCTTTATGAGAGGAGAGAGAGAGAGGAGAGTTTAAATTTAGAAGATTTGTATATCAGTCTTTAGTCATCCTCAAGTAATTTCTCCAATCATTTAGTTCATCATGCAATTTTCTCAAGAGCCTAAAGTGGGAAAACTTGCTTCGTTTCAGAAGCCACGACTTACACCACCTAGTTTTCGGTTTTCGTTTTTTCCGGTTCACTATTATCGCTAAACTAGTAGCATACACAGGCCACAACAGCGCCTCGTACATGTCGAGCACACACTGGACTGGATATTGCAAATTGACTGAGATAAAATATCGTCTATTCAAACCATTTGCACCAATTTCATTTGTACAATCAGATCGTTCAACCAAACTTGAGCGTGTAAACGGGGCTTAAGAGTAGTGAAAATGACTAAGAGTGATTTATTTACTATAGTCATATTTAGTATGGTTAAGGCAGTAAATTACCTCTGTACATTTTTCTGAAGAAAGTTTTTCTATTCTTCCATTAGTAATCATTTTCTTAACGTACAATGACAACTATTTTTAGTACCTGCAGGGAAATGAGCAGGTAATCACATATAAAAATGCAAAGTATATGCATTGCATCACCTTTTTACAGCAATATCTAAACTTGTTTATTAATTGTTTGGCAGATAATTCCGCCATGTATATTCATCAGATGAGTCTGGATTCGCAATCAATATTCATCTTTACTGCAAGGCGCACATTGAGTGATTAACAACTATTCACAAAGAGTTTAAAAAAAATATTTAAACTGTTTGCGTTGATAATTAACATGTCCATATATCGTTGAAGAATACTAGAAAGGATTGGCCATGATAAACGGAGGGAGGATCTGGAGGAGGTTGGAGAAAATAGGATGGGAAGATAGAGTACTGATCAAGAGTTACGGAGGAGAGAAGAAGAGAGAGGCGAAGAGAGAGAAGTGCTGAAAATTGTAAGAAGAAAAATGAATTGGTTTGGACATGTGATGAGAGGAGAAACTCGGTTGAGAACATCTATAGAAGGGAAGGTTAGAAGAAAGGGAAGGAGAAGGTATCAGATGGTGGATAAAGTAAGGATCGGAGGGAAGTGTAAGACAACAAAAAGACTTGCTCGGGGAGGTTTGGTGGAAGGCTGCAGCAGGACCTGTCTGAGGGCAGACCACTCTTGATGATGATGATGATGAAATCGTTGCATTTTTAAATAAATAGGTTTTAAGGTGAAATACGTTACAAATCTACCAAGAATAGAAATGTTTTAAGTAGGCCTATAAGTCATCAAGTTTGGGTGAATATCAATCTGAATCTGATATAACAACATAAATGAGAGATTTTCTCCCTTTTCCTTACCTACCCATTACTTGGCAGAGATTTCCGATCTTCTGACATGTAAACGGCCAATATTTCACCGACCACCATCACAGCGTGATCAGTCTAACCACCGACCAAGGCTGGACTTTATCATCACTTTCGCCAGAATCAATCATATTGAATTGGCATCCAATATAATGGAATAAGTAGGTCTGAAGCTTTCTAGTTATTTCTTAGATGAAGGGAAGAAGATGCACGATACCAATTTACTGTAGAATCCTGACAGAGTAATAAACTGGCGTAAGATTTGGCGAAAAACACAAACAATACGTGAAATAACTGAGTAAATAGGAGTTGACGTAATTTGGTGTCGGTGGTCAATTTGTTACCACAGTGGCTGACTTTACGAAATGAAACGGAAATAGTTTACTCCAGAATACATGAGTTCACACTTTCAATCCTCGCATGTGATTATTTCTCCAATCATCTAATTAAAAACCCACAAAATTACACTACTCACCAATCCTGACCAAATTTTATCAATAAACTACTCTGACGATACCTTGCACCGTCTTGGTTAAATATAAAATAATACAGTATGTGCTTCTCACAGTATTTAAAATTAACCTCTGTTGATCGTTTAAGGAATTTAAAATTGTTGTATTGTTAAAATCACTTTTGAAGAGACTCTTTATCATATGAGACATTTTTGGTGAAGTTCGCTTGCCAATAACCGCATATTTAGGGGACGAGTATCGATTGGAAATATCGATGTTACTATCGATCCCGAACTACGTGATTTTGTTCAATTTTCAGTCTTTTGGTCGTTATATAGGCTAATATTTTGTATCACACTGGCTATCCTACCAGATATATGTTTGCATAATAAGCATGTAGGCTACAGTAAAAACTCCCTAACAAGACAATTTCCGGACCCAAATGTAGTCAAGTTTTATGGGTTGTCATGTTATCCAGAACATTGAAATGTTTAAAAGGTTTCATAAATGAACACCCGATAGACTTGAGTTACTACAGTTAAAAAAACTCATTTTAATGTTAACATTTGATAACCGCGACGCTTTGTAAATTAAAAAAGAAAGAGAACCTGATGCAGGATATCGTGAGTAACAATTTTCAATCTCATGTTTGGTTGATAGGTATTTCATCCAAGAAATTTATTTTGTCTGTCAGCATATTACTTATTGCTATTTAAGTACAAACAGAGTTATTACAAGTTATGATAACAGAGTTATATCATTTTGATCTTCGGTACAAGATAGGACTGGTATATGCAGGGTTAGTAAAAAGTCTACTGTAGATACACCACGATTTCTTGTTAGTGTGTTGGTGCAGAACAACCAAACTCACGACATGTTTATAAGCCACAAAAATGTACTTTTGTATGCACGAGGTAACTGGAACCTTAAAAGAAAAATTGGATATTTTGGGGGTAATTCAACATTTTTTCAATGCAAACTACCATTACATCATCCCTTTTATTAAAGGTTTTGGCAACAGAAAATGAACAGTGCAAATTAGAGTCTCAATAATATCATGAACGTCGGCCAATAAACAACTTGGAAAATGTTTTCGTTATTTTTCAATGTACTGTTATATGAATGATGGACTACCACAAGGGTCTGTTCTTGCTTCTCTCTTATTTAATGTATGCCTATATACTACCGACATTTCCGCCACACAGTCCAGAAAATTCATATTTACTAAGCAGATTATATCGCTCACGCACACTTACGCTTGATCAAGTAATACACAATAATTATTTTAAAACCTGGAAGCCAAAACTCAATCTAACAAATATGGGCGTTTGACATACGAATTTTTGAGTCAGCTCCAAAATAATGATTTTTGTTTTTGTGTGTCCAATTTCCCTATGCATAAAAAAGTATATTTTTGTGCTTTATAAACATATGATAAGTTTGGTTCTTCTACACCAACATACTAAAAAGTATCGGGGTGACTACTTTGTCTGTCCTAGACTGACGTTAATAAAATTCAAGCACAACTTTTGACTACCCTATATATGTGATTGATATTATTAAACCTTCTTACTATCTTCATTCATAATGATTTACAATATCATAAAGCATATAATTTTTAATAAGTAGGCCTAATATTAGGAAAAGTTAGAGCCAAGCTGACACCTCCGCTGATCCTGGTCTTGACGCTGCCTCCTCACTGCTAATGCTCAAGATCGTCGGCAACAATGTTTTTTTTCTACCTTCCGAAACAAAAACCTGGCCCGTGTTAAGGTAAGGTAGGCGGCCCAAACTGTCTCGTTTGATCCACTCCCGCGCCACACAAGTGCCGTTCTCTTATTTTTATCCGGTCGGGGTTTTGTGATGCAAATTCCCATGAACCCGGGGCCGGCGCTGAAGAGTTATCGGATACTTCAGTGGCTACATCAGGCCCGGCCTTGTTTTCACGCTGATTAGCGTGTCAAAATTCCACTTCGTCGTCCGGCACAAGTCACCTCCTAGGGGGGTCACTACGTCATCCGACACAAATCACCTCCTAGGGGGGTCACTACGTCGTCCGACACAAATCACCTCCTCTGGGGCTCACTACGTAATCCGGCACAAGTCACCTCCTAGGGGGTCACTACGTCGTCCGGCACAAGTCATCTCCTAGGGGGTCACTACGTCGTTCGGCACAAGTCACCTCCTAGGGGGGTTTATTTACATCACGCACCATTTGGTATATCTTAGAATATGGCTCTTGGATTTATGTAAGGACGCCACTATATATATGGTTTTTTGTCAGCTACCAATCAGTAATTTTTGTTTTCTTTAAGCTGTGATATATATTTGGATTAAGATCCAAAAGTCATGCAATATATAATATAATTGATTGGTCGGTAGCGTAGTTGGTTCAATCCCAGCTTCATGTGCTAAAGGTTCTCAGTTCAATCCCAATCAGAGTCAATACATTTTGAGAGGGATCAGCTGATAACCACCGGCTGTTCATTTGTCATTGGGCTATTAATTAATGACACTTTCTAAGGAATAGTCGGCCTTAGTTTGTAACAATAACTACATTCGCTCATCTACACTCATCACACTCATTCGAAATCCATATTCGCCCATATCTTGACGATCGGTGTCTTATGAATAAATAAAAATAAAAATAAAAATAAAATTAAAATTAAAATTAAAATTAAAAATAAAAATAAAAATAAAAATAAAAATAAAAATAAAAATAAAAATAAAAATAAAAATAAAAATAAAAATAAAAATAAAAATAAAAATAAAAATAAAAATAAAAATAAAATAAAAATAAAAATAAAATAAAAATAAAAATAAATAAAATAAAAATAAATAGGCTATAAATAAAATAAAAGTGATCTGTCACAAAGCTAAATCCAATCCATCGAGCCATTTACGACTGCCTCACTTGTTCAGTTTGTACGGAGCCAATCCCTCCGTGAAAGAACGCAGGGGACACTCTGTAATTATGTGATCCATTGTTTGGATAGACTCCCCACAAATCTATTTTCCCCCGATTTATGCTTCCAGTAGTTACATCTGGCGCCACTGTCTGCCAATGATTCGCAGACAAGACATATTTACTTTTTTATTATACCAGATATAGGTAATAATAACCAGATAAGATTTTATTCCATCGTGTTTAACAAAGTTATATTTACAATAATTGTATGACTAGTATTGTCTAGGTGCCCCCTTGGATAACATTTTAGTTGTACCCATTAAAGTAATTTTTAAATACACATAACCATTGTTCTCATTTGATTTATTTTATTATTAAAATAATTAAAAGGGACTAATTGTGTCATCTTTTAAAAAAAAGGTCCAATTTAAAATTTTACGTTTATAAATAAGGGTGTCATTCAATTTTTAGAATGAACCAAAACCAGTTTTAATAAATCTAATGTCATGGAGCACAGTCACACTTAGCCTTTAAAGCATGTTAACATTTCAAATACATAAATTAAATAATGTAAGTGTGAAGTAATGTTCCACATCAAAACTGCACTGAGCCATTTGAAAAACTCGTTTTAATTTAAAATGTTCCGAAAGAAACTTAAAACAATAACTTTTTAAGTACATGTTTTATGTTACCCATTAAAATAAATTAAACTAACCTTCTTTAATGATCGTTCTAGAATTGAATTAAAACAAAAGGTAATTTCTAGTTTACTACTTAGTCCTAAACGAATAAAATATAATAAGCTATTGTTGTCTGAGTACTCTTTACCCAGATAAAAATGCTTTCAGTCACAAAAAAAAAAAGGTTTCTCTGTTATTTATCAACCGATCTTTTAAATTGGCTTATCGTTGAATGTTGCATAGTCTATTGTGTCTTAACATTTTTGGGTAAAATATGTAGTTTTTTGACATTTGACTTTGGCATTTTTAGACAGCCACCATTCTGAAACCGATAATCCTAGACATTTAGCCTTTTTACACAAAATATATCTCTCTAAGATCAACTTTTGTTCGAAAATTCAGTGTTGTAGTTCAAACGGTTTTTTTCGATATTCAACTTTTTGTAAAAAAACACAACAGACACACAGACAGAAAACCGTTTGAGATAGGACCCATGTAATTTGCTTATTACATTATACTTGACTAACAATTCTCAAAAATCTGTGACAGTCGAAGTTGGACAGCCTGTGTATACTTATATAATCCTCTACCCATGTACATAACAAAACGTTATTGGAGCCTACCAATCTACGTATATATACGAATAGGGAATGCGTAGTCTAAAAATATAGTAACTTAACATTTTTTTGTAAAATGAGTAGTTTTTTTGATATTTGACTTGAAACTTTTAGGCAGCCACTATTTTGAAACCGATAATCCTAGACATTCAGCCTTTTTACAAAAAATGTATCTTTCTAAGATAAACTTATATTCGAAAATTCAGTATTTTAGTTCAAACTGATTGTGAGATATTCAACTTTTTGTAAAAAGCACAACAGACACACAGACAGAAAACCGATTGAAATAGGACTCGTGTTATATGGAATTATTTGCTTATATTGACCTGACAAACAATCCTCTAAAATATGCGACAGTCCAAGCTGAACACCCTGTATAGTTTTATATACTCCTCTACACACGTGCATAACAAAATTTTATTGGGGCTTACCAATCTACGGATATATACGTATAGGGAATCATTCTCACCTATCTCAAAGTCATAGGTGTTTAGGGGTTGAATGGGGGAAATTAAATGGTTCATCGAACTTTAGAGGACACTAGAGACAATTGTGTCTTCTTTAAAAAAAGCAAAGTTTAAAATTGTACATTAATAAATAGGGCTGTAATTTTTTTTAAATTAAAATTGGCCTTTTGGGGAATAAATCCAATATGGCGACAGGTGTATGCCAACACATCGTATAACTAAAGTCTCTTTCGAATAACGTGTTTTACTACTTTCTTCTCATTAGTAACTTCAGATGATGTACGTTTTTTTTTTTTTTTAATAAAGAGCAAAGTATTTGACAATACGTCATTAACTCACGCTATAAATAATTTTTTGTTAATTTTGAACAGTTCATAATGTGCTATTTGTCCATAAGATCAGATGAATTACATAAAATAGAATTTGGAATTTCATATATTCCGAGTGACGAAGGTACTTTTCAAGGCAGTCATGTTCTGTTTTTAGACGAAGAGCAGCAACAGCATTTTTTCTTGGGAAATCTGGAATATCATTTAAATCCTCCCATGATTTGATTTTATTTCTGTTTTTAAGGTAATTTGGAAATGATTTATTATAGAATATTTAATTTTGTTTTTTGCTTTATAGAAAGGAGTTGTATTATTTTTATGGGGTATATGTTCTGTTGCTCCTTGTTTAGCTATATTGTCAGCTAATTAATTTCCTTTGATATTACAAAGTGAAGGAATCCATTGGTATAAAATTTCTATTATGATCATTTAAATTTTTAATAAATTCCATTAGTTCTTTTAATTCTATTTTCGTATATTTACAAATCGCTTCAATTACTGATTTAAAGTCACAAAATAAGACAATGTTTTTAGATTGTATATATTCATGTACTAATTTATTAAGAGCTAATTTTATTGCAGCTTTTTCACCATCAAAGGTAGTTTTAGATAAATCAAGTGTTTGATAATTTGAAAATAGTTCAGGAAAAACTCCAGCACCTACCGAAGATGGTTGGGTTAGTTTTGAACCATCTATACGAATACGAGAATGTGCAATGAGTAAAAATATGGAATACAGTTATGTTACCTCAACTTGGGGAAGGCAGAGGTGCCAATCTCCTCGTTAGATCCTTGTTATTCCTTCCTTGACAGTCAGACCATGGAAGTATGTAAGGATGTCCACACGGCACATACATAATGTATGTTCAATCGCCATCTATATTGGTATTCCACACCCTCGCTGGCCATGCAACAGGAATGTCAATCTCTGTGGTCGTTACACTACTGCGGTGTACTTGATAAGTATGAGTAAGTTGTTAGTTAAAGTTTAGAAGTACTTAATAAGTGAGAACGAAATTATTCGTATTCAACACTGCTCGATAGATAATGTAACCAATTCTAAGATCGCATCTTACTAATGAATAAGAGCGTAAAATTCCTAGTTGATTGTGTACCGTTCGTTTGTATTTTTATAAGAATAATAAATAAAACTCACAACGGTATTTTTTTATTTCATCACAAATCATTGTTTTTTGTTTTTTTTTTTTATTATTATTATTATTAAAACGTGAATCCATAAGTAATTTTTAAGCTCTTTCAAACGATGTAAGAATTATAATTCTCCGACATATCGTTAAGTTAGAGTGCTGTCCTATTTAACATTGCTCTTGTGGGATATGTGCTGTTTGTACATACCAGGAAAGTATGGTTCATCGATATCTATGTACCGTACTCAGTGACTAGATGGGTAGGTTGATTTTAAATGATGATAAATCACTTGCA
The DNA here is from genome assembly GCA_035578905.1 of Stictocephala bisonia. Classification (NCBI taxonomy): domain Eukaryota; kingdom Metazoa; phylum Arthropoda; class Insecta; order Hemiptera; family Membracidae; genus Stictocephala; species Stictocephala bisonia. Next base: position 365,480 of record JAQJVL010000643.1, on the reverse strand, counting down.
TTAATACACCATTATAATTTACAAGTACAGTACAGAAAATGAAGGTTTACGATAATTACAAGTTCATAGGTTAGTAGCACTGGTTCTTCTTCCTTGGCTATCAGCTGATTTACATTGTTGTATTGTTGTTCACTTTATTTGGGATTCGTGCAATGTCGTCAAGGTAAGGTGAGAAAAATTGTTTTGAGTAAATACCAGAGAGTTTTTACTGTGGAGAAATTTTTTAAAACAAAATAGTTTGTTTAATATCAAGATGCTTTCGAACAGTATTTTGAACCCATTATATTAACTATATGTATTGTTAATTGTTTATACAGTATTGTATTGAAATTCAACCCATTTTAAAACATGAGTTGCGTTTTGTAAGAAACACCCTGTAGTAACAAATGTTCATCTTTAAATTTTTTTATTTGATCTAAAAATATAGATCATTGTAATTAAAACATTCTGTTCTGCCACCTGGAAGTGAAGTCACTGTGTATTAACGGGGGTTGACAACAAAGTTGGCAATGTTCTTTTAATCACCTCAGTAGAAATCTGATTCACCCCAGAGGGAGTGCCAGACACCACAAAGATGGCGATGTTCTTTTAATCACCTATGTAGAAAACTGTTCACTCACCCCAGAGGGAGTGCCAGACACCACAAATATGGCGATGTTCTTTCAATCACCTCAGTAGAAATCAGTTCACTCACCCCAGAGGGAGTGCCAAACACCGCAAAGATGGCGATGTTCTTTTAATCACCTCTGTAGAAATCTGTTCACTCACCCCAGAGGGAGTGCCAGACACCACAAATATGGCGATGTTCTTTCAATCACCTCAGTAGAAATCTGTTCACTCACCCCAGAGGGAGTGCCAAACACCGCAAAGATGGCGATGTTCTTTTAATCACCACTGTAGAAATCTGTTCACTCACCCTAGAGGGAGTGCCAAACACCACACAGATGGCGATGTTCTTTAATCACCTCTGTAGAAATCTGTTCACTCACCCCAGAGGGAGTGCCAAACACCACACAGATGGCGATGTTCTTTAATCACCTCTGTAGAAATCTGTTCACTCACCCCAGAGGGAGTGCCAAACACCACACAGATGGCGATGTTCTTTCTATCACCTCTGTAGAAATCTGTTCACTCACCCCAGAGGTAGTGCCAGACACCTGCGTTATTACCGTGCTCTATGTTCAGGTGTTTGGCTTGGAGCTGTCCGTGTCGTGGCGACCTGGCCAGTCTGGTCGAGACTCTTCTGAGCAGTGGGTCTGTAACAGAGCCATTATCGATGGACAAAGATAACAAGGGAAACTCACTAATCCAATTACGTATTAATTAATGGCATAAAAACTTGTTATTATTACTGTAGTTGCTTCAACTTTATATAACAAGTTGTGAACAAGGAGAATTGAGTATGAATGTAAGAAAAATTGGATGTTTTCCGTTAATTCACTAACATAACCTAACCAAACCTAACATAACATAACTAAAACTAACATAACCTAACTAAACCTAACATAACATAACCAAGCCCAACATAGCATAACTAAACTTAACATAACCTAACTAAACCTAACATAACCTAACTAAACCTAACGTAGCCAAGCCTAACATAACATAACTAAACCTAACATAACATAACCAAGCCTAACATAACATAAACAAACCTAACATAACCTAACCAAAGTAGTGGTTAGGAATTAACGGAAAAGGTCCGAAAAATTGTATAATGAGATTAAAAATGTAAATCAGAACTTATTTTAAGTACGTGCTTATATAAATATAAGATGTTATATTTTATAAAGCATGCCAACAGGTCAATAAATATCTTTACTATACATATATCAAATAAAGTATTTATTTAATTTGCGAAGGCAGTATAATAGTTTTTGGTTGGTAAAATAGGGTTTCCTACATTGTTCTCGATCCAAAAGTGTTTGTCATGTAGTTGTTACATTTTTCGAAGAGATCATACTCAATTGCAAAATGCTTTTTTTTTAATTTAAACTTATAAAATAAAAAAACCGTTTTTTTATATTAATCAGCTGATTTGAATATATTTTTGTCAAGTAGCCTACAGTATTAAATTGCACGTGAGATTTGTAACTTAAATGTTCATTTAGAAGTTGTTGATTAAATCTTCGTTTATGAAAGTCTTGTAAATTTTTAATTCCATAAGTACATTCAATACGTTACTTTTCTCACAATAACGAAGGACTTCTAGGCCTTTTAAAAACTTGTTTTACGCTACATGGATCACGGCAATGTTCCTGATGGCGCTTACCAAATGAGTGACCATCTTGTCCTATGAATTTTTTGGAACGACTTGTAACTAATTGTCATTGAATCTTAATATGAAGAGATCTATTCGAGGCATATAACCACTACTTGACAAATAGTTTCGGATTGAGAAGGAGGTAAGAAAAAAAGTCCAAGGGGTGTAGGCATGAATTTTAAATTCTAATGTTTAAGAAACTAGGAATCGTATTGGACGATATTAATAAATAATTTTTAGCATTGTAATTTATAAAACTAAAACTACACAGTACATAATTTTATAATGCAAGCTTGAACTGTTGAAATGTTTTTTTTAATTAATCTATGGTGCTAATAAGCATAACTGACCACGGTAATTAATATTTCTAGGTTATAATTAATTACGTTAAACATAATCAGAAAGATACCATATGGTGTGCGTAAAACTCCGTGAAAGTTATCAAAAGGGGGGGGGGGAATAAGTTACTTGGGTAGCAAATAGTCTAGAGCAAAACTTAAAAAAGCAAAATGACACGAAAATTAAAATTAAGACTGTTCATGGTGGCTTTTACACACGCCATAAAAATGGAAAGTGAGGGGACAGTGTCCAGCCTGTTTAGATCGTTGGATATAACTGCTAAATAATAATGGGGACACTCGAGGTGCGACATGCAGCGAAAGAGAACCCAAAACTAACACTCGAGGTGCGACATGGCGCTTCGGCTAGCAGTGTGGCCGTGTTGGTTAGGTTAGGTTAGGTTAGGTTAGGTCAAAATATTGAAATGGTGTGATTATCCTAGTAACGTAGGTCCTATTTTGTGTGTGTGTGTATATATATATATATATTTATGGACACAGAGAGAGAGCGCGTCTACAACCCCGCAACCCTTCGCCGGGCTACCTGAGGTGGCATGTCGCACCTCAAGTGCCAGTTTTATGGCCCTTTGGGTCGCTGGGATTAACACAGGTAGTCCATGTCGCACCTCGAGTGCCACCATAATAATCGATAGCTCTATCGACACGATATAACTCACTACAAAATCTAGTTTATAAAAAATATATAGCCTAAATAATTAATGACTCAAGCTTTTGTTTAGTATTATAAACAAATAGTAATTGCTTGATACTAGATAAACAATAAATTAAACATCGTAAACACTTGGTATCCCATTTATTACTTTTAATACTTAAATATATGTTATAAAGTATTTGAATTTTTATAGTTAGGAGTTACTAGATGAAATTATTTAAAACTTTAAATTAGCTATATTAATTTTTCAGTAGTTATTATAATTTTCCTTTCGGAAATAACAAGTATTTTTTGTATAAAAGAAAACTCATTAAATCTACTTAGTTTTATTTTCATTCCATGGTTAACTGTACGTATTTATATTTGTGGTTTCACATTATTAGACTTTATGCGTTTTAAATTACAGTAATTAAAATTCTCAATGTGTCCAATAAATATATTTTGTTTGTGATTCCTTTCGCCTATAAAGTAGAAAGACATTCCAATGTTTGTGTGTGTTATTTGTGTTTCTTTTATTTTTACACGTGATTGTCTTTGCAGTAACAGACATATATTATCTTTCGTGTTTGGTCTCACAGCTGAGGAATTAAGCCTTCACCGAGTGTTTATTTTTAAATTCAATCAGCTGGGCAGACAGGCCGTGATGTGTGCAAACAGGTGTGCCGGCCGCAAGGTAAGCCTTGCCTGTTGACTCAGGTGTGCCTCAAGGGTCCGGCATGGCACGGCTATTGTTTTAGACTTGCAAGTCACTTATAACCAAAACCCTGAACTCAATTTTCTCCTTTTACCGTTAAATCATCTTATAAGATATTTAAATTAAAACAATGCTATGAGTTCGAACCGTAATTGTGTTTGTTGATATCGTATTATTTCGTTGTGTATAAATTTGAACAAATCCAACAAATTCTTTCTGTTAAATTGTTTACTCATATTTAAGCTCACATATTATTTTAAATATGTCTTCAATAAAATGTAATGACAAAGTTAAATTTGAAAATAAATGAACATTTTCATTGATGTATGCTTTTTATAATATGTTATTTACAATCATGGATAACTAACAATTATTTGTTATTTTAGTGTAAATTTTAATATTTTTTAACGACTGCCAATCAACAATCTTATACAGTAAATGTTGGTTGTAAGTCATCCGATTTTTGAAGCGTAAAATTAACCATAATTTCCTTTTATAGATACAAAATTGACATTAGAATAACATTTGGCTCACCTACTGTCTCTGATAACCAAACAAGTTTGCTGCCAAATTTATAAGGAACGTATGATTCGTGCTGACATTATTTATTTTCAAATTAAGACTATATTTAGTTATTGCGTCATCCCTTCGATTCTGTAATTTGCTTCATTTGAGAGTTAAATGTACGTAGCTACTTAATTGAAAGTAAATTACTACTAAATTAGGGACCCCAACATTATTTAGTGTATTCATGTCAAAGAAAAAAACTAATCGGACGAAGTAAACATAAGGAAAATACAAATCTAAAATGTATCTATTTCAAACGCTTTAAGAAAAGATTGTAATTCGATATCAGAATTTAAGAAATACAATTTTTAATAACTGGCTTTATAATTTTAAAAAATTGACTAGCTTTTGCTCATACTGAACAGGTACTGTATATTATAATAGCCACATAGTGACATAACATCACATATTAAAGGATTCTCAAAAACATTTTTATTTGACGACATTTTCTAGTCCCTTTGGACCTCTTAGACACTGTTTAGTCCTTTCAATTATTTGTTTGTCTCTATTTGATTTTTACTAATTATTACTTAAAAGTCGTCCTTGCTTGTCGAAATTAACAACAGTTCGTTAATAAATTCCCAAATGATGAGAAATGGAGATTAGTAGAAGGATTGGAGATAAGATTTGCAAATCCTCGAGTCAGAAATTAACGAGTGCTGTTTTCTACCGAAACTTGAGCCAAACAACACATTTGAACCTACCTGATAAATGCATATTATGTTGAAAGGGATTTGGAATTTCAATTATAAAACCAATTAGTGATACAGTAACGAACACAAACTCGGAATTCGTGTTTACGTTCTTGTTAGAAGAAGTCGATCTTATCGTCCACTGGAAACCGTCTGGCTACATCGATATGAATAATTAAATATGCAAATAAAACCGAATCCTGGCAAGATATCGGGTTGGAATCACTCCAGTGGAAGGGATTTCCAGAGAGTTCTCCATAAAAGGGGGATAATCACTTCATCTGCGAGGTGGTCCGAGGACTCAAACCATGGAACTCTTACATTCACCACCGGTACTGTTTATGTGCCAAAGAAGTTGTGCGACTACTTGATTGTCCATATACAGTCTCCGGCCGACTTCAATCACTCCGCATTCTACTCAGGGAATATACTTGATTGATAGTAGATGAGTTTTTTAAAGTAGTAACTTGATTCAATCAATCTAATGCAACATAACCAAGGTTGTTTGTGTCAAGGATATCAGTATCTAAAAGTTCAAGATACTCATACTCAGGGGGTTTTTATACATCATAAACAACAGCTTTAAAACAATAATAAACATGTTGTTCTTTCTCTTTTATTAGTCATGCAAGGGGACACACCTCTACACTTCGCGCGCCAATCCCATCACTCGCTACACTAGCATGAGAAATACCCCTCAACAATAAACTATTTTATCATACGATTTTTTTGACTTCTCTACACAAGACATTTTTGGTTTGTCATTACAATTAGGTAATTCACCGATGAGGCTCGTATCAACTTGAGTGCTACAGGCAAACGTGAGTGAGCTTGGAGAAGGCAAGGAGAGAGGTTTGAGGAGACCTGCATTTTCCACCTGTGTTTTGGAGTGGTCTATAAAAAGTTCATCGGTCGTACAGAGATAGAGACAGTTGGTAGGTCAGCCTGAGGGCACGAAGGTATGTAGACGACATCCTTGAAAGTCATGAGGTTCAATTTGATGTTGATATTAAAGGGAACTTTATTCTGATGCCTCACTCCGCCGCACTGGTTACAACGTATCTTCGACACCACAGTGTTAACCAAACTTTTTTTTAATGAGCCTTTTCGATCCTATTATCGAGGCCCTTGCTCTCTCTTGTACTCTGATTTTCAACCACAAATTACTTAGCCTACTACTACTTAGTGTTACTAAATCTAAGGACTTAGACAAAATTAAAAAAATACACCAAAACCGTAGTCCATACTTTCATAGTACAATCAAAACGCTAACTTCAGAAAGTGTACGTGCTTCAAGAAAGTGTACTGTAAAGTAACATTTGAAATAAATATTTTTCGGCTAGATACTAAAAGATAAAGTATATTTTCAGAACAGATTTCTGATTATATCGAAATCCTTGCCTCTAGATCACATTGAAAATCCCCTAGAGGTGTAAAATGTTAATGTCGTCTGTGCTGTTTGTAGTTCTGTAACTAACAGATCGTGTATCTAAAGATTGTAAGTTTGATGAACACTATCACTATTTATCAAAGGGTTTGGGAAGGGGGGGATATTTAAATAACTAACTATGGATTAAGTCACCCAAATAATTGTAAAAATAAGAAATTGAAAAATACACCAAAATTATGAAAAAGTTATGCAGCCTTTACTACGCATCTCTGGTGTTGTCTTATGTAATCTGATCCCTAAACATAAGAACAAGGCGTAAATGAAATTTTAAGGAAACGAACGATTAAGAAAACTTTTATCTTAATCGTATCCAAGGTATTTACAATGGAGGGAGGGTGTAGTAATATAAAACGAAAATGTTGATTCTTTAACCTAACTACAAATCTGTGTTATTTATTCGTATAAGTTTCTTATATAATTGTTCATCCTATTACTCCTCGATTATGTCGCTTTTTGTGTGTTATATGTAATTTACTGCTTTTCAAATCCTAAATAAGGCCTTGGATTTGCTTATTTTAGAACATAGTCCCAAGGCTATCGCCTTTTTTTCAATGATCACAATTAAACTCCTTAATAAAAAGAAAAAGAAATACTATGAAAACAACTTTTTTAATGATCATCGATGAAAAGATTCGACCGTATAAATTCTATGAAAAATCAAAAACATCCTTTAAACAAAATTAAAATGTTAAATTTTGTGTTTTCTAGGTTATTCGTAAATTTTTATCAATCCGAAAAGGTTAGCGTACCATCAACTTCGGCTGAATCAAGAGGCTGACATCTGTGAGTTTTCGTTCTTGGCAAGAACAGTTCACACGGTTTGTACAGTTCACAGAGGTTTGTGGATTACAGCAGTCGCTACAGAAACAAACGGTTGCTTGAATTAAAAAAAATAAAAAACGCTCGTCTCTGTAGTAATTTACTATTGTAAATTAATTCTATAGCTCTTTAAAAGGAGCAAAAGTCCATAAAAACCACATCAGTGATCAGATTCTAATGTTTCACACAGCCATTGTGATAACAATGCGCCATTTATTGGTCGCCATAAAAACTGCGGCAGGCTCAATCCCTCGTTACTTGCCGGTAGGCTGATTGTTTCCTCATTGGCGAGCATTATGTCTACGGCTTGGGCAAGAGACGGCGAGGCAACAATAGACACTTAGAGCATCTGTAGCAGGTGCTAAGTTAGGCGCTAAGTGCCGATATCGCTGACAAGTGCGCTGTTTCAATCCCTCAGTTGGCACGCTGGCGGCATACGGTCGGGAGCCGTCCGCGACAAGTTATTTACGCTTAAAGGATCATGTCTGGTCGAATCCATGGTAAAAATTGTAATTTTAATTCTATTCGATATATGTGGTGGGCGGAATAATATACAGCATACAAAAAATGTTTTAAGGGGAAATCATTCTAAAAAATAATAGTATTAACCTTTCAATAGTCAAATTTAATTCCCTCACGACATATTCGGTATTAGAGTACCAGCTTCAGGTGAAATATATTTTGAGTAAAATGAATATATTATAAATAACGTATAAAAAGTAAAAGAAAACACAAAGAATAAATAAATACAGTTCTGTTATATCAAACAAATATACAATTACATTAATAAAAACCAAGTAAAATCATATTTCATTCTGCTTGGATAAATAATTTGAGCTAGTTTCTAAAATAAGCAAAGGTAGATGCAATATTATTTTACAGTATAAGTAAACGTCACACAACACAAATTTATTACAATATAAGCACAAAATGCACAAATATACTACAATACAAGCACAAAATGCACAAATATTATGGTGATCGATTTCGGTGAACCACGCTCACCTTCCTCAGACCAGAGGGATTCACAAAAGAAACAAAAGAAAATATTATTTTATAGAACAAAAAAACACTATCCGTTAAATTTAAAATATAAGTCTACTCATGAGACCTTTCGCGAACAAATTTCATCATCAAAAGCCACAAGGAACTAAAATATAATTTGTAAATATTAAATAAAAATAACAGTATAAAACAAATCAGTTTGTCCTATATGACTTATGTCAAAGGGCATCATGAATGACTACACTTAACATACATGGAACAGGTAGCGTTGTATTGCGTGGGATATTCTCTAAAATAAGCTAAGGTCGATGCAATATTATTTTATAGACTTTAAAATTTAAAATCTAGGCTTACTTACGAGGCCTTTCGTGAACTCGAATTTCATCATCAAAAGCCACATGAAACTAAAATATAATTTGGAAATATTAAATAAAAATAAATCAGTATAAAATAAATATTAATAAATAAAGGATGTTAACGGATAAAATCCCCAGTTAGTTATACAGTTTGTTTCGTATACAGTATGCATCAAGATAATTTGTTTTTTTATATTCTTATACAGGTGCAATGTATTTAGAATCCATTACATACATTTCCTACAGAACATAAGCATAGAATAATGGGTAAGAACAGCGGTTCTCAAACTGTGGTAGGCGTAGCATTGAGCATGGTAGCACCTGTTGAGCATGGAGTACGCGAAAATTGTTAGGAGGTGCTCCAAAATCCAAAGTTGGCTAATTTGGAAATTTTGATTTGGAAAAAGTTGGCAAAATCGATTTGCAAATTACAGTACATGTGTAAAAGGGTGCTGTACTCGTATTTATAGAAGTACAGAACTTCGCTCGTATCATCACTAAGATTTTTTATATTTTACCTGACATTTTAATTTCTAGTAAATCTACCCAGATGCGAGTGACTCACTTTTCGAGTGATTAAAATAAATTCTAAAATAATAAAATTATATTTAAACAGTAACCTTGCACAGTTGTTTATTAGTGAGGACAATGTACTTAAAAATCAATGTAAATTATATTCCAGTTATCTTTTTTTCAAATGAAATCTTAAACTCTAAAAATTGGTACCTAATTGCATTTGTATATCATTATTGCTGATACTTCAAAAATAATTTCCTCTGGTAATGCATTTATTTGTTTTAACTCAAGATGTGGTAGTGTGATTGTAGTAAGCTTAACCGGAGTTTGCCTTTCAAGTTTACTGTATACTGGTAATTTTTATTATAAGGGGAATGTTGGAGGAGCTTGCCTACTTATCTTACCATCACGACCTCTGTACCACTATTGTGACGAGAAGTGCAGACAAGGTTTCACAAAGGTCAACTGGAAGGCCCTTGGCTGTGTTATTTATACCTGGTCGTTATGCGACCGGCGCCTACAGAAGTAGTAACAATACAATGACTGTCTCGCTCTCGAGCCTCAGGCTGTCTAAACCTGACAATAGTTTGGCAGGTGTTCCTAGAGATAGGACCTTAGTATCAATTAGGTTAACTGACTTATCGTCAGGACATCTTTCTGGTAAAATATTTCTTGAGTTTTTCTGCGAAACGTTCGAGAACAGAATGAAAGGTTTGATGAAAAATATTTTGCACAGTGTTTCACAGATGTGAATATGTAATATGTCGACATGTTTTACCTTTTATCTCTATTAGTAGATCTATTAAAATCTATGAGTGCATAGAGTGGATGGGAAGTCCATTTTCAAAGTATTTCACTCGATTTCTGTATCATTGTGTGAAGTCAAAAAATTGTGCATTCATAGAGTGGAAGGAAAGTCCATTTTTTTTCTTTCGGGAAGTCAGCAATGAAATTGAGACGATCTGCAACCATACTTTTATGACATATATTGATTGCCTCCTTCTCCCTGGGTGGAGCAAGATTTTCAATTTGTGACGTCACTCAAAACAGCTACTTACGCGTTCTGAAAGTGGTCTTTATGGTTTTCTCGACAAATAAACTTACATTTACTGTGGGCGCAGAAATTATGCGCACCTGAGTTTGAAGGTTGTTTTCTTCGTTGACTTTTACGCTACAACATGTGCAATTTTAAATGTTATTAAACGTTTTATTGATTTTTATCCTAGTTGGAACAAAAAAGTACCGGAATTTTAACTAGTTTTCACTCTACATCAAATTTACACCATTATTATTAAAAAACCCCGTATACGTTCGCATTTATTATTTGTATACCTGGTTGATAGGAAAGTTGTACTGTATATCAGTTTCATATATTTTAGAATTTTGACTCTTCGAGACAAGAAGTTCTGGTCGATTCTCTGAAACAACTTTTTTTTTTCTTTTAGAGGTCGTAAAATTAATTACTTGGTCTTGTTGTAATCCTTATGATATTTATAGTTACGATACATTACTTTCAAACTGGTAAGAAAATGAAGTGGTTTTATATTGAATTAAATCAATTTAAATTTATCAATTCAGAGTTATTTCAATTGTTTTAATCATCCCTTATGGTGTAGATAGATAATAAGGTGATGTTTATAAAAAGTAGTCATTAAAGCGGATTTTACTGTGAAATGTTCAAAGTTATTACCACTAACTCTTAACACTGCGCTACTCTTTGCACCTTCCTAAAGTATAAGTGGAGGGTTTTTTAGAACATAAAACGTTTTTATCTAGGAGAACAATCTGATTAAATAAGAAAATGTCAAAATTAACTGGAATACAGCAATAACCTGGTCATAGAGCTTGATGAAATACCGTAAAATAAGCGTCTTTAATATCTCTGTAAAACACGGGTATTTTCCAATATTGTTATATAACAAAGCTGCAGGTTAAGATTTTATATCGATGTAATGGTTGAGTGGGCACCATTGGGGGGGGGATAAACAAGCGTAGAGAACCACCCCGTAGTGAAACACGGGAGGTCGGCTAGTGGTCGTATATAAAATAAGTCCTTCTCTTTTTGTTAAATTAAAAAGGTGTGTACGATATTGAAATAATATTGCAAACTGAAAATTGATTTTAAAATTCAGTTAAAGCATATGGATGAATGAAATTAACGGAAAAAGGTTTATGAATCGAGGTCAATCTTTCATTCGTAAGTTCACATTTTGGACTGAGTGAGAACTAACTCAGTGCCGACCATATTGGTAAGGTTTTGAACCATCGAAGTTGTACTTGATATGATGGAGTATGCTCCAAGTCAGTTAGTCATTTATTGGTCATAAAATATGCTATAATTGGGAATGATTTTGTGGATCTGCAGCTTATTATTGAAAATTAACGAGCTATAATAAAAGTCAAGGTTTCTAATTGGGGTATTATATATTGAGCTTAACAGTAGCGAAATAAGTTACTGCATAGCATCGATTGCAAATATCGATTTTCGGCGTTCAAAAGTTGTTCGAGTGATGACAATCGTCGAAATTCGATGTATAAAACAATTTTTTGTATGCTGTTTCGTTATACGTAAATATTATTCAGTTACGTTGTATGTCATACCATCGAGTAAAAAAGAATTAAAATTTATTGTTGTAACTTTGATGCCTTTGGAACATCGGTAAATATATAGGGATGGCAAATATTTTCAACATATCGAATTATCGATGTATCGCAAACCAAATATCGATCTGACGATAATATCGATAGAAAAATATCGATGTATTGGGTAACCGATATAATTGGGTTGTAAACGATTTATATGTTTAAAATGATGCACTAACTCTTATGCCATGACTAAATATACATTGCTGTCACTATTTAGAATAGCCTACTGAATGTATACATTAAATACATTTATCTACGCGAAACAAGTTGTAATCTATGGGGATGACTGAAAAAATTCAAAATGAGAATAATACCCTTAGTTATTATGTTAATTATAAATAATAATGTAATAACATTGTTAATTTTGTTTTTCACGTTTAAAAATGCCATTAGGCTTCTTATAAATATTAAAAAAAAAAAAAAAAAAAAAAATTAAACCTACTTCCAATAGTTGTCAGGTAAACCATTTAAAAATAAGTTAGGAAATCAATTTTTCACTTAACCTCACGTAAATAAACTAAATAAAGTTACTGTATTATTTCAATGCATGTACACATAAGAGGCAATTTAAATATGTTTTTTTTTTAATCGTGATGATTTTGAAGAGAGAGAACAACGTCAATATGTACTGTATTGATATGCTATATCGAACCAATATATCCATATGGCCGATTTTATCGAAATAAAATAACGATACTTATATATATCGATATATCGAAACAGATTTATTGGTATTTCTGATATATCGAAATATCGTTGCCACCCCCAAGTGAATACAATGGTAAGTAATTTTTTATTCTGATAATGTTTGTATTTTTTGTGATCTTTAGAGAAAAAAAAACCTTGCTAAGCGCATAAAACCCCCGGCAGTTGTTGGGTTATGGATGTGGTACAGTATATTCAGAATACATGTTAACTAACTGAGCAATGCTGATTGTGGAGGGAAGTGCTGAATGAAGTAGATATAGTCTATAGGTCAAACCGACACTTGTAGAAGACTCGTTTCTCGTGTACATCACGATGTCTTGTTCATATCATAAAAGGCATTTCATATCTGAACAAAACGTGTCTCTCGTTAAAAGAACTTTTAATTGCCCTCTTCTAACAGGTTTAAGTATTTATAAACGCAATAGCGTGGAAATGTTGGAATGTCGTGGGAATAAATCTGGTGAGATGCAAGTAATTTTTCAACGCTAATTGTCTATGATGGGGATCTAAAAGCTTACGTTAGGTGTTGCCGGCCTTCGGGTTGTTGTGAATGGTGGTCCCAAGGAGGGCAGGTTTTTCCCCGAGCCACGTTCAGGTGTCCCACAGGTGCCATACACCACCTACCTCACAATAAGGGCATCTGTTCTTCCTATACTGTAAACTTACCCGCATGGCTCACTTTGGGATAACTATTTGTTCCAATATATTTTTTTTTACCAGTGACACAGCAAAGGAAACAAAGGTCACATCCGATGTTACGCTGAATGTGTTGTTAGTGTGTGAGTAGTTGTTTATCCTGTTTGGCATGCGGGTGGCTGGGCCAGCACCTTGTCAGTCCCTCCATCTCTTCCCCTCAAATCCTCAAGAATAAACGTAGAAATTATTACTATATAGATGCATAAAGGAGTAAATTAGTTGATAATAAGTTTTTAAAATTAATTGATCCCCATTTCGTTTTTTTGTGAAAAATCCACTTTAAGGTAACAAGATAGCAAGAACTTAAAAAGTAGTAAAAGAATTACATTCAATAATACATGTCCTAGTTATATCGATAGTTTATATTATTGGGACACACATTCTCAAAATTAATCATTACGTTTATTCTATGAACTCAATATTTAAAAAAAAACAAACATATTTATCTCTGACATACTTATCCTACTTAAAGTAACAGGAAAGTGTCTCACTCCAGCATTAACAAATAGTTAACATAATTGAGTCATAGATTTAATACAGCGCTTAATTATGGAGAGGACACTCTTGAATGAATTCCGAACTGGCGTTTGCTGATTGTCATGTGATTGTGGGGAGTCTATCCAAACAATGGATCACATAGTTACAGAGTGCCCCTTGCACTGTTTTACGGAGGGATAGCCAGCGTAAACAGAATCAGCGAAGCAGGTCTTAAATGGCTCGATTGATTGGACTAAGCTTTGTGATAGGAGATTACTTAAAATGTTTATTCAAATAATATGCCATCATGACTTTTTGATCGTATCCAAATATACATCGCAGCTCTTGAAATTAACAATTAATATATTGTGCTTAATTACATTTAATCTCGTTTCTAAAACACAAACAAATTTTACTTATGACTAAGTTTTCATTTAGTTGGTAGAAGTAAAGACAAAAACAACTAACGATAGTTTGGTTATGTTACATAGCCTATGTTGGTGTTCGCACAATGTATGCCTTGTGATGTTTTTCCATAAGCAATAAGCATTGCGTATCATCAACCATTTTCTAGGCAATGAAGACCAAAAAAAATTTTATTAAAGAGATACACTAGCTACTTAAAGGATATACTTAATAATAAAATAAAAATAGTCGCTAGCAAATTCTAGTAAAAAGTTCGTTTCATAACGATGAAATCATATCAAACCACACAAACATTGATATCTCCAACAGGATGGGAGGAATGTAAATTAATCAAGTTACTATTGATTTTTCCTTGAGAAACGTATCGTATGATGAAAGTGGACCAAGTACATGCAAGGTGTAAGACGATAGGATTTACTAGGTCTACTCGTGCCTTGTGTTGCAACTGTGAGTACAGAAATACATCTTCAGAGACATTCAAGCTCAGCTTCGCTTCTCACAGACCATCGTATGATTAAAGTGGACCAAGTACATGCAAGGTGTAAGACGATAGGATTTACTAGGTCTACTCGTGCCTTGTGTTGCAACTGTGAGTACAGAAATACATCTTCAGAGACATCCAAGCTCAGCTTCACCTCTCACAGACCATCGTATGATGAAAGTGGACCAAATACATGCAAGGTGTAAGATGATAGGATTTACTAGGTCGACTCGTGCCTTGTGTTGCAGCTGTGAGTACAGAAATACATCTTCATAGACATTCAATCTTAACTTCCACTCTCACAGACCATCGTATAATGAAAGTGGACCAAGTACATGCTAGGTGTAAGATGATAGGATTTACTAGGTCTACTCGTGCCTTGTGTTCCACCTGTGAGTACAAAAATACATCTTCAGAGACAGCCAAGCTCAGCTTCGCTTCTCACAGATCATCGTATGATGAAAGTGGACCAAGTACATGCAAGGTGTAAGATGATAGGATTTACTAGGTCTACTCGTGCCTTGTGTTGCAGCTGTGAGTACAGAAATACATCTTCAGAGACATCCAAGCTCAACTTCGCCTCTCACAGACTATCGTATGATGAAAGTGGACCAAGTACATGCAAGGTGTAAGACGATAGGATTTACTAGGTCTACTCGTGCCTTGTGTTGCAGCTGTGAGTACAGAAATACATCTTCAGAGACATCCAAGCTCAACTTCGCCTCTCACAGACTATCGTATGATGAAAGTGGACCAAGTACATGCAAGGTGTAAGACGATAGGATTTACTAGGTCTACTCGTGCCTTGTGTTGCAACTGTGAGTACAGAAATACATCTTCAGAGACATCCAAGCTCAGGTCCACCACACAGACCATCGTATGATGTAAATGGACCAAGTTCATGCAAGGTGTAAGACGATAGAATTTGTCACAAACCCCTTAATTAATCCTGCAAATTCATTCTTAACCGAATACCTCTCAGAATTTCGTTTTTAAATTATTTAGCCAGACTGTAAAAAGTCGTTAGGAAAATTGAATTGAAATGTATCCAAAAATATAACCATCATCTGAACAGTTGTGTAGGAAGTTCGTAGAAATTTTAATTTCAAATGAGTTAATTGAGTTTTGACTCACTTAATTATTTATTTATTATTTTCTGTTAGTTTAAAAAGAATTTTAAGAAAATGTTTTTGAGCCATCATACGAGTTTGTCGTTTAAATTTTGTTTTATAAATAAAGGGGAAATGTGGAATTTTAAGTATTAGTTGTGTCTTAGATGGAAAAGGCTACAGTAAGAGGCTGGAGAATTTAGAGAACGGTAGGTGGCACTTTTTCACTAAATTCCAAGACCGGTGCAACGCGAGATGACACGAAGATTGGAAAACAAATTTCTTCAATCGGAAAAAACGGCACTGAGCACGGGAAGAGGCGTGAACCTGATTTTTGCGATCAGGAACGGTGGAACGGAATGGACGTCGTGAGTGGCGTCGTGGGAACGGGGAACAAAAACTGATCGAAGGCGTTGGACCGAGACAGGCATTCCGTCGTGCCTGTCGACATAGGTATCGACTCTTGGATCTTTAGGGAGATGCATCAAGCCGAGTCACTATAATTACATCTTACCGAGACTGGCTTTGTGCTGAAAAACTGCTTGAGTTTGGAACAAGTTTGGTGTGAAAAAATTTATCTTATTTATTGTTTTATTCAAATTATTACTATCAACTCATTCTTTATCTCAATATATAAAATCCAAAATGATGTCCTCATTCGTCACGAAGTCTCGAACATATTTTGTTAACATTCTGAGGGTAGTTAGCTTTTACAACGTAGTGATCCTCTAAGAAAGCATTTCACGAAATTCAATTCCTAAGGGGTAAAAATAGTCTCTTAACGTTTTCTTTTTTCTATAAGCCTAACATTGGCATTAACTTAATTATTTATTTCAATCAGATTATATATAAACACATATTTATGACAAAAAAACTTGATTCATTTCGTTTTCATTGTGAAATGTTTAAGGTCATTTCTACTAATTCGTAAATTAATTCACTACTTTGCATTTCCCTTTAGTACTCTTATAGGGTTTTATACACTTCAAAACTTTGCTATCAAGGAGAACGGCAGCAGTCTGAGCTTTTATATTGATGTGATGGTTTAAAGAAAACCGCGGAGGGCAGGGTAAACAAGCGTAGACAACTACCCCGTAACGAAGCTTGTCATTTATAAACTGACCAAGGATCATATGGACACGTTTAACAGATCAATTACAATAATTGGGGTATATTCGATAAAGTCAGCACCATGAAATCCCCTTAAAAAATGCTGATTCTAGAGAATGTTGTGTCAGAGAATCAAAACCATCCTTCATAGGTTTACCTTATCTAGACCATAAATGGACAATTTTACGTACTTTCATGATTTTTCACATTCTGGGACATCAAACCTCCCAGAAGTACTCTATTTTAGAAATAAAGTCGATGTAATCTTGGTTAACTTACTATAGTGTATTCATAATGGTAACTGTTTGAAAATTTGTAACACAATCAAATGTGATTTCATGCTTTTCTCCTAGTGGAAGGTTAAACCCAGATGACAACCCAGCAATCCTTATAATGTCGTCTCCCCCTCTATAAAATAGACAGTGTGTACTCACTTATGGATGTATCAGCCAATCCACGGACGTTGGACTAGTAACAAAATGTGTCTTAATTCAGGTTTACTTTCAAACATTATTTGTTTGTTCAGAACACAAAAATGCTTAACAGCAAAAGAGACTTACATATTTAAATATCTATCTTCGATTTAACTCTGAACTTAAATCATATATTTCCCTGGGAAGTATTTTGAATGCCATAACAGTTCACCAGTTTATTTGACCGACCACAAACAGCAATCATACGACTTCCTTGAGTATTATATCTTCTAATTTACATGGGAAAATAGGTAATATACGACCCAGCAATCATTTATTTCAAGGATAAATGTTCTCTAAAGGAATTAAAGTGGCGGGATTGATAATCGGATCAATAGGTACGATCCCTGACCACTTCAATAAAGAACTAAATTTGTCTTCGGACTTATCAAAAACCATTGCTCAGAACGCCATTCGAATGTCAATTCGAACTGTCAAATCACACCTTTACGCTCCTCTCATTCTTCTCATTGGTTCGTTCTACCCCCACCAAGCATTCTCATCTTAAAAGAGACATTTTTGAATTCACCACAATACAACTCACCTATCAGTTCATCATCCCTCCTCCAACCCAAGTCCACGTCATCAAGAATCATATTGAGTGGCTAATAAATATTTATTTCCATATTACAATTATTTGCATAGAAATCGTCAGAAAAAAACCATACATTGAAATCAATTGTTACAGATCAGAGGCACAAAGAGGGCTCCAGAGACCCCAACACTGCTCAGTTGGTGTGGTCCATAAACTCGTCCACGGAGTAAAAGGAGCGCTGCATCAAAAAGCACCTTTTACGGTAGCTCTCATGCCTTATGTCTTCAGGGAGCTTGTTCAAAAACTTAACACAAATCAATATGTGATGGCCAATGTTCTGCAACTATGGACTTGTTTTGTGATGTTCTACACATCTCTTTGGCGCTTGTCAATGCCCCGTGTTAATTTGCGCTTAAACTTGCAAAAGCTGACCGTTTCAAGGATGTACAGACAAGCCAAAGTAAGCCAAGAAAAGTGATATAAAACACGATATGCTTTGATTATAAATAACGAAATGGCCGAAAGTTATTTTTTAGCCGGAATACTGAATGATTTGTTAAATGTTTTATATTTCTCATAATTCCCTAATCTTGATACAATATTATTTTAAGAGTTCTTTGAAAAAAGGTAGAATAATTTAAAACTATGTTATCGCATACTATTTAATCAGCCAAAATATCATTAAATAGGCAACACTACATACTTTACAGTTTATTTGATTAATAAATCAACATTATTTTATATTACTCCCAGTAATCTTCTTCAAGCCAAAGTATTTAGTGTCCAGAAGTTGAGCATTTTCCATTTATCTTCCATGTTGTTTCCGTGTGACACTGAAATAAAACAAAATCGCGCTAAAACCAATATACAATATTTTAAGATTGCTGTTAATTTTTTACCATTCGTTATATTTTATTACTAGTTCTAATGACATTAAAATGTTTTAAAGCATACATTGAAATGTTACAGTACCCGCTATTCATCAATCATCGCATAAGTGGTTTCTAATTGCAGTTTTCTCAAAATCGTCTAGCTGTGTAACTATTGAATTGTATGGTTTTCTTCTTCTTGGGGTAGTAAGCTTAGGGATGGTAGGTCTAGGAGTATTTTGCCTGGATTTATTACTTACAGCTGATTCAGGTATTGGTGATTGATCCGTTTCTTCAAAACTTTGAGGGTTGACACTAGAGTTTCCTTCATTTTCCACTGCTTGTTTTAGTTGCGACTTGATCCGCACCAATGTTCTTCGTGAAATGTTACATGCGGCGACCACTCTTTCAGATACTTTTTTCACATCTAATAATGGACCTTTGTTGTCACGTTCCCACTCAAAGTAATGTAACACCGATGCAATTATAGTTCTGGCTTGAGAGTTATAAGTAAACCCACGTTTTTCACTTGATGGCGGCATAATCGTGCACAAAAAATTAAAACATTCACTAAACAAAAAAATATCACTTGGAAAAAAATTAAACTATTTAAACAATTAAAAAAATAATAAATAAACCAACTATGTGTAATGTATTCGTTACAAGTTATCCCGGGAAGTATCCACATCTAACTGAAAACTACCCTGGCACCCTGGACAACCATTACTGCTAAGAGTGGTGAATCACCAACCCCTTCGCGGAAAAATATTAGCGCACATATTAGACTACGGTTAGTCATCAACAAGTTCAATGTCCTAACCAGTCTTGTTGTCCCATGTCCCATATCTGCACACTGCACGACTATGGGAGAAGGCAAGAGTACCGTACCTTATTTCAAAGTACTCTTAAAATAATATCGTATCATGATAACGTTGTATGAGAAATGTAAAACATTTAACAAATCATACAGTATTCCGGCTAAAAAATAACTTTCGACCATTATTTATAATCAAAGCACATCGTGTTTTATATCACTTTTCTTAGTTTTGTTAGTACTTTACAAATGTTCTATTAAAATTGATATATTATGAGAAAGTAAAAAAGTTAATAATTCTATTAGAGGGGCTAGTTGGTGACTCATTAAGGAAACAGCCGCGAGCGCCGGGGGGAGGAAAGGACCGACACAGGTAGCTGGCGGGTCCGTGCGCCACCCTACCGTATACAGACTGTAAAGGCATTTAGACATGACTCTTTGAACGGGAGATTTCCAATTGCACCGGGGTCAGGGATCGGCCCCAAACTGATGTGTCCAGTTGCACCGGAGCCCCTTTTGGGGGGTGTTCCAATTGCACCAGAGGCCCTTGTTTATGACATGAGCCGGGAAAGTCCAACCAGGCCGGATTCCTAGTACAGTAACCCCAAGCTGACCGTGCCAAATTCCACACCCTTTGTTATGACATGAGTCATGAGTCGGTTAGGTTAGGTTAGGTTAGGTTAGGTTAGGTTAGGTTAGGTTAGATTAGATTAGGTTAGGTTAGGTTAGGTTAGGTTAGGTTAGGTTAGGTTAGGTTAGGTTAGGTTAGGTTAGGTTAGGTTAGTACATGACTCTTTGAACTGTAGAAACAGATTTCTTTTGTAAACGGAAGAGTCGTAAGAAACGTAAATCTTCTCAGCTACCCCACAATATAATGCCTTTGTCGTCGGGCAGTCCACTTCAGTAGTAGAAAGGACGACCTCAGGCAAGGGAATCTAGTGTGGCCTTGCCTCAGGACATACCTTAAACTTTGTCTCGTCTAAAAACAAACCTTGAGGGCAAGAATTCTGGTTCATTTGTAACTTACCCTCAATGTTAAACATATGTGCTATAAAAAATCGAAAACTAGAGTGACCCATAGCGCGATAAATTGCAGTTTTAAAATATTTTAAAAACGTCCATTTTGGATGATGATATAATTATTCATTTTTAATGCCTAATAAGTCACGTAGAGTACAAAAGACCACAAATTATGAATGTACTGGTTACTATGAATATTAATTAATTAAATGCACCACTTTATATACTGCAGAAATGTGATTAAACAATAAAATATGTAAACTATCTATGATATTTAATAAAAATAAAAAACTTTATGTATCTTTATAGAGCATTCCACTTATTTGGTGGGGCACAAAGGACTGCATTTACTTTATTTCCTTAAAACTTTCTTTTAAATTTCAAAGCACTTCATAACAAACGAGGACTGATTTAAAACAGTAAAAACCCTTATAATATGCATACAATTCAGTAAATAATTTTGTAATATTATAAAAATTAAAAATTGCGACTTTATTTTCAGTAACGCCACAGGTCGCGTAATGTACAAACAACAGAGCCAAAAACAATGTCACATTTTCTTACAAGAACTTAAAACTGAATTAGCTGTAAATTAGCGTGGTTTGTATACCAAGGAGATAGAGAAGGATGTGCTAGAAGAAGGGGCTTTTGAGTTCAGATTTTTTCGTAATTCCTAAAATCAGTTCATCTGAGGTCGCTTGTACATCACGCAACTCATTGAGGGTTAATCGATTAAGTGTGGAATCGATACAATCAAAGTAAATCGATCTGATTTTGGGAAGTCGATTAAGATCGTGACCGCATCGTATCATAAGGAGTGCATTACAACTTGTGGAGAGAACCTTTACAATCTCCACCAGGGTAATTCAAGTTCCTAATGGTTTCATTTCAGGTGACGACAGAGGGTTGCGGTTGAGGCGACCATAAGACACCTGTTGTCGGGTCATCGTCATGTCGGTCGACCATCTGGCATTTCTGACGGGAAAGTCGCTGCTGCAGCAGCAAGACCGGTAGCGATTGACTCTTCCTAATTTGGCGGCTCCAGACGCCTGTGGCTGTGGGAGTGGTTGGGACAGTTTGTACTTCTATGTGCATGCATCGCAATTAGTCATGTAAAGGGAATGTAAAAAAACTTGTAAATGTATAATCCATTAAGGCGACTCTTATTGTTTTAATCGTGTACAACAATCTCATGAAAATCAAAGCGAATTATGCAAATTCAACTCTATAATTATTTATAGACTGTTTATAGTCGACGTATTTTTTTCATTCTGCCTCATTATTAGTGTCTAAATAAGACATCGTATGAAGTGCCTAAGGACATAACATAATTGATTACAATATTATACAAAGATAATGAAACTTATTGTTGCTAGCGTCGATGATAAATTATTTCTTGTGATCCCACTAGAAACGAGGATTACTTACAAAGACTATTTTTCTGGGCCCTAGATTTTCAACGTTTTCTTGAATTTACGGGTCTTTTGTAGAAGAGGGCCACCAGTCTTGAAATATGTTCTATAGCAATGGCATATTGTTTGAAGGGTCTTATTCTGATTGTTAATGTTAGAGGCACTTAATTGAAACACGGAAGGCCTGTGAATAGGTTAGGTTTGGTTAGGTTAGGTTAGTGTACAATGTGTTTTTGTTGGTCCTGTATCCATAGAAAATATTTCAAGACTGGTGGCCCTCTTCTGCAAAATACCCGAATTTACTCATATTTTATAAAAATATATATTTACATATAATTAAAACAGTAGAATAGAAATATAGTCCACTTATTAAATCTCCTGACTTGAGTACAGAGCGCTCCTACAGCCAGTGCTGGAACTACAAGAAGGTTTAAAATTCTATGACCAATAACGTAACGATATTAGCTAGCCATAACCAAAGCACTGCCTCAGCACTTGTCTGATAACGTAACGATATTAGCTAGCCGTAACCAAAGCACTGCCTCAGCACTTGTCTGATAACGTAACGACATTAGCTAGCCGTAACCAAAGCACTGCCTCAGTACTTGTCTGATAACGTAACGATATTAGCTAGCCGTAACCAAAGCACTGCCTCAGCACTTGTCTGATAACGTAACGATAATAGCTAGCCGTAACCAAAGCACTGCCTCAGCACTTGTCTGATAACGTAACGATAATAGCTAGCCGTAACCAAAGCACTGCCTCAGCACTTGTCTGATAACGTAACGATATTAGCTAGCCATAACCAAAGCACTGCATCAGCACTTGTCTGATAACGTAACGATATTAGCTAGCCATAACCAAAGCACTGCCTCAGCACTTGTCTGATAACGTAACGATATTAGCTAGCCATAACCAAAGCACTGCCTCAGCACTTGTCTGATAACGTAACGATATTAGCTAGCCATAACCAAAGCACTGCCTCAGCACTTGTCTGATAACGTAACTATATTAGCTAGCCATAACCACAGCACTGCCTCAGCACTTGTCTGATAACGTAACGATATTAGCTAGCAATAACCAAAGCACTGCCTCAGCACTTGTCTGATAACGTAACGATATTAGCTAGCCATAACCAAAGCACTGCCTCAGCACTTGTCTGATAACGTAACTATATTAGCTAGCCGTAACCAAAGCACTGCCTCAGCACTTGTCTGATAACGTAACGATATTAGCTAGCCATAACCAAAGCACTGCATCAGCACTTGTCTGATAACGTAACGATATTAGCTAGCCATAACCAAAGCACTGCCTCAGCACTTGTCTGATAACGTAACGATATTAGCTAGCCGTAACCAAAGCACTGCCTCAGCACTTGTCTGATAACGTAACGATATTAGCTAGCCGTAACCAAAGCACTGCCTCAGCACTTGTCTGATAACGTAACGATATTAGCTAGCCGTAACCAAAGCACTGCCTCAGCACTTGTCTGATAACGTAACGATATTAGCTAGCCGTAACCAAAGCACTGCCTCAGCACTTGTCTGATAACGTAACGATATTAGCTAGCCGTAACCAAAGTACTGCCTCAGCACTTGTCTGATAACGTAACGATATTAGCTAGCCTTAACCAAAGCACTGCCTCAGCAATTGTCTGATAACTTACTTGTTTGAAAATGTGAGTCTGAGTGCAAGTAAACGTTTTAAGATCGTGGATTTTCATACTGTTTATATTGTCCTATATATTTTTGTTTTATATTATTTTTATATTGTTACAGATTACCAGAGGCAATGTGCTCTTGGCAATACTGAGTCTCAGAGCTTCACTCTATCGGCACTAAGCGCGCTCATGTCAAGACGGGAGATTCGCTAAATCGAGTGTAACCCCATATGGACTTTCAAATTAACAACTCACAGTTTGCAGAATATCAGCTGTCAAGACCAACAAATATGAAACTATAATTATAATTCATAGTGTTAGTTACATTTGAGCTAATTTACCTTTTATATGAACTAATTGTTGAACAACTCCTGGACTCGTGTGAGATTCTAATACAATAATAACAGTTGTAATAGAATTTCTCCAAGTAGTTATTTGCAATCGCAGTCATAGCTATTAAATATTATCCCATACAATATCAACCACAATAATACGAGTTTACTCCAATCGATGTAGTTAAAATCACACCTCAAAACAATCTATCCACGTACATATTAACCTTATTTATATTCTTACCATAAAACGAACTGAGAACCTAAAGTGCTTCCTTGAGCAACACCGAAATATTTTAAATTTAGAACTGTTTGGATAAAGTAAAGTTTGTTTTTGTATTATTATTACTACATTCAATTCCCGAGAATATATTTTCGTAGAAGTGTTGACTAGTGGTTTTTAAATGTCCTTTATTTATTTATTTTTTAATTAGGACCCATCCTTTTACCAGTTGTAGGTGACCTTAGTCTTAAGAAGTGATTTAAAATAAAACAAGACACTTTTAAATAACGTTGATGTTTCAGGCAAAGTTATTTGACTAATAGATGTAGTTAATAATATAAGAGGATCACAAAAATATTGACGTAAAACAAATCTAATTTGTTAGACTGGTCCTTCATTGATATTTTTGATAGTTTCACTATTAAAATTAGTGAAAATTGGCGTTTTGGAGTTGTTGACATTACCGATGGAACTGATATTGATGTACTGTATGTTCTTTGCGATATTATGAGGGATGTAGTCTCTGTTACTAACATTTAAAATAACGGGTCAATAAGTAGGAGTTTTATTTGTAATTATCGAACCGTCTCCAAAGTTCCAATTTGGGGGGCGTGGACAAAATTGCATATATTTGAAAAATATATTTTTTCATTTTTAGAAATATTAGGGACGATGTGGTTCTCTGCCAATACACTTAACAGTTACATGGGTGTTCTAACATTTCTGTACACTAGGCTAGTTAAGCATTAGATACCAAGAGCAAGTTCACGAATTATTGCATTTAATACTTATTCATATTTTGTAATATCACAATTATCACAAATACAGTCTTATTAACTGTATTTATTGAAAATATCATTTAAGATTTCTGAAACAATAATTTTTGTTTGTTAAATACTTGACATAATTTCGACAACAAGAAAAAATATTATTATCTAAGCTTCACTTATCGTACAGTTTGAAATTAAAAAAAAGAGTACTGTAAAGAGTAATAATCACAATTAAAGTATACAGTCTTTTTAAAATGTATACTTTTCAATTAACACTATCTCGGTATAATCGTTTTTGCCGTATCTAGAAACGATAAACCGCCACCACTGGGAAGTCGACGTTCATTTATATAGACATATACGGTACAATCTCTAAACATCACTGGTAAGTGGGTTAAACAAACTGTTATACTTCATCTGCACGATTCGGGTTTATTATTATAATGAGTTATAGTGAAAACTGTATGGATATTAAAGGTGCAATCTAGTGGACCATAAGTTGATATTATGAGTTATTATCTATATACATATATATATATATATATATATAAACCAAATATCACTGACTCACTCATTTATAACGAAATCTCAAAAACCACCGAACGGATTTACACGAAAATTTAAAGGAAGTTAGCTTTAATATCGAAAGGACCCACTAAGAAAGGAATTTTCGAAATTCTATTCCTAAAAGGTACAAACATCCCCTCAATATTTTCTTTTTTTCCATAAGAATAACATTGGGTTGATTTTAGTCAATTGATAACAGCTGTTTTAAAATAAATAAACATGTTTATTTTGTATATTTGACATTATTGTATTCATGCCTTATAAGAGTTTAACCTTCAGATGATAAACAAAAACAAATGAAATGAACACGTTTGAAGTAGGCTAAGAAGTACCATTGGCTTTTTATACTAATAAACAGGTAGCAACGTTAGTACTGTGAGTGAAATGCTGTAAATAAATTAAATATTGTGATTTTACGTTATACAGTTAATCTACTACTATTTTTAGTTACAAGTCACAAGCCGAGGACGGAGGCCGAGAGTCGGGGTTGGCACGCGGGGAGATTTCCAATTGCACCGGGGTCAGGGATCGGCCCCAAACTGATGTGTCCAGATGCACCGGAGCCCCTTTTGGGGGGTGTTCCAATTGCACCAGAGGCCCTTGTTTATGACATGAGCCGGGAAAGTCCAACCAGGCCGGATTCCTAGTACAGTAACCCCAAGCTGACCGTGCCAAATTCCACACCCTTTGTTATGACATGAGTCATGAGTCGGTTAGGTTAGGTTAGGTTAGGTTAGGTTAGGTTAGGTTAGGTTAGGTTAGGTTAGGTTAGGTTAGGTTAGGTTAGGTTAGATGTTAGTGTTGCCACGGATAAACACAAAATTAAACATTAAATACATAGTTACCATATTTATTAGTTAGAACCTGCTATGGTCTACCATTAGTATGTGCCACGAAACATCGGCAAGTGTTTGATAGAATATTCCATTGCGAAATTGTTAAACACTTATAAACTATGTTTGAAGAAATGTAGTGGGGTGGGGAAGGAAGGGGCCTTCCAATTGCACCGGCTCCGGCGGTCGAAGGAATTTGCAGCGGGGATAAGTGAGGTGGGTAGATTTTGACCACCGGTGCATCTGGACACTTTTCGGACGGAGGAATGTTTTGACCCGTGGAAATTCCTTTGACCGCCGGTGCAACTGGATATCAGCCGGCACGCGGTGCTGGGGTGTCCCCTAGTTTATCATAAAATTATCAATATTGACATTTAAAGTTGCATATATTAAATTGAAAAAAACTACTAAAATACTCAATATTTTACAAAAAAGAACTTCACGTTTTGCAAAGTGATAATTACGAACCGAATGTTGAAATATAATGCCGTGGTTTGACGTTTCTCGTGAAAGGAAACTGGCAACTTAGAACCAAAATATTTTTAAAAGGATTTATCATAGAAGCCTGTTCAGAAAGCCTAAACTTTTTAACAAGGCAAACTAAGTGTCTTGAATAAACTGAACAAAAATGTTCAGGTATTTGTCTTCGGCGTTTAACCTAAGTTAAGTAAGTTGCTTACTTAACCTTTCAAAAACAATCAAACCATTTATATACTGACCATAGATCCACTGTTAAGATTCGTACTTGATTTTCACGTTTGCGCAAACTTGATTTACACAAAAATAAAGCACACGCATTGAAAAAACATGTAAGTTTAATTCAATGAAATTGTAGTGAACTAAAAATATTAAATGTATTAACTATGAATTGCTCCTTTATTTCAAACGCAAATACTGATTACAAATTAATTGTATCTTGCCTAATTGAAACATGTTTAAATGTTTATACTAAATTGGTACTGTAACGATAATGTAATATAAAAATTGAATTATAATATTTAAAAATAATAACACAGCTCAGCATAGATACTCGTCACTCGCTGCTATCAACTCTCGAAATTCACCTAAAAGAATTATGGCCGCAGCAACTCCGACACTCCTTCATATTTTACTTGTGACTCTATAAGAATGTACAAATAAAGCCTATTATTATTATAAACTTATTTGGTTTTAGCCATCTATGTTTACAACTCAAACATTTGGTTGAAATCCCACCTCAAGATAATCTGTCCATGTACACAATCTGCTTATTGATATTCTTACCATAAAAAGAGTTGAGAGCCGAAAGTGCTTCCTTGAACAACTCCGGAATATTTTTAATATTTAAGTTTGTTTGTACAAAGATATAGTTTATTATAATTAGTATTACATTCACTTCTCTATACACCAATGTATTCAGCTTACCAAAATACCTACAGGAGGCTGTATGTAGGTTACATGTGCCATTACGGCGATGCCCGGCAGTCGTTTACCGCCCAACTCTCGCGATCCAACCCACGCCAGACAAGGTTCCTTATTAGACAACCTCATGGGCGGAAAATGCCCGTTTTCCGCACAGCAGATGTCCATCGCTTAATTGGACATCGGAATGTCGACTACTGCGGTAAGTATGTACGCCAGTGGCATGTGAAGTGGTGCCTTTTTGCGTTGGGATCCGATCCCCGATATGTGGGGATCGCGTTGTAGCTAATTGGAGAGATGATGTACTCAACACCCTATCCGGGCAAAGTGGCTGAACGTGGTAACTGTTTTTGCCCGTTCCTTTGAAAAATGGCAACACGTTTAGTCGCATGTTTTGTACCCATTGAAGGGTTTAAGTGGTGGATATAAAAGGCTAATGGAAGGTTTGTGTAATAGTACTCATTACAGGTTGTATACAAATGTGAATGTCTGACTCCGATTGTCACAGCATAAATTCTGTTAGTAGCTTATCTACAATCAGTCTATCTAAATTAGTGCATGAATGATTGATTGGCTGGACTTACAAGATAACAAATTAACAAAAACTAAAACTGTAATAGACGACATATTTTGATTGTAATGTTTTTTGCATTCTTGTAGCAAAACTACAATCACCTACTGGCTATTAAGTTGAGGAAAATTGTTGTAGAGAAGATGGAGGGTACATCAACTTGTTCCTCGGATAGTTTGACATGAAATTAAAATTCCTTTATTGTAAAGAAATTATGACGTATACCGAGGACTACTGATTCCTCTCTTAAACCTAAGGCTTACATAATGATGGTTGAGTAATCAAAGAAGGACTTGCGTAGAATTAGTATACATATTCAAAGTCTAAGCTTGTAAATCCTATAGTGTTGGAATTTTTTCGGATAGTAACCGTTCTCGTTCTACGCATCTCGATTCCCGGTAATTGTTTTTAAAAGATAATCCGATTTGCGAAAAAAAGTAATACAACCACTCTGAAACGTTTTTAAAATGATAAAATGGCAACTTAAAAACGCCAATATCCTCACTTTTTTATAATGAGCTAATATTTGTTTTATAAAACTACAACTCAGAGAATATATGGAAAAATAGGTCGTATCAAATAGTGCACTGAATGTGTATCTGTAAATACCACTGTACGTGTATGATTGGGCAGGTGGGTCAATACCACTGTACGTGTATGGGCGGGTGAGTGGGTCAAAACCACTGTACGTGTATGGGTGGGCTTTTACATACTGTTTTACCTCTCACAGTTTATTTAATTAAGAAAGAGTTGGTCTTATCACATATGTAATTTATTTATGAATTTTTAAAAGGAATTGTATAAAATACTCTATAATACTAAATATCTTATGTTAAAAATCGATGTCTTAATACGTATTTGGTACTAATAAAAATAACTGCTGTATTTACTTTATTTGCTGGATAAAATACTTCTTTACGTTCGTACCATATTACTGTAATCAAGTACAAAAATATTAATGTATAATAGATAGCGTTTTAACGTTTTTATTTAATTGATTATACTTTATACATATGAATAACCTTGGATTTTCAAATTTGGTGTTTATTTTTTAAACTCACTCAGATATTTAATTTCTTCACATTGTCATGTGATGACAGAACCAACAAATTTGTAGTCCCTCTTTTAATAACCCCAAAATCCTCGAAGATGTATGTAGTAATTATTATTAATACAGATGAATAAAGATGTACATTAGTTGCAATCTACTTATAACTGCTACTGAGGCGTTCGATGTGGCCAAAAGAAAGAGACCTCTGTATCTTTTATTCTGTGAGTACACTTCACGCCAATCTGAAACAGATATTTTTAGGTTTTCAACCTCACATTTTACCTCGAGGATGAACGTTATTGGCTGAATTTGTTTAAAAGATGTTGTCCTCTAACTAAGACTAGAAAAACACATTTTCTGAGTTCTGAATTTTCAAATAAGTAATCTGAAGAACATTTGAAAGTTTTTAGAAAACTACGACTAGTATAACAAGTGTTTGGTGTCCAAGGGTAGACCTATTTACACTCTGGGGGAGTTTATGACGAGCTCTTGGGATGATTGAATAAATGTGGTTTAAATAATTTCATTAAATTAATGCAAATGCTGGACTTAACATTTGAGACGTGAGAGTGAGCGTCAATACTGTGTGTTTGGATGAAATAAATTAATTGTTGATCAGTTGCGTGGTTAGATTTAGGACTATTGTGATGCAAAATGATGTATTGTAATGTACGCAATAAAGATTATTCTCTATTCTGTCTTCTCAGAGTAACATAATAAATATACTGTATACAAAAAACGTATTGAAACATTCATTAGTCTTATTCAACACCAAATCGTTTCACTTTAAACTGAAATAAAATAATTTAAAATGGTTTTTTTTTTTATTTAAGCTATTGAATTTCTCGATCGAATTAGCCTCAGTGTAACACGTAGAGGGAGGGGGACACTACAATATTTTATGGTAATAAATGTTTATTTAGATAAAAAATTGTCCATACTTTTTTTAGTTTTAAGCCCAAAACAATCTTCAAAAAAATTTTTCAAAATATGTTCAGATGTTCTGGAGAGTTTGTGATGAATTAGAACATCGTTTTTGGATTTTATACTAAGATTTGTATAGTTTGAAAGAACTTGCCAAAGTCTAAAACAGTAATCCTATGAACTAAACTTCCCAATTAGAGAATAGTATGGTAAATGATACCTGAAAGAAATGAGTAATAGCAATACTTGTCCATCCTCATTCACTTGATAATCACTTGTACGTCCAGTTATTTATCCTCATTCACTTGATAATCACTTGTACGTCCAGTTATTTATCCTCATTCACTTGATAATCACTTGTACGTCCAGTTATTTATCCTCATTCACTTGATAATAACTTGTACGTCCAGTTATTTATCCTCATTCACTTGATAATCACTTGTACGTCCAGTTATTTATCCTCATTCACTTGATAATCACTTGTACGTCCAGTTATTTATCCTCATTCACTTGATAATAACTTGTACGTCCAGTTATTTATCCTCATTCACTTGATAATCACTTGTACGTCCAGTTATTTATCCTCATTCACTTGACAATCACTTGTTCGTCCAGTTATTTATCCTCATTCCCTTGATTCTGTAATCACTTGTACGTCCAGTTATTTATCCTCATTCACTTGATAATCACTTGTACGTCCAGTTATTTATCCTCATTCACTTGATAATAACTTGTACGTCCAGTTATTTATCCTCATTCACTTGATAATCACTTGTACGTCCAGTTATTTATCCTCATTCACTTGATAATCACTTGTACGTCCAGTTATTTATCCTCATTCACTTGATAATAACTTGTACGTCCAGTTATTTATCCTCATTCACTTGATAATCACTTGTACGTCCAGTTATTTATCCTCATTCACTTGACAATCACTTGTTCGTCCAGTTATTTATCCTCATTCCCTTGATCACTCATTGTCTGCAGTTATCGTTACTCGTTCTGGAATGTCCGCTCATTGACCGAATGACTGTTCTCTTGGATTGCATCTTAATCTTCTACTTCCTTATTGTTCCCTACTTACTTCAATGTGATGGTAGATGACACCAGAACCTTATCAGATCAACATTTGCAATCTTCCATACCCACATGTCCTGCTATTACTCCAATCTGATATCGATTGTAGTTAGATATAAACTGTGGTCGATTACAATCGATATATTAGACGTCTTGGTGTAGTATCGACCGATTGTATCGCTCCTTTGTCATAGAGGCCAATCATACATAGAACTATACTGCAATTAACGGGTATACAGCATGGGAACTAAGACCGGACCCTGAGCAACTCCATGACTTCATACTCCTTGAACTTATCGCCCACGCACATAACCTCTCTAGTTCATCATCACATGTATCATGATGAGGTAGTACATTGTCGTCAGCGGGACATTTTGTTGCAACAGCCAGTCATTTCTTATTAATAATGACGAAATCATACACAGGTCTTCCAATGTTCTCGAAAATAAAACAAATTTAAATAATTAATTACTGTCTAATTTGAATGTTTGGAATATTTAACATGGAATGGTTTAATTCATGTGGAGAACTAATGGTATTCTAATTGTGTCCAAAATATTACTGACTCGCTTGTTTATAGAGTTTAGAACCTTTGAGAAGGGTTATAGTCAAAAGGTTATAGAGTTTATAAAACTCACGAGACAATATTGAGTTTTGAGAATTTTTATTGAAGCCATTTTACATAGTATATAAATAACTATTTACAGATCAGATCAACCTCTCTACAATTCAAATTGTGAAACAGACTGTCTTAAAATCATATATCCTTAATTTGCCATACAAAATAACGTATGGTCAACCAAAATACAGGTACAGTATTTATATAAAAAATGGTTTTCCATATTTGAATTAAAGTAACTTTTACATATTGTTGAATTTTTCTTTCTTTATTATAACTTATTTTATGAAAAAGGAAATATAATAGATATGAATTTCCGAAAAATTACAAAATTGGAACAGTTTACTGTCCAGTTTGCTAATTAAAAATATATAGAAGAATTAAAAAATAATATGGATTATTCCAGAAAATAAGCACCTCCCTTACGATTGAAATATCTGGAAAAATATAGACTCTATGCATTGTCTTACATTTTGACTGTGGAAGTTCCTTAAATTAAACCAGATCTATTCTAAACGTTATCATAATAGATTTTACTGAAAAATATTTATTTCTATCTTATATTATGTTCTTTTGTGTTTCTCATTTGAAGACACTATGACTAACCGGAAAAGGTTTAGTTTGTTGTAAACAAATAGTGAGATCTGAAGTAAAATTAGAACCACAATGTGCAATTTGCCACATTACATTTATTTACTGGAAGGCCATTTCGCTCTACGAAAAACAACTTAAACATGGGTTTCTATTTCAAACATTATGTCCGTAATAATGATCATATAGTCTCTCTTGAAGTTTCATTTGATAGGTGAAGGATTGTTCTAGTCAACTAAGTTGTTTTTTGGAAAAAATCGATTATTTTTTAATTTCTTTACAGTTAAATATGCGAAATTTTAAAATTAATTCTAAACGACTTTAAATTTAAAAAATCATAATATCAACGTAAGGTGTACTAGATTGGACCTTAAATAATCATACAATGGTCATTAACTAATAATAATAAACAAGAACCGTACAACTGAAATAGAACAGAACATTTTATTCTGCGGGACATGGTTACTGTAACCTGTCTTTCTGTAACCTTTGGTAACTAAGGTTTGGGAAACGCCACCGACTTTGGATGATGTATCACACACCGGATTTGTGGACTGTCTTTAATTTCATATGGAAATTATATGTGGAAAAACTTGAATTACATAATGATGTTTTATGCTTTTGTTGCATTGGAACATTCTTGTGCGTTGTAAGAAGTGAGGGCGTTTCGAATTCATTATGACCACCATCTTCAGGCATTTGGAGGCCAAATATTTTATTACTGGACCTTCAAAACAAAAGGCTGATAACATTGTATAAATTACTTGTTTTTTTTACTGTATTTCTACGTTTTTCTCATATTACTGAATATCTTGGTTTGTTTAAAATGCCAAGTTCCCAGTATTTATACTTTTTTCTGGTACGAAGTAAATCTAAGATGTTGGAACCCGTACATCTCGGCAGCCTCAATCAGTGTGTGGGAGCGGCACAGATGGCCGGACACCTGACGCAGGTGTGCGCTAGACTAGCCGGCGCCGCGGTCTCTCCTCTCACATTCCTCTCTCACACGCACGTGCACCGCCAACCTAGCCCACGCCGCTGGACAGAGGATGGGCCTTCACTTCCACTTGATTTTACGGTTTTGGTTTCTCGTGTGATTGTTTTTGTTTACTGATATTAAAGAAAAACAATTTGCAGACCCTGTCGGCCATGTTGGTTTTAATTCCATAATAACAATATTCTTTGCGAATCCATACTTTTTCGTTATTTATTGACCAAAAGTTGTGTATGAGGTATCATTTTAAACGTTATCATATTGCGCATTGGGTTTGCTTTTCATATTTTGAATACGTACACCTAGTTTTGAAAAATAGGTGCAAATAAAACTTTGAAACTAAATATTCTTATAGTTTTTTCTATAACACTAATTAATTATGAATTCGCAAAGCAATTCCAACGTGCAATTTCATTCTTGATCAAATGCTATTTGTTTGGAAAGAATCCATTTAAAAATAACTGTTTCATTTGGATTCGCGTGTTCGTATGTCCGGCTTGAAAATAACATTGTTCTTATGTGATTAAAATCAACATGGCCGACAGCCTCTGCAGACTCTTGTGGAGGCCGTTTTCCCGAATACCAAGTCACCGCTGGGAAGTCGACAGCTCTGTGGTAGACATACAAACAGAAGTCCAGTAGGCCCTAGCTAAACATACAGTTCTTTCTATTTGTTCAAATGTACGGCTCGTGTTTAGTATTATAATGAATTTATTAGTGCACCCTACGATTATTACGATTATTATCGAATCTAGTGGACTATAAATTGGTACTATGAGTTTTTTTTTAAATTAAAATGGTTTAGAATGACATTTTAAGTTTCACATATTTATCTGTACGAAATATAAAAATACTCAATTATATATAAAAACCAAATTGTGGTCCACTTCAACTATCAAATAACAATTCAAGTGTTGCGATACGATCATTATTCCAGACTTTATACTTGAAAGAAGCAGACGTTTTGCCATATTGGATTTACATTCCGTAAGAGCAATATTAAATGTGGAGAAGCACTGTGGCTTAACGAACTGTCAGGAAATTACAATTCTTACATCGTTTGAAATATCGTAACATCGTTCTAGTGAATACACTTTTAATTATTTTTAAAAATATTTGATTTTAATTATTAGTTTATGATTTATTTGAACACTCAAATAAAAATACAGAAGTTTTAAAATTTTATTATCTAGTAACTTTTACTTGTACTTTTAGGTTCACTCAAATTAGGTTTAAATTATAATTATATGGAAAAGACTTTAAACAATGTACCATGTTTAAAATTGCTCTTATGGGAATAAATCTAACATGGCGACTACCTCTGCAGATAAAATGTACCGATGATATCGAACAAGGTTGATCCTGACATTTTATCATTTCCTATTGAACAATGTTCTAATAAGTTTATTTCTAAAAAATAATAAGACTACACAACTACTGTTGCCACCATAGTAAAACAGAATAAATAGTACAACTTATAGAAAAATAACATGTTTATTAACAAATATTACATGTACTACCGTATCTCCGCAGTTATATAAATTGATTGTGACTAATGTATTGCTGCTCCCATTTTGACTAGGTGCGCAAAATAACACAATTTAGCTAATAAAAATTGAATGACTATAGATCCAGTGTGCTGCCTGTAAAAATATGTGAAATACATTTTAACAAAATTGTTAGCCTTTATTGGTTGACAGGTGGCGTAGCTGGGAGATCTCCCGAGTTATAAATCAACAACCAATGTCGTCGTTCGTTTAGCACCTCCAAGGGGATACGTACAACAATGCTGCAGACGCGAATATCATCTCCCTATGTTGGCAGTATTGACCCAGTCGACCACCCATACACGTACAGTGGTAGTGATTGATGATCGTATAGCTTTCAAAGCTAGCTACCAAACTAATAAAAATAAATGGTTCCAAAGAATTGGAACAACATTTCCCCCATATTAAACACTAAAAAAATCAAAACTTTGAAAATTATCAGTTTGATTCCCAAATATGTTTTTTGCCATAAATTCAAAACTAGTCAAGTTAGAGACATGAAGTTTCTACTAAAATATTTTAAATTGTAATTCATATATTTCCAGAAAATTTAATCAAAATCGTTGGAGCCGTTTTTGAAAAAAATTCATTTGTTGCCCATAAAAATAAAAAAAACTTAAATTTCATAAAAGTGAAAAATTATTCTGGAGATATTGGATAAATACACCAACATACCAAATTTCATAAAAATGTATCTATCCGTTTGGTCTCCAGTGAACTGCACATACACACAGACACATACGGACAGACACAACATTTTTTTAAAAATATATATTATTCTATAAATACTTAAAATGACATTAAAAATTGAACAGACCAACAGAGGTAAACCATGTCTTCTAATTGACAAATACAAATATCGAGAGGCATACGTGTCAAGGAGTGGAGAAGTGACCTGGAGGTGTTTGGCAAAATCCTGTGGGGCTGCTGTGAAGACCAATCTAGCGAAAATCGAAGTCATAAGCACTGAAAACCAACACACCGGACCTCATCCAGTCACAAACCGCACCATCTCATTGACAGCGTCACCCTCTGCGTCCGCCTCGCCGGGCTCACCAGTGTGTCTACCCCTCTCTCCATTGGTCTCCCAGACTATCAACTTCAAGGATACAAGGGATGCCTGGACTGAAACTGATCCTTTGTCACTGTGTTCCAAGGATGATCTAATCAGCAAAATTAATGAGCAAAAAAATACCCTATCCACACTTGTTGATAAGATTCAAGAATTGACTTGTGAACTGGAACACACAAAAAGAGAAGTCACTGATTGCAGGTTGGCCCTGACCCTTAAAGACAATACTTACTCTGCCACTGATGGCTCTTCAGTCACTAACGTATCTCCTGACGTTAGCGTTGTTAATGATAATCAGTCTGATTCTATATTCGCTTCTGTTGCTGGTGGAAGACTGTTGACTGACGAGGAAGTTTGGAATGGGATGAGCTGTCTGAGAACTGATAAGGTTCAGGTGTTGACTCCTGCCGAGTGTCTCAACATCAGATTCTCTCCCGAGTCATCGGACGTTGCCAATTTAAATATTGGGAAAACTGCCACAACTAAAGTCATTCTTGCTCCTATAAGTAATGCTGGGCTGGACATTGAGACACAGCTGAACACAGAGGGTACACATTGGAGTCTGGTTGCTGTTGATGTTGTTGGTCGGAAGTATTGGCATTTGGACTCTCTACCAGGACTTAACTATCAACCTGCTTTGGAGTTTTCAAAAAAAAAAAAAATAAACAAAGTTCTTAAACTTGGTAGGCTAGTATTTAGACAAAAACAGTGCAATAGACAGACAGACAGCTACAGCTGTGGAATGGAGGTAATCAAGAATGCCAAATCCCAAGCAGATTATTTTAGTTTTGATTTACCTGAGTCTGTAGCTAGGAGCAGCATTTTACCTAACTCTTTTATTGAAAGTGATAAGTTTGTTAATAAAACTAATGTTCAGAACATTAATCAGACTGAGGATAAAAGTAATATATTTATTTTTGGTGACAGCCATGTAAGGGATATGGCAGCAATGCTACAATCTCACTTGCCTAAATATAGGGTAGTTGGTCATTGTTATCCTGGAGCCTCTATGGAATGTGTAATCAATCATTTACATTTATGCAAAGGTCAATTACATAAGAATGACTTTGTTATCCTAATGAGGGGATTAACAATACGAGTGTTGACCACTTTTCTCGAGTGAACGCTAAACTACTTGATTTAATAAAACTATTACCATGTAAAATTATTCTCACAGAGATTCCTCTTCTTGTTGGCTGTGGTAATATTAAAGAATATGAGATTAACCAAGGTAACACCATGCTGTTTAATTTGGCAATGCAGACAGAGACACCATTTATCCTTGTAAACCACTGTCTTCAGACCGGCCACTACTTGAGAAGTGGTCAGCACTTGAATGTAAAAGGTAAACAATTGGTGTGTTCTAAGTTGAGTGGGTGGTTGTTTTGTGTGTTGCCGAATGGACTGGGCCCTGGTGTAGATCCGAAGACTTTTTTATAGAATCCGACATAACTGATCCTAATTGTAATACCTCTGAGATCACCGTCTTTCATCAAAATATTCAATCTGTTGCAACTAAAATATGTCCTTTAGAAGCTCTTCTGCACTCTCACAATGTGAATATAGCTTGTATTACCGAGCACTGGCTCACAACTGACAACCGGACTGCTTTTCAGGTTGAAGGTTACAGTGTAAATAGTATATTCTGCAGGACTCAATCGTCAAGGGGAGGTGTTTGTATTTTAGTCAGGAATGATTTCCCCTACTTGGTCACTGATCTTCAATCTATCTCCTACCTTAACAATGAGTTGCACTTTGAGTCTGCTGCAGTCTCTGTTGCTGCCATAAATTTAATTGTTCTGGCTGTGTACAGATCTCCTGCTGGGGATGTTAACGTTTTTTTGGAAAATCTTGAGGAAACATTAAACATTCTCGCTAAAAAGAAAATGAGAGTGGTAGTCTGTGGTGATTATAATATACTTTTTTGGGATTTCTTTGAGCCAAGTTTTCTCCATCTCCAAGACATCTTGATTAGTTGTTTTTCATTGGATATAAAAATCAAAGATGTGACCAGACCAAATGCATCGGGTGGATCATGCATTGATAATATAATCACTGATATTGACCCAGATGATATATCGACAAATGTAGTCATGTCCTGTATATCAGATCATTACGCACAGATTGCCACCATTGTCAACCACGATGAAAAACCAAGACCACCCATAATTATGAACTACAGAAGATACTTTTCTCAAACCAATGTCGATAAATTATACTCTCTTCTTGAAGAGCACCAGTGGGACGCCGTTTTTTACAGTGACAATGTTGATAGACAGTTTTCTATATTCATGGATATCATAGTGTCAAATTTTAACTTATCATTTCCACTTGTGAAAACCAGATGCAAAACGAAGTCTAAGCCCAAATGGTTTACACGTGATTTACTAAAAGTTAAAGAGAATGTTAAAGATCTATATATGATTCAGCGGGACTTTTCTACTGAACTCAATCGAGTTACATACAAAAAGAAACTAAAAGAGTATCACTATTTAATAGCCAATGAAAAATGCTCATACGCAGAATCATACATTCAAAGTTGTAATAATATCGGAAGAGCTACCTGGAAAATTGTAGCTGACTACTCCGGTAGAGGCGGCAAAGCAAGTAGCATAATACAGGAAGTAAATCACAACGGTAATGCTGTGCAGAATCCTGATAAAATTGCAGAATTGTTTAACAATCACTTCAGTTCTACTAATCAACATCCAAACTGGTCTGCGCCTGCTGTTTCTTCCTCCAATAATATTTCAGTGCAGACCCATTACAGCTTCTTCATCTCTCCAGCTTCCTGTTCTGAGGTTCATAATGCTATGTTGTCTTTGAAACCCAGTA
The DNA here is from genome assembly GCA_035578905.1 of Stictocephala bisonia. Taxonomy (NCBI): domain Eukaryota; kingdom Metazoa; phylum Arthropoda; class Insecta; order Hemiptera; family Membracidae; genus Stictocephala; species Stictocephala bisonia. Next base: position 326,264 of record JAQJVL010000643.1, on the reverse strand, counting down.
CATCTACAGACATTCATGACATATCTCCCAAAATTCTTAGAGCGGTGGCTGTTCCTCTTACCACTCCATTGACTATTCTTTTTAATAACTCCATTTCACAAGGTATATTCCCCTCATATATGAAACTGGCCAAAATTATTCCAATATTTAAGAAAGGCTCTAAATCATCTCTCAGTGACTATAGACCTATCTCCATTCTCCCAACTGTAAGTAAGGTTTTTGAACGCCTCATCTGTACCAGGTTAACTGAATTTTTAAGTAAATATAATCTTCTGAGTCCTACTCAATTTGGATTTATTAAAGGAAAGTCTACTTCTGATGCCATCAATGAATTTCTTCAAAAAGTTATTACAGCCATCGACAATAACCAGTCTACTGCAGGAATTTTCTGTGATCTTAGTCGAGCTTTCGACACTGTAAATCATGAGAGACTTCTCTACAAGTTGGAGGCGTATGGTGTTAGAGGAACGTCCCTGAAGTGGTTCAGATCCTACCTTTCAGATCGCAGTCAGCGTGTCCAAATCACAAATAGCTATGATCGAGTTCTCTCAGCTTCCTTGCCAGTCGATTCAGGTGTCCCACAAGGCTCAATACTTGGGCCCATCCTGTTTTTGCTCTACGTCAATGACTTAAGTAGAAATATTGTGGGTAATGTAGTGCAATATGCCGACGACACTAGTGTGGAGTTGCAAGCTTAAGTCTACTAATAAGTCCTGCTCTTGTCTACTAATAAGTCTACTACTAAAAATCACCTGCCTCTTCTGGATATCCAAATAACCACTACATTGAACTCTCTCAGTGAGTGGTTTTCACAAAACTATATGTCAATGAATAGAGAAAAAACACAAATTCTAAAATTTTCCTTACATGGAGACTATACTGACGACATTCATGGAGGTTCTGTTCGATTTTTGGGTATTTATGTCGATTCAAACTTAAAATGGGACACTCAGATTTCAAATGTATGCTCTAGGATGAGCTCTTGTTTGTTTTCGCTTAGATATCTCTCTGGCTTCCTCAACACATCTTTGTTAAAGATCATATATTTTGGATACGTTGTTCCTGTTTTGTCATATGGAATCATGTTCTGGGGGAAGGCCCCAGTCACATCATTTAATAGAGTTTTCAAGCTTCAAAAACGGGCAGTTAGGATTGTTTTCGGTCTGAGATTTAGAGACAGCTGTAGGCAGGTGTTCCGTGATCAGTCTATTTTATTCCTTCCATCCTTATTCATTTTCACTTATGCTCTGTTTGTCTTCAAAAATCAATATCTTTTCCCTACCCATAGTCATCCCTACAATACAAGAAATAAAAATAATTTTATCATACCTCTTCATCATAAAGCCATATTTCAGAAATCATCTGCATATCTTGGCCCGGTCATATTTGGCAGCATCCCAGATAATAATAGAAAAAGTGATAGTGAGAGGGTTTTCAAAAACAGGTTAAAACAATATCTTTTAGACAAGGCTTATTATTCAATAGACGAGTTCTTAAGCAATCAATGATTTTCACTGATAGGTATGACTGTTATGTTTAATGATGTTCTTATGTATATCATTGTATTTTAAATCATTTTAGATCTTATAAAAACACTGATTGACTATGTTCCAAACATTGTTAAATGTCAATGAACAATAAACGGTTTGATTTGATTTGATTTAAAAAAAAACTTTTTTTGTTCAAGGGGAATATAAAATTGATTTGTAGACCAAATTGTACAAAAAAATTTTACGATCATTATACTTTACGCTAACGCATATGGGAGAAAGTAAAAATTCAAAACATACCAATAAACAATGTCTAAAAAAATAAAATCGGAAGTATAAAATACTTGTCTTACTGTTTAAATATCGATCTCTAGTCAAATAGCTAAGTCCAGGTTTCGTAACCATTCAACACCTGCTTCACCGATTGTATGAAGACCAGCTGATCACCCTTGAAAAGAAAATTGTAAACCTATATAATTCCAACAAAATCGTCAAATTCTATATTTGTTTGAGGGGCTGATCTTCTTTGTAACCTTACCCTGCCCATTCTCATAGACTATTGATCTGTGCGGGGAACTTATCAGACAGAGCAAGGTGAGAACTAGTTCAGTACAAGGTGAACATTACTAATTAAAACAGTCTAGGTCAGGATATAAACCAGCGATAACTAACTAACTTGAAAAAGGCCAGGACCTTTTCCGTTAATTCAATACCACTACATTGGTTAGGCCTACGTTATGTTAGGTTTGGTTTTGTTATGTTAGGTTTGGTTTGATTATGTCAAGGTTAACCTAAGTTATGGTTATGGTAGTGAATTAACGGAAAAAATCCAAAGGCTCTACTAAGTTCTGACGCCTTAGACAGCTTGGCAAATGGCTCACACTTAACCCGTGCGGGATTCAGATAGCTTTGAAAATAAAATAAGAATGTTGTTAATATTTTTATATGTTTACAATGAAAGCTTACCTAAAAATCACTCTTCCAGAAAACAAAGATGATCTAAAACACCACATCTAAAAGATGATAAGTAGAGAAATGTTTTGGAAAGAATTTATGAAAACTTTGAAGAAAACGCAATTTATAAAGAGAAGGAAATATTTTTAAACAGAGTATAAAATAAGTTTTCAATGCTAACCAAGCTAGTCAAGATTTGTGAATGGAAGTCAAACAATATACAATTCTTGTTTTAGTATAGAATCGACTTTGGCGACCTTTCTGAGTACATTCTGATCATCAGGTGCAAGATCTCAAAGTCGAGGTCACTGTGCTCGTGGACGGACGGACGTACTGACAAACTGAAAAAGGCAACTGCATTGTTGAACATCTGGCGACCCATTGTTGGACAGAATCATTACATGGCAAGAACATCTGGCCTCTGGTGGGCGACCGAGAAGGCGATAGAGCAAATAAACCTTTCAGTAAAATGATGGTGCGCTAATGGAAAACCTTAAAAAGGCATACACCATATCCACAGCAGATGTCAGTCGGGACGGGTCCATCTCGGCCAACCATGGACTCAGGATGCACCTACAGCGTCATCCCGATCGGCCACGCTCTCGCCACAACCCGCCATCATCTGAAAGGGGAAAAACGCGGGAAAAATCACACAGATGTACTGTCGGAAAAGGAGATGCTCTGAGAACAGCTGGCCAGGGCATTCTGAGACGGCATGACTTGAACCGTCCAGTCACGCCACCACGGATTAAAATTACGGCTCTTTCGCAATTGAAGAGTTCTTTGCTTGATTGGGGCATTAAGTTTGTTAAACACACGTACGCCATCAGTTGGCGGTTATTTAATTTTTGCGTGTACAGGATACAAACAGCTTCCTATTGATCGTTTTTCTATTTATAAAAAACTTAAGATATTTATTTTTAGCTGGAAATGAAATGAAATGAAACGAAACGAAATGAAACGAAAGAAATAAAGTGAAATATGGCTTTATATATGTGGTGAAGTTAGGACTATTTAGTCCTCTTAACACTTAACTACAATAGAATACATTTATTTAATTGGTATAATCCACTAAGTATGAGATACTTGTCAGTGCGGATGGTAATTACACTGTGTGTATACATGAAAATTGAAATAATGTTATATTTTAATTACCAGGAAAAATTAATCACACTATTTACATTAAAAGTGGCTAATGGTGCGCAAATGTGCGCTAATTACAACCCCAAAAGTAATAGTGGTGATAAATAACATTCGTACGATGTGAACATGTTTAATGGTATTGTTTGTTTTAATTTCTTCATAGATGGATCAATGATTATTATAAAAAGATAATACTGAGTAGAAATAATAATTATGAGCAAATTTTACGTTTTAGCATTGAACAGATAGATTTTTCACCACTGTTAAATTTTCACTGTTAAAATCTGTCTCTAATTATCAGCTGTTTTTGTGGTTCATTGTGGAGCGCTAGTGTAGTTCCATGTAAATTTGATGAAGTTTAAATCAGTTGTGGTTGTGGACCTCACTAACTAACCAAAATAAAGGCAAAAATATTCCTATTACATTAGATAAATTTGTAAGTAATAATGTAATCAAGGGCTATAGGCATCAAATTATGCTAGAATAGGAAGACGATGGTATACAGTATATGGTGTACCGGGTCTTGGACCGGTACAGTTTCGTTTTTTTTCCGTTGTCTGCCAGGCTGCCTGAGATTCGCTTTTGCCCGGCGATTTGCGTACTTTGGTAGCCGTTGGCCCAGTTCCGTTTCGTTCCGTGTTCCAGCAGCTTCTGTCCGGTTGGCCTGTCTGGTCAGTTGTCTTGTGCTGCCTGCAGAATCTCGTTATGAGTGGCTAGACAAACTAAAACTCCAGGGTCCTTGAGTGGGACTTTCAGCCCTCAGCCCGCCGTCCGGGGGAACTTCGATATTCTCCACTGCTAGCCTGGCCTGAGGACCATGTTGGAGCCTGGAGTTGCCCGCTACCCGCCCTACATCTTTGGGGGTAGAAGTCTTCAGTCCTCAGGTCAGTTCTTTCCATTCTTTTCCCGGCGGCTGAGCTGGGGGTGATTTATAAAAAAAACAAGAAAAAAATATATATAAAAAAAAAAGAAGAAAAAAGTTTGCGGAACTTTTGGTGTGGCCTAGGCCTAAAACTAAAAACCTGGACAGTGAATCATGAAACAGCCATGGGGACTTAATTATTTTTTTATTAAAGAGGGAAAAGCTTTCAAAAGACCCAAGATTTTTTTGATGTTAATATTTATTTTATTTATATTTATTGTTATTTATTTTTAATTAGTTTATATTCCTTGTTATTAATTAATTAGGTTTATTTGTTGTTATCTCTTTTTAGATTTTATAGTTGTTAGGTCCCTATGGTTAAGTTATGTTATGTATTTATATGTTTAGGCCTAGTGATTGTTATTTATATTTTTTGTTCATTGTATTATAGATGTCTTGAAGTGCATTTTTACTCGAACGGTACCGTGTTAGATTTTCTTTTTAATTGTTTAATTTTTTTAAACTCACCAAAAGGGGATTATTGTTCTTTTGCTTAACTTTTAATTCGGAGCTGCCCAGGGATTCCGGCTTACTCCCTGGCCCGGTGGAATCAAGGGATTCGGGCTAAATTGCCGGTTTAAATGTTGTGATCCAAAAGTTTTCTAAATTTTCACTTTTATTTGGGGCTTAATATTTTCTTACGTTTTGGGGTGTCTCAGGCTAAACTGCAGATAGGCCATACAGTTGATTAATTGTTAAATTTTGGGTATTTGTAGAGTTTGTGGTATTTATAGCGTTTGTTATTATTGTGTAGTATCTTGGTAATTTTAGTGTGTTGTTATTTATTTAATTGCAAATTTTTTTTGGGGCCTTCTGCCTTTTGTTGTGGTCTTCTGCCTGCCAGTTTGTTTTCTTATTAATAAATTAGTTTTGCTCAGCTGCCGAGTGTTATTTTGACCCTCCAACTGCCACCCGTGATCCCATCGCTCGACTTGTTTTGAGCCATCCCCCGGTTGGCACGCTTACCAGCTTTGGTGGGGGGGGATGGGTCTCAATGGGCCGGATAGAAAACGAACTGTTTGTTATATTTAGCACATACAGGGGTTTCAGTAGCAGAGGGGGAATCTTTTCACCGCTGAGCTGCTTTACTTCACGGGCAAGTTTAAATTCCGCCGTCAAGAGCAACAGTGTTTAGTCGGAAAAAATAATTGTAACGAACTGTACAAGTTTTAAAAAATGCTATTTATTGTTTAGATTATTATTCATAGTGTTATTGCTATTATTAATTGACGTTTTAAAACTAAATAATGATTTAATTTAGTCTTTCTAAACTTAATTCGTTGTTGTTAATCAAAATAACTGATGGTCACTGCTATTAATGACGAAATGGGCGGGACTTGATAGTGCTCCGTCAGCAAGTGGCCTACCACTCTGGTTGCTATGTCAGTTTTCAATAGAATTACACAGTGGGGGAAGATTAGTTCTCCCACTAATCTGCTATAGTTCACACAATAGCACTGAAAAGGTCGTTTTCTAAGAGGCCTATGTTTAGTATAAAGAACATCTATTTGAAGGAACAGTTTATGAACACTTAATTAACAAAGGAGTTAGTCTACAAATAGGAAATATAGGAAGACTAGTAACAACGGTATAATTAATAGCCCAGAAGAGGGGGCCGAAGGAACACAAGTAACCAGTTTGAAACAATTGCACTAAACGGTAGAGAGTGCGGCCGTAAGCAGCGGAACTTGGCGGTGAAAATGCAATCACCTTTCACCCTCAATATGTCCTTCTCAATTTAGCAGCCTGTATTGAAAGCCAAAGAGAGCGGTCCGTATTAGGCGTAAGTACAGGACGACTTAAAAGGACGTCCTCAAATTTATTGGTGAGCTCTCCTTAACTAGAAACCGCATGATCGAGTCACGTGACGCGTTTTAATTGTGGGACTTAATGACGTCACGGGTTGGAACAGATTCCTGTCCCTGAGTCCAAGCTTGTGTTAAACTCCGCGGTCTGTTTGTCCATGCAGGGATTGTGTGTTGTTTCGAAACTTTGCTCAGTATTGTGGGTAAGAAATACAATAATACATTCGTTATGCAATCTGGGATTAACAAGGAAATATTGAATTAGCCAAGAGACTTATCTGACATGCAACATGTAACATGATTCATAACATGTTAATTTGAAGTAAACATAAAATAGTTAACAAGTCAATTAATATGAGAAAAATAAACGTAAAAAGTATTATATAAGAGCTTAACTTCTAGTGCAGTTAGCTTACACGGTAAAATTGAAAATTAGAAATTAGATTTACCTATGGCATTTTTGTAAATATGAAATATAGGAGTCCCACCAGATTTAATGGAATAAAAAAAAACTAGTCAATATCAAGCCCACGACGAATCAATTACAATGTTTTGGCGGAAATACAGATTTTTGTACAAGAAAAATTTAAAAAGAAAACAATGTACAAAAAAAGAAGTATGCAGAGTATTACAAAGATTTGGGCTGGCTATAAATTTTCAGATTCTATGTGTGATTCTAAGCTAAAATTGAAGAATAATATTTTTTCAATTTCCGCTTTGTTTAGCAGCTAGACGCCATTTTGTTTTTTCCATAAAACAATATATAACTTTTTTGTTATCTGTACGATTATTACAACACTCGGTAAATAGGTTTATGTTATAAGATTGTATGTAATAAAATATATTTTAAAATTATCTTTATTATTCTCAAAATGACGGCCATTTATTTTATTTTTATTTCAACAAATATCTAAAAAAACACATTGGTTTTGTGAAAATTGTGTAAGTTACAAATAAGTTTGTAAACATCTTTCTTTTTCCAATGATACCTCATTTGTAAAAATCTCTTTAAGAAATAACAATTATATTAATTAAGTTTAATTCGCATGTAAACAAATGGCTACCTACTAATTTGGCAGTATTTGAACAGTACGTGAATTAAAGTAAATTCATAAAACTGTAATTTCTTAACTGATTTTTGCAAATGAGGTATCATTAGAAAGGGAAAGATATTTACAAACGTTTTGTGACTTACACAATTTTTATAAAACCAGTGATTTTTTAGATAAAATAAAAATAAAATGGCCTCCAGTTTTAAAATAATAAAAATAATTTAAAACAATTTTTTAGTAAATACTACGCTCTAACACAAACCTATTTACTGAGTGTTTTAACAATCGTACAGATAACAACAAAGATATTAATAGTTTTATGGAAAAAACAAAATGGCGTCTACCTGCTAAACAAAGCGAAAATTGAAAAAATATTATTCTCATTTTTAGCTTAGAATCACATATAGAATCTGAAAATGTACAGCCTTTTTGTAACACCTGCATATTGTTAATAAAAAAGGGCCTAAGACAGAACCTTGAGGTACGGAGTAGTTTATATTCAAGGGGTGAGTTGTGTGTTTCAATTTTAAGATTTTTGTGTTATGGAAACGAATTACTTGCGATTTAATAAATATGATTCAAGTAAGATTATTTAAGATTACGTTGTTCACATGTAGACATTTCCACAAAAACATTTACTCCTCTTAAAGCAAGACATATTAAACAAAATTAATAAAAATAAGAATGATCAAAGAATAAGTGAAATAGCATCACCGAAACTTACATTCGGCAGTAACAAAGAAAAATAACTGTGAAGGGTTTCTAAATTAGCGTTTGTTGGATGTAAAAGGGGTTACGATGTACCAACATAAAAAATAATAATAGCAATAAGTTCTAAAAAATAAACGTGTTAATTAATATCCCATATGTTATACGTCCAACTATAACGTCAGTTCACAAACAAAGAAAAAGTACACAAACTGTGAAATCGCTGTTGTAATCGATGATTGAAACTTCAGAAAAGAATTCCCAAATCTGACATTCTTACTAAGTTTTTTGACAGTTAATTGTCAATACTACTTATTCTTGATAAACTACTTTTACAGACAAATTTCACTTTGGTTATCTTTTACATAAAATATAAATAATTCAATGAATAATTTATGTAGTTATCGAAGATTTACCTATACTAATTTACCATCTACAAACTCCCCATTTAGAGGCCATCCCTAAAATTACGTAACGCCTTTAGGGGGAGGGGTGTTATCGACAGCGTTATAAGCTGTTACAGGGGTGGGAGGGGGTTTCTACGCAGTGTTACGTAATTAGTAAACTTCAACAATTTATTTGAATTTATTCAAAAAAGTTAACCTTTTTTTCAAAAATACAAGATTTTTAAAGTTAGTAATATATTTAACCCCCATTAGAAAACAAACGAAACAAAATCATAACAATGACTATAATAAATCATAATATGCATAAAAATAAATGACAAAAATTGTAGAGGGTTTTGTTGACGTAATTATTAAGGGGGTTAGGTATTACTGATACAAGTTTGTTACACGGGGGGAAGGGGGTTAGAAAAGTCCGATTTTAGCGTTACGTAAATCAGGGATGGTCCCTTAGTTCTTGCTCTACGTATAGGTTAAATTCGTTTATTTACTATTTGGTTTCGGCTCGGTTGTTCTTACCTCAAAAGCTTGACTTTATCATGTTTTCTACCCTCAATCAGTGTATAAGTATAACAAGTTTAGATATTTTAAATCTAATAAATAAATGAGTTTGAATATAAAAAATAAGAGAACAATTGCAAATTAATCTATTGTTCGTTTGAAATTGATAACTTTACTTCAACCGTTCCTCACATAAAAGGTTTTGAGCAAACTTTTATTTATATAAATACTTTTTTTAGTCACAAATCACACTGCTGAAAATCCTTAAACAAATTACCATGACGTTATCAAATTCGAACATCCAAATTTGAATAAGAATTCCCTTTATTTATTCCTTTTTTTAATAAGAAGAATATACTTACAATTAAATTGTTCCATTACGTCTGATTTTGTAAATGAAAATACAGTACTTCTTTTTTTGCTTCTTATTTTCGAATTTAGTGTGCAGTAAATGAATGAAAGTAAGAAGACCTCACTGTATGGGCCTCTTGAATAAGATATTTTAAAATTCGATATTTTCAAACATCTCTAAAATCCTATTTCCATATTAAATGATTTTAAAGTATTTTTTTCTAATTTAAGAAGGTCGTAAACAATATTCCTACAATATTTTCAAGGTTCCAATATTTTTTATAAATTTTATTCAACTTTATGTTATATTGAAGACCATTTTAATATTTACACCTAATGCATAATTTTTACATCATAGAAAAAATATTAACAATGTTAGCTTTTTGCAACAACAAACAATTATTTATATACCCTTTAATCTAATTGTTCTGTAGCGTAGTTGGTTAGATCGCTAACCTTCATGAGCTAAAGGTTTTTAGTTCGATCCCCATCAGAGCTATAACAAATTTTGAAAGCAATCGCTTGTAATAACCACCGGCTGTTCAGTTGTCATTTGGCTATTAATTGATGATAATTTCTAAGGAATAGTCGGTCATAGTTATTATGTAGGGATGGTAAATATTTTCAACGTATCGATATATTGAATTCACAATAATATCGAAATAAATATATCGATATATCGAGTAACCAATAAAATATCGAACTGTAAATGGTTGATCTGTTTAAAATTATGCACCAACTCTTATGTCAAAAAATACACTCTTGTTTAGCTGTCAGAATAGCTACTGAATAGTAAAAGAATACATATCTACACGAAACTAGTAGTGATCTGTGGGGTTGAATGAAAAAAAATCATTCCTAGAGTCAGCGTTGCCAACTCACACACGATTTCATTTACCCATTACACTCACTGGTCTACAATAAACTACATATATGTGCGTTAACCTCACGTAAAAAAACGTATTAAAGTTACTTTATTATATCTATGTTTCGTACGCATAAGAGGTAATTTAAATATGTTTTTGTTCAATCGTGATGATTTTGAATAGGGAGAATAGCGTCATTATTTAGTGATATGATATATCGCACCAAAATAGCGATGTGGCCGATATTATCGAAAGAAAAAAAATCGATACTAATATATCAATATATCGAAACGTATTCATAGATATATACGTTCATAGGGATGAACGATATATCGTTGTTATCCCTGTTTGTATGACTAAATTCGGTCATGTACACTCATCACACTCATTCCGAATCCATATTCGCCCATATCTTGACGATCGGCGACTTGGGCTCGTCATCTCTGGAGAGGCTCTGTGTGAGGCCCTTTATGGTGGTAGAACATCATTTACAATCTGGGACTTAATACATTTATATCCTCTTAGTGTGCTCATTAACCTCCAGACTGCGCCACTAACACACCACATTAAACCCAGAGGTGGGATTGCACACTGAAAGCCATTACCGTCGCCTATTATCACTTTATTGCTACTGTACTGCGGCAATCAAACTGCGAAAATGCAATTTTCATTCACACGATTCAAGATGACCAGCCTCTGAAATCTTGGAAAGATAATAATTAGTCTATTTTTCATTGTCAATAAAATTATATAAATACTGAACGAAAGTCCTTACTTCGCTACGGGGTGGTTCTAACCGCTATACCGCTCTCTAAACCATCACATCAATATAAAAGTTCACCTTACTGCCGAACTCCAAGATAACAAAGTTTTATTGTCTAGAAAGTCCTATACATTTTGTTGTATTAGCTTTTTGAAATAAATTAATTATTAAATTAAATCAATGCAAATGTTACTCGTATGGAAAATAAATGGTTCCAAAGAATTGGCACATACTTTTCACCATATTAAACACTAATAAAATCAAAATTTGAAAATTACCAGTTTGATCCCCAAATGTGTTTTTTTGTAATAACTAAAAAACTAGTCAAATTAGAGACATTCAATTTTTACTAAAATATCTTAAATTATAGGCCTAACTCACATCGTTCCTGAAAATTCAATAAAAATCGTTAGAGCCGTTTTTGATCAAATTCCATTTTCGTATGTTTTTTGCCCATAAAATAAAAAAACACTAAAATTAAAAAAAAGTTAAAAAATAGTCTGGAGATATTGGTTAAATACACCCACATACCAAATTTCATAAAAAATTATCCATCCGTTTGGTCTCCAGGGAACTGCACAACACATAGAGACACATAAAGGTAGAGATCAAAAATTTTTCCCGAAAAAACACTTTTTTGGGTTCAGGGAACCATACAATGGATTTTTAGACCAACTTATGAAAATTTTTTTTAGACGATCACAATAATTTCTATCTATACTAACGCATATGGGAGAAAGTAAAAAGGAAACGTTGAAGGGCTGTTTCTACCCCGTGGGAATGGAATTTAGTGAAATCCTTCCATATTGGGTCTCTAAGAAACTAAGTTCCTTCAAATTTCATCTAAGTATGTTCAGTGGTTCCGGAGATTTTCTTATGAATGAGTACGTATTTTGTTGACTATATATATAATATTAAGACTCTGTCTTAAAATAAGCGTACATATCAAGCAAGCAAAATGCTCTTTTCTTAATTTATTTATAATATAGTACAGAACACACTAGAAGAAACGCACATTGACATAAATGCCAAAATAAATAAAGGTTATTCACAAAATACATAGCAATAGCCACAGGAATCTAGAAAGTATGAAAACATAAATAAACAGTACAGTTTTCTTTTTAATATAGCATAGTATAATAGTAAGATAAATTCTAAACATGGTTAGTTATAGAAAGACCTATACATGGTTAGTACTATAAATTCAATAGTTACAGAAAGATAAAATTGAATGTTTGCACTTCAAAAATAGATGGTCAAAATTGTTTGAAAGGAAACACGCTTAAAAAGATGCATATGATTATAACAAATTATAAAATTTAAAAGTGTTAGACATACAAAAAAAGACATATGAGAAGCACATATCAAATTCTTTAATCAAAATACGAAAAAAAAAAACAGACTACATGAATCCGAGAAATAGAATCCACAACTGAAATAGTAGGAACATACGATTTTCCTTGAAGTTTTGACAAAAGTTAAAACTGCAAAGAGAATAAGTCCAAGCCAGGTGGAGGGAGTTTGTTAATGTCAATTCAAATTGGTAATGCCCTAAAGATGTAATTTATAGAAATCAATGATACTTTTGTATACAGAAAATAATAGCATGGTCAATTAATTGTGTACGTTATTTTACTTTCTCTTATATGTATCACAGCATAGAGAAAGTATTGTTATCGTCCAAAACAATTTTATTACAAATTGGTCTAAAAAAACCATTTTAGGGTTCCCTGAACCCAAAAAGTGTATTTTTTTTAAATTTTGGTTTCTTTCCATATGTGTGTCTGTATGTGCAGTTCACTGGAGACCAAACGGATGGATCAATTATTAGGAAATTTGGTATGTAGGTGTATTTAGACAATTACCTTCAGAGCATTTTTTCACGTTTTTGAAATTTCATTTATTTTTTTTTTTATTTTTATGAGTGAAAAACATACAGAAAGGGAAATTTCTCAAAAATGGCTCTAATGATTTAGATTAAATTTTCGGGAAACATGTCAATTACAATTTAAACTATTTTAGTAAAACCCGCATGTCTCTAAATTGACTAGTTTTTGAGCTATGGTAAACATTATATTTCGGAGTCCCTAAACATTTTCAAGCTAGAAATATTTCGGTTTTGTTCTAGTTATGAGATATTGAAGCTAAAAGTATCCGCATTTGAGTGGAAACCATAATTGTCGTTTTGATTGATTTTGATATAGTTATATAATTTTCAAACTCCGCTCATAAAAAAAACCCCTTAATAGTATTTTATCTATTTTATCAAGATGAAAATACTTTAGTTTTCCTATTTAACCTCCAACAAACATTTGTAACAAATCTCAGCTCTGTAGGATTACGGGAATTGGTAGAATTAGTGATGAGGGAGTGAGGGCTTTCTCTTTCATATATAGAGATTTCATAAATATTTTTCATTTCAATAATTTCAAATATTTAATTTCAATACTGATAAAAACTCGGCGTGAAATTTTGCAGTACAGTAATAAATAGGGCTCAACCTCAATATATCTCTACGTACACAAACCATTTCTGGAAGGATTAAATAATAAGCAAGCCCAAAAGGAACAGCGCATAAATAATAAATGTTAATTAGCTTTATATTTAACATAATTTAGTTTGGAAGGCCACCCAACAAGCCACTGTGGAGTATTTATCATGATTAACCATACGATAATGACACAGATGTAAGTGACCACCGCCCACACAGATCTTAATTATCGGCCTTCAGAAGCTAACGAGACACACTGGTCTGTTTGTTACCGTGAACTGTTTGGAATGGTATAACGAAATCAATGCTTTGTCTTTCACTGAATCTATAACTAACCACAAAAAGTATTGAAGATTACGATTTACGTTCTGTAGAAAAAAAGATTTTTCTAGGGATTTTCGATGTAGAAAACATTTACCAAATTGATTTACAGAAGGTAGGTATGTAATAAAAAATATGCTAATTAAAACTGCAGCGTTTTAATCCAAAATTCTTCTGGTTATGACACCACAAGTAGACAAGTGCTAGGCTACAACCCGCAAGGAAAAAGGAAGAGAGGAAGACCCAGACAGACGTGGCGAATGACAGTGGAAAGAGAAATTCAGGAAGAATGGAAAACTTGGGGAGAGATAAAGTGTTTGGTGCTGAACAGAGTCCGGTGAAGGTCCTTCGTTGCAGCCCTACGTCACCCCTAGGAATTAAAGGAAATAAGAATAAGAATGCACTTTCAATTTAAAAAAAAACTAAATTTATTTTGGATGTTCTAGTTGGTGTTTTTTTTTCATGGTCCACGGAGAAAAAAGAAAAAGAGATCGTTTTGTTATGGCAGCAGTGAACGCCTCAGTGACAGTTACCTTTAATAAAGTCAATCTTAATAAAATTTTATTAATAATTACTACGTTTATTTCTCAGGATTTTGACAGGAATAAGGAAGGGGCTGGCAGCGGTGGGCTGACTGGTGGCGCACGGCGAACTGGAGAACTAACTACTCGACACCCCCTCAACGCACTATTGCATGCGACCTCTGTTTTTTCTTCTCTGTGAATATCTCACCACCTGTGGAGTTCGTGAATTGCCTCAATAAATAGGGTAATGACTATTGTCGTGGAAACAACAGCAAGCCACAATGGACGCGGAAGTGGTGCAAGAAATCCGGACTGCGTTGCCCAGGGGTCAGCCGTAGTACTGAATATTCAGGTGCCAATCTCCACAATCATTCAAATGACCTTCCGCTTCGTTAGCATATTTATCTATGGTGGCCCAGAGGCAGGAAGGTCAGGCAGCCAACCTTGACTGAGAAGAGCGAGCAGGTGTCCTAGGGTCCCACACTTGTGGAGTAACAGCATCGAAGCATAATATATGAATGAAATTGTAATTATTTTAAAATCATCGAGATTGTTCTATAAACCCCAGTCATCAGAAGTTGTGGTTCAGTCAGGAAGTATTCCATCAAGAGTAGAGCACTCCTACTTATTTTAACATTCTAAAATTGTACACTTAAAAAAAAGTTGTCACTCAGCATTTGTTGTAGCTCTTTTTGTGTGATTTTCGACGTTGCTAGCTAGACTTATTGGGGTATCAATAGTGCAAATTATGCCACAAAGATGGCACTAATGTTGCTGTCATGATAGGTAAGAAGTAATGAGATTTTTGATAAAGACTATTGGAGGGTAAGCATTGCGGTGGAGAGGCATCACGTAGGTATTATGACTCCCATCCCTTTGGAGAAGAAAAGTAATGGTTCTCTTAGTAATGCACTGTTACTAAACTTACTTATTACTGTGGCCAAACAAATCTCAAGTGATTGTTAGCCTTGCCAACAATTTGCCTACATTGTCGTCTGTCTTACGCCATCTCCCAACCTCCTGACGCCTCCCTTCACGTAATCTTCACCAATCTGAGCCTTTGTTTTCCCGGTGGTCTCCTCCCTGGTGGTTGACCAGGCCCCACTCTTTTCAGTATATGTTTCTCCCCTCCTCTTTGAATGTATATATATGCCATCTCAATCGTCTGTTTTTAACCAGTGCAACTATGTCTCGATCCTTATATAGTACCCTTAGCTTACGATTATTCCTTATTCGCCACGATCCATTTTCTTCAATCGACCAGAAAACTATGTAGAATCTTATTTTCAAACACCATCAGTTTTCTCTCAATCCTTTGGTAAATGTCCATACTTCCGTTCCGTCCAAGAGAATTGGCTATATTATCACTTTACACGCCTGGAGTTTTGTCCTCTTAGTTAGTAGCCTACTTCTGAAGAGCTTTGATAGACTCCAATAGTATCGTAGAGCTGATGCCAGTCTGTGCAGATTTCATTATCTTGTTCATTTTCATTTGTTATTATAATACCTAGATATTTTTTAAAGGTACTTGTTTTTGCATACATAAAATTTAGGACTTCTAGGTCTGGTTGGTTACCGGACCTTTTGCTTATTTTCATGAACTAGTTTTTCCTTCATTTACTTTTAGTCCTAATTTCTTGGTCTTAGTAATTAGCTTTTCTGGCAGCTCCTTAATATATTTCCATTTTTCGGCAATGAGTGCTACATAATCTAAAAACGCTAGTACATTTATCTTAACGCCAATTTTCTCTCCCCCTTGCAGACTCTTTATGGTTTTTTTAGGACTCTTCTATAAGATTGAATTGTAAAGGGAGAGTGCCTCTCCTTGTCTGCATTTATAATAAAACTATCAGAGTTTTCGATTCTTTGCTTTGGTTTTTACTGAGCACATTCTTGTTAGGTTTGTTAGTTTTCCAGGGATATGGTATTTCCTCACTAAGTTCCAAATTGTTTGTCTTTCAATACTCTCACATGTTTTTGCAAAGTCTGTGAACAGTATGTATAGATCCTTGCCTCCTTTAAAATGAATACCTGGCCTGTGGTTAATCTTCCTGCCAAGCATCTATCTAGGTGCTATTCTACAATGTTTACGGTATGTTCTTCCAGACTTTTAAGCATTAGTCTAGAGAGGATTTGGTATTTTTTTTACTTAACAATGAAATTCTTCTGCAGTCCAGCGTGTCTCCTTTATGGGTTTAGGAACGATCACAGCTTCTTGCTCATTTTAATTTATAGTCAGGCTTATCCGGGTCAAATTACATATCTCGTCCCGTTCACAAGCCTATTGTTTGAAGGGGGGGAGCTATTGTGTATTAACCCACCTACTTAAACATATACACGTACAGTGGAATTCACCCAACCGTCTACCTATACACATACAGGTGTATTTTCTGTGCTCTCCATATTTTTAATATAATTTTTATACAAGAATTCTTTCAATTTTGGATTTCCGTTCTTTATAAATTCTATCGGTATCATGTCTCCTTCAGGGGCTTTTCCATTCTTCAAGGCTTTCAATATACAGTACTACAAATTTCCTCCTTTGTTGGTTCAACTAAAGGAACATCTTCCTCGTTAATTTTAAACACTTCTTGACCTACCTCAATCCCTTTTCTTAAACTAGTGTCGTATTCACATCTTTGATTCCAAAAACTCTTGGTTGGTATTCTTTTCGAAAAATCTTACTGTTTTGTGAAAGTCTTGAGCATTATTTTTTGTTAGGTCTTCTTCCCCTTTTGTCATTTTAACGTTGCTACATGTTCTTTTCTCCTTTTATAACACTCGAGTTGTTTGCGTACTGATTTTTGTGTATTGCTCTTCAGCGTTTGGCTTTTGCTTGTTCAATTAACTTACTTTAGCTTTCTTTCTTTCAGGTCAGAATAAAAAGTTTTTATTTTACTCTGACATTTTAATACCTATAACTACAAAGTCAAAAATAAAGTTTTAAAGAAAATGTTAAAAACTTACTAAATCAGACAACCACAAATCATAGAATAGAACCACAAATAGAACTACCGGTATACATACATTTTTAGTATACTTAGATTTTTGTTAAAGAACAAATAGCACATTAATGATAGCGAATTGAAGTAACAAACGCTCCTGGTGGCTCACACACCAAGCGTCACTATAGGCAGGGAGCCCGAGGCGGCGCGGCGTTGGCGTATCCACAATTAGCGTCGTGATGCAGGTGGCTCGTGATTCCAGTCAGCCGTGAAATGTCGACAACCAGACCGTGGGAATGTCTGTCCGTCCGCCAATATTCCGCTCACCGGCTGTGACTCCTTGGAACACACTGAGTATAGAAGCACTTTTTGGTCCTCCGCGGCGATAGCCGTAAAAGGCTCCCTATATTAATTTAACATCTACCGTCATATCATTTACATCACATACTGATTTGTTTCATTTTATTGAATAGTTCCAATGCTCTTTCACTTCTTATTAGGGTTTCGTACCGTTATTTCGATTTTTTTTCAAAATTAAGTTAAATCTATATGTAAAAATAGGTTTGCTGCAATATTTAATTTTTTACCTTCATCACAGTTATATAAAATCCACACATTCAAGTTGTATAGGAAATTCTTTCATTTCAGTCTCATTTTATGTTTTTATTTACCTGTTTATGGCTATTTTATAATGAACTAATCTACACAATTGAAAACTAGATAGATACGCACTTGAAAGATAGATACGAATCGTTGTCTCTGAGAGAAGAAATATAGCCCATAAGACTACCAAAACTGCAAAGAAGAAGAAATAAACAGAGGCCGCATCCAATAGTTTGCGCTGAATATGTGTAGAGTTAAGTGTGTCATGCAGTTTGCCATGAGGATGGCAGGCAAACACCTTGTTAGTCCCTCCTTTATTCCCCCAAATCCTGAAAGATAAATTTAGTAATTATTGCCACATATGTATAAAGATGTACATACGTTTGATATATTTATAAAACTGAGGCGTTTGCTGCGGCCATAAGAATGCGATCTCTATTTCTGTTTCGTCTATGCTAAAACTGAAAAGATGATGCCAGAGGTATTTTTGAAAGGTCAAATCTAATTTAGAAAACTAAGCTAACACGTTTTCTAAATATGTAGACTATTACATATATTATGTAGATCTGCTAAACACAGAGGAAGGAAAGACATTCGTATCATTAACACCACAACAGATGCTCTCCACGTCTTATCACATGTTTGTGGACGAAAGAACATTCCCACTAAGCTTCTGAGAGCTCTTATCTTACGGAAGCTGACAACACGCTGGTTAGGACCTTTACATGTGGCTTGGTTCCCTCGTTGATAAACGCGTCCTTTCAGTTCCAACGACCACGAGGAGACTGCCTTTTGTAGCAGTTGCCTGCGTGAAAACGAAGCATACATTATGACTAACCTTGCTGAATAACTTCCTTGAATGGAATTCCAATGATTATGACAATACATGGCCTTATCTCTGCAAGAAAAATGGCGATATTGAATTACTTACACGTACGCCAGCAACCAGACTCATAAAAACGTGTACGGGTTCGTCATGTGCACTCTTTTTGCTTTTTATATCCGATTTCTAATGCATACATCCTCAGGCATATGTTTTTCTTTAAAATATTTTATCCATCTCTCCTTCAATTAGTACGTCCTCTCTGGATCGTTAACCAACCGTTGAATGTACAACAATTGTTCGTAAGTAATAAGGCAGTTACAATTAGTAAACATTTTTTCTGATATTAAGTTATCTATGAATGTGATTAAAAGGGAATAAACCAATTTAGTAATACTTAAAACTAAGACTGACTTTTTTAGAAAGTCCGATGAACAACTGTATGGACATGGAACAGTCGACCTGTGAGGAAGTTTTATTTTTTTGGTCAGGTAAATTTCGTCAGTGGGAAAGTTGTAGATAAAAACTGGTACTTTATTTTTTATTTTGAACTTTTCTCACCAATATGCATAGTTTAGTCGGTAATAAGTGACAAAGAAACATGAATGTGCAGCGTGTTGGTGGGTTGGCCTCACTGTGAAGCATCCAAGATTCCATCGGTGCTAGAATATAAACCTAGGAGAAATATTATTTATTTTATATAAAACCTATTATGCTAAAAATATGTTGTTTAAAATTGAATTTATAATATTAGGCAATGAAAATTACAGCCATAAAGGCAGTTATTTTTTATCAGTCATTTTAACAGGACATCAATCATTTACAATACAGTAGGTGTTTTATAGTGTATAAGTGTCACATTTATTTCTTAGAAACCCACCCGTTCCTAAAGTTTAGTAAGTTGTTGACCTTAACTTATTGCTGTTTATTAACTCTCTTTGAATATATTTATAAATACTATTGTTTTGTTTAGTTTGTTCATTTAAGCATACAAGGAATTTGTTATCAACATGTCTCCTCTGGAGGAAGTTTTTTTTAATTTTGAAAAAACGTCAAAATTATGCTAAAAATATAATTGTAATTTTTTGTTTTATATTAAATTTTTTGAGGTATTTTTGTTGGCGTGACAATCTGTCTACAATCTCTTTCCTTTCTTAATTTACAATTCTTCAATCCTAGTTCTTTTACTAATTAACTTAGCCTCACTGGTTTTTTTACATAAAAAGTGACATTTTTATCCGGGTAACACTTTTATTTTTAACACTATTAACACATAGACACTTAACACTATTTACAACACATAGACATTTAACACATAGACATTTAACACTATTTTCCTCTCACCACTTTTAATTATTTTTCCTTTGGCTTTTTCCATTGTTAAAAACCACACTGAATAGCTAATTATAATTATTGAATTCATTCGATAACGTTTTCAAGACACTCAGAAAAACACAAGCAATAACCAACACTGAATGTACGCTTGTACTGTACTTCCTTCTTGGGGGATATTTGTTTAATCCTTTGCATCAACAGATAAGATGAAAGGAGCGAAAGGCCCGAACGAGTTACTCGCCCGCCTTGTCCTCAGTTGAGGTACAGTATTAATTGAGGTATTGATTTAATACAAACGTAATTGTATTAAATCAATTAAAAATGTCAACCTAAATGTAATTTTGGTACAAAACATGGGTTGTACCAATAAATAAACGTTCATTTGTTATCTTGGATTAGGCTAATTAAAACTTGATTCATTCAAGTATTTTTTTTTTTTTATTTATTTATTCATAAGACGCCGATCGTCAAGATATGGGCGAATATGGATTTCGAATGAGTGTGATGAGTGTAGATGAGCGAATGTAGTCATTGTTACAAACTAAGGTCGACTATTCCTTAGAAAGTGTCATTAATTAATAGCCCAATGACAAATGAACAGCCGGTGGTTATCAGCTGATCCTTCTCAAAATGTATTATGACTCTGATTGGGATCGAACTGAGACTCTTTAGCACATGAAGCTGGGATTGAACCAACTACGCTACCGACCAATTATTTACTAAATAACTATAACTAAGTAGATAATAATTTACAACATTATAATTGATAATTTATTTTCTATTTTACTATATTTGTCTTTTTGTCAGCAACATTTTTCTTGTAAATGAATAAACATATACGAAAATATCTACAAACTTTTATAGTTAATTATTTGTTTGTTCTTTAAATACATTTTTAACTAACGATGATTGATTTATACACTATTTAATACATAATTAAATTTTATTAGACATTTAAAACATATGTTTTTTTTAAACAAAAATACTGTAGTATAATATCCAAACAAAACCGTGATGATGCTATATGAATGTGGGCAGACAGACAGTGCTCTATATTGTTGCACCAGCTAGTAGTGCTGTTTGTCCCATTAGAGGCGTAGGCTACTGCATTCTCAACGTGAAATAGTTTTTTTTTTTTTAGGTTTTGCATGTTCTAACTTGATTTGAATGTGCATTCCCAATACATTAAAATTAATCTAAATTGTGTTTGATGATTTGCCGTTTCGTATAGATTTATCAATTAGTTGTTAGCTTGAAAATTAACACAAATCTCTAATAATAAGCTCCACAACCTCCTTCCTGATGACAAGTTTCATTGATTATCTCCCAAAAATCATTGAAACATCTTCACTTAAAGAATGACTGAATGCAACTAGAGATTCGTGGAAAAGGGGCTACAACTAAATTCCTAAAGACAGAGTCTCACAGACCATCTTCCAGAAATCATTTGCGTGTCCTCACATGAAGAATGTCTGAATACGACTACTGACCAAGATAAAGGAACTTAATGCTAAATTACCGATGTTTCCCGAGAGATTGAAGTGACCTTCCATCCCAGACACATACAACACTGACAGCTTCGACACAGTCTAACGTAGCTTTGCAGACTTCACGAGACAGTCACCTTCAAGTCGATTTGTTTTTATTGTCCACATTGAAAGTCAATATATATATATATATAGTTTAGAATTACTAAGCAGCCTCATAAACCCCATTGTATATTCTTTATGTTTAATAAACTATTTCCCCGTCCTTTCTAGTCTCGCTCGTGATGGTACTTCGTGAAACCATTCAGCATGTCTGACCTTGGGAGACTTCCTGAATCGAGCCTTCAACGGTCGCTACAAGGCCTTTCTCGACTTCATTGATGTTGTTTTTATATCATGGTTGGAGATAATACCTGCATTTATAATTTATTGCCGGAGGAGCAGACTTTCCTCTTCGTTAGTATCAGGTACTCATTCGATTTTATTGATAACTGCATACGTTGTGCTAGACCTTTACGTTTGGCTTTGATTGTTTTATTGATAACTGCATAAGTTGTGCTAGACCTTTACATTTGGCTTTGATTGTTTTATTGATAACTGCATAAGTTGTGCTAGACCTTTACATTTGGCTTTGATTGTTTTATTGATAACTGCATAAGTTGTGCTAGACCTTTACATTTGGTTTTGATTGTTTTATTGATAACTGCATAAGTTGTGCTAGACCTTTACATTTGGCTTTGATTGTTTTATTGATAACTGCATAAGTTGTGCTAGACTTTTACATTTGGCTTTGATTGTTTTATTGATAACTGCATAAGTTGTGCTAGACCTTTACATTTGGCTTTGATTGTTTTATTGATAACTGCATAAGTTGTGCTAGACCTTTACATTTGGCTTTGATTGTTTTATTGATAACTGCATAAGTTGTGCTAGACCTTTACATTTGGCTTTGATTGTTTTATTGATAACTGCATAAGTTGTGCTAGACCTTTACATTTGGCTTTGATTGTTTTATTGATAACTGCATAAGTTGTGCTAGACCTTTACATTTGGCTTTGATTGTTTTATTACAGCCTTTTTGTGTACAATATAGAATCAGTTTGTATTACGTAATTTATGTTATTTAGTCTTCTTATGTAAGTCTTAATATGTATTATCAAAAACTATGTACTCACTCATCCCGGTATCTCTGGTACCACTGAATAGATTTTGATGACATTTGCTGGAAAGTTAGCTTTTGTATCATAGAGACCCACTATGAAAGAATTGATCTAAATTCCATCCCTAAGGTGTAGAAACAAACAGCCCCTCAACGCTCCTACAATAATAGGCCTAACATTAATAATTGGCATTAATATAATAGTTTAATTAGACATGTGACATTACATAAAAGATTGGTTAATTTGATTTTCATTGTGTAATGTTTAAGGCATAGAGAAAGAAATAACCAGATTTTGCTTTCTTATAGTCGCAGTGACGCTTCAGTGGCAGTCATAAATGTAAAACAACGATTGTAAATCTTTATACATCTGTAGTAATGATTAGACTACTACGTTTATCCTTGAGGATTTGGGACGAAGAAGAGAGGGGCTGAGAAGGTGCTGGCCTTGCCATTCGTATGGAAAACTGGAGAAATACGGTAACTACTCGATACACATTTAGCGCACTATTGGATACCGTCTCTGTTTCTTTCTTCTCTGAGGCAGAACTGAAACATGACACGATATCTTTATTCATTTGGCCAAGCTGTTGCTTAACAATTATGTGCTTTTTATCCTAATAATACAGTGATTAGCACATTCCTAATCCCAGAACTCAGCTTTCAAGCAACATAAGTTTACCTGATTTGCAGGTCAAACATGCAAATAATATATGCCTTAAAACCATAAACCAAGGGTTGGTTATTTTTGGGATTTCTGTAGTTTCCCATTATGTTTTTCTTTTAAGATTATTTTATTTGCTAAATTTGCTACGATTTTGCAATGTAGATGAACACTTGTCATCATCAGTGAGAATAACATGATTTTCAAGTTCTAGGATGTGAACTTTTCGTGTCAGATGGAAAACCCGTAACAAAAAACATAAATAATACAACAAGAAGATCTAGGAGCAGGAACAATATGATCATTCCTGAGTAGCTTGAAATATGTCTCATAGTACTTGAAATACCGGATATGTGATAACATTTAAGACTCTCTAGTGGAGGATACTCAGTAAGTTATGCCCTAGAGGTAGCATTGAGTGACCTAATGTCTTGAAAAACTGGTACTGTGCCGGTTTTCTATAACACTGTTCGGTGTCCCGAAAATTGTTCGAGACGACTAAAAGTCCCAGAATCCAGAGTTTAGTAGCTTTTACATATTTCCAAACAAAATCATAAATATTTGTTTTAAAACTTATATTTAATGTCATTACTGTATTAAGTTGTATATTATGGAAGTAAAGCTAAATAAATGTTGCTATCTCCAGGTTTCGAGACTCTCAGTGAAATTCTAACAAAATGTATAATAAAACACATATATTATATAAAAGGAAATGTTAAGTAGAAAAAAAACTGAATTTATTTGGTACTATCAAAGGGTATTGTTAGTGGAATACGTCTCAACAATAACGAAGACCTAGCATTGTAATATTCTTAGAGAAAAATATTTTAATAAATGTTGCAAAAATCTGCTTAAAAATTATAAGTTTCAAAAGCTAAGCCCATCATCGCCAGTCAAATGTAAAGAAACTATTCTTCAGGAAGGAATGCATTTTATAGTAAAGTTTTTTTAGTAGGCTATTATTATTTTAATACTAGTTTCTTGCAAATTTCGAATGAGCGATGTTTTTCTGCTCAAGAAAAGTCAACGACCGTTAGTGAGCAGGTGTGCGGCGAGGGCGGTTCTGGCACTGCTTGGCAAGTGGCTGCGGAGGAAGTCGCACCACTAATAATCTCCTAGTTATCCATGCAGAGTGTGGAGAATGTTGTCGAGATGAGCGGATGTGAGAGGTTGATGACGAGTTTCCGGCGCGAGGCACTTTCCCGGAAGGGCAATGGCAACTGGATGACACGTGGGCTGCCGTAGACCATACCTGGCGAACGGGGCGGATCCGAGGGCAGACCACCTTGGGTCGATCAGATTACACTTCGATTATGATTTAGTAACACATAAAATCCTATTTACTGAGGAAATGAAATCTCAGCATCTTGGAGATTGGTTACCATGTAGGGGAGGCACAGATGACTCAGAGTAATGGGACATGAACACCCGTTTTATTGATTTGACATTCCTCTTGATTTGTTGTCAATAATTTTAGATTTAATACGTACTAGAATAAACCCCTTCAGCAAAATATGTATATGGTTATTTAGAGACAGAAATTTCACATTTTCTTTAAGGCTTGAATTATAGATAGGCTACTGCTTTTAAGCTATCCACCGAAGAGATGTTTTCGGTATGTCCTAGATGAAAATAAAATCTTAAAATAATGAAAACTAACTAGAATATACCAGCAAAGTCGATACAAATAAAATGCCACTGTCAGAGCGATGCCTTGAATTAGAGAGATTTCCATCAGAGAGTTTTATCAAATAAAGCATCCATCGTTCTAAAAAAGTTGATACATTTTTATTTATGATCCTGATTTTTATATAAATTACTATAAAAAATGCTCATTTAAAACTAATCGTGATATGAGTAAAATGAGCGTGCTAAACTGAAACTCTTCATACTTGGTCCTTTTTTTTTCTAAATGTTGTTTTCTATGTTTTCGTATTCAGGTTTTATCGCCGTAAAGTTGATCGGTATTCAATAAAGATTTAATTTAAGATTTTCAAATAAAGATATCAAATGCAGCCTTAGTTTGCAAACTCTGGCAAATCCTCGATAATGTCTCTCTGTGAACATTCTCGTACGTGAAAATTTGAATATTAATATATACATGTTTCTTTAATTCTATATTTGACGGTGCATGTGCATTTTTCACAATTTTATTTGACACAGGAATATTCAATGTCAATTATTCCTAAGTGATCACTAAATTAAAAAATTATTAGGGTAATTTTTCATTCAAGGTTAACATTTTCACTATTGGGTGCTTCAAGATCGCAGAGGAGAAGGTGATGTTTGATGTTGAACGAGGCGAGGCAAGCAGAATAAACATCTTGATGAGAAGAATCCCTTCAAGTGATAACGAGAGTGTTGACGCAGGTGTCGAGTGATAAGGCTTATCAATGGAGACGCCGCCAAACAAACAAAAACCGGCAACGGGTGACAGCCCACCTCTGACATCTCTACCCTGGATGCTTCAGAGAGATAAGAAGGGTAGGAACTTAGGGTGTTTGATGAGGACAGCTTCAAGGGTGTTTGAGAGGATAACTGAAAGATTAGGTGAAAAAGCAGCCATTGACATTTTTGAAAGCTCATATCTTATACGTGTATCATAGTTAAACGCTCTAAAAATGAATATAATACTCTCTAAATAAATATCCAATCCAAGAAACTTATTGACATTTTCAAAAACCTTAGTTAAAACCTATCAAAAACTTTTTTTGTTTGAACTTCAACAAACTATTATAACAAATAGTAGGCCAAAAATTAATCGCTACGATACAAAATAATTATTCTCGAATTAAGAATAAATATTTTTTCAGATAATTAATGTATTGCTCAGATAGCATGAGTGTTGTTCTCTAAAATTATTCTGGCAGATTCATTCAGGAATAGATGACTCTTTCATGGGCAGTTTAGAGTGGTCAGCCATCTTGAATATATTGTCCATTAGAAATATTTTTAAAAATTAATCAAATAATTCACGTAGGATCTGTATGGTATATTGAAATGGAGAATGTTGGTTGCCTTCAAATTTTGATTTCTCTTTCATTTTTAATATAAAGTTGCATTGAATGTAAATCGTATGCAATTTTAAGAATTAATTGCGAAATAAAAAAAAATCAATAAGTAATTCAAACTATACATTTATCATAATTTTATCTATTCATAGGTCTATTTTTATAAAATTATACTTTTCACATTTGGTTTGAGACTGACTTTTTAAGAAAGACAAATTTTTCCTCTGTGTGCCCATGCATTTTATCTCTAAATCATAAATCCAATTTCAATCCAGCTCCCCTGCCCTCTTCGTATAAAATGAAAACTTTATATATATATATATATATATATATTAAACCAAACCCCATTTTTTTCAGTTTAGGATCAAATCGATCTAAGAACTCAAAACCACTTACAAAGTGGTGATCTTGAGCAAATAGTTTTGGTCCCAAACTCTTGCAGGATAAAAAAATATTTTTGTAAGATCTTTCTCCTAGCAAACATATTCTTTGATAATTATCTTCTTGGCTTCAGAGTTTTAATATTGGCGCAGTTTACTCTAGGAGAGATAATATATATTTTGGAGAGACAATGCCATTCAAACTGTTACCGTGGCAAAATGCAAAATCAATAGACTTTCATTTAAAAATACAAACGCTTTTGTCTTTTGTTACTTGAAATACAAAATCACTCGAAAAATGTTCAATGTGGATTTTTATATATGGAATGAATGTTCAAACAAGCAAACCACTAACGCTTTGAACATCACATTTCGGTTGGACTGTCATGGATACCAGATGCCAGTGAAATTTGTTTACCTACGCCCATTTCTGATTGGCCAATCTCAGGTCATGGTTCAAGAGCTAACCTTGTTCTTGAAGCTAGTTGAGGTGAACAGAACCTTTCTCCTGACCCCTGAGATAAGCCACGTTGTGGACAGACAGTCCGACCTGAAGTGGTGCAGTATTTGGTTACGTCAGATCGTTTTGCTAAACGAATTGCATGCTATTCAAGTTCTGTAAACTAAGTCTGCATCTGATATCTTTCTTTGAAATACTTAAATGAAATCTTCATTGGAACATAAAATGCTCCAGAATCAACAGATTGGCCATAAGATACCGATCAACTTTACGGGGATAAAACCTGAACACTACAACTCTCAGAACAGCACTTAGAAAAATAAGGAACAAGTGTGCACAGTCTTCAGTTTATATATGCCAGATGAAGTTCGAGCCTCAAAATAAGGAACAAGTGTGCACAGTCTTCAGTTTATATATGCCAGATGAAGTTCGAGTCTCAAAATCCAACAATTATGAAGATCGTTAAAACACAAGATGAAGATCGTTAATTTATCAATAATACAGACATCATGAATATTATAAATAGGATTGCATATAAAAGAAGTGTTAAATTATTATATAAATAATTAAATAATTTTTTAGAAGATCGAAGTCATTTTTAAATTAACAAATAGTGACTTCTGCACGGGCTTGTGTGAAAAAAATTAGCTGAAAAAAGAAACTTAGCGAAAATTATAAGTGCTCTAATCAGCACCTCTTTTCTAAATGAAGGACAATTTGTACAGATAAGTAGATATTCACATTCTTCTCCTCAACTTTTAATGAGAATAATATCTCATGAAATATTACGGTTGCAAAACCGCATTTTGTCGGACATATGGCGGGGAGAGAAGGATCTGAAGGCGAGCTCCAGTTCACTCAGTTCCAGCTCCAGCCAAGGTCGGATGGAGGTCGTCAGGAGAGGAGCTAAAAATACTGAGAGGCTGGTAATGATAGCTTGTTGTGAGTCAGCGGCGAGCTGGTCGTGCGACAGACCCGTTGGCGGAAGGCATTAATGTTTATTATAATGTATATAAATATTTATAACTCCGAGAATATCTCGATCGTATCGAAACAAGACCTGTAACATTGCAGTTTAATACAAACAAAAGGTTCTTGCAGACTACTCACAGTGCTACTCATTTGATTAGTTTCTTGTACCAGCCGTTATCTGTGATTTCTTCCATTAGTTTAAACTATAGCTAGAAATAGTTTACTGTTAGCTCAAAACTGTCGATTATGCATTGAAGTATTTTCGGACAATTTTATGCTCCTTAACCCTAGTAGGACACACTGAGATGTGACAAACCCATGAACATTTCATTTTAATTTTACTGTATTATTTATTGAGAGGTGATTTATTTCGTCCATGTAAATTCAGTTAGTATCACTGCCTGCAGGTACCATAGACTGTCAGTGTTAGTACCGCTTTCTGTGAGTTACCAAATAACCTTATTGTCTGACACCCCTGTGTGTCTTTTATGTTACAATTTTTTATTCTAGTGCTTATAGTTTTAGTGCCTTTTCTCATTGTTTTTTAGATACCAAAAAATGAAAATAATAATGATTTAAGATTTTACCTCAAGAAAGAGGACTACATTCTACCCACAAACATAAAGATTGTTCAGAAATGTCTACCACATTTTCGTAGTATAATAATTTATATTTGATGAACTTTATCCCTCTAGCTAAGATATTTATATGTAGTTTTTTTATTTATTTTTGTATTTAGTAACAAAAATTACTTGTATATACTAGTTTAAATTTGTTTTCATCCCAATATTTTAATTTGTTGATATTTTTTTGAAGATCTTATTACTAGCTACATGTTTTGTCACGATACATGTCTTTTATCTGAAAAGTGAAACAAATTCTATAAAAATGATTAAAATGTGTTTAATTTAATTGTTTGACATTACAGAGAAGCCAGTGTCTTATTTAAGACGTAAAATGCCCCCAAAAAAGTACAAAATCAAAATAATTATGAGGTTTATATAAATGGAGTGTGATACACCCCAGTGTGTCCTTTATGTCACAAAAATTACGTGTGTCTAACCAGGGTTAAAACAAATCTTCATCCTGATCGATTCTTTATATTTATTATAGCTTTACAAAGATTAGATAGTAATATGACAATCTTCGTTGCTAGAGTTTACTATAAATTAGGAAGCTTTGTACTTTTGTACGGTTAGCGAGCTGGTTGGCACAGGTGAGGGCAGTAAGGGAGAGAGAGGGGATGGAAAACATTGTATGTGTGTTATTGAGGCTCTTTATTATTGTCTGCGAAAGTGCGTGAAATCTTTAACTAAATCCTTGGACCGCTCAAATGAGCAACTAGATGAACGCCTTTGTGATTCATGTACAGTATATGCCTTCTACTCCCAAAGTATATAGATTTAACACTAGATCTGTCAAACAAGAAGTATTTTGAGTATGTTTGTTTACAAACATTTAATTATCTTATTATTTCACGTATTAATTTTTCTTGAATATGTCTCAATTTTGTAAATTTGCATTGAATATATATTCAAAAGCTCAAATCAGGACCTGATGAAAAGGGCATCATAGAACACCAGTAGGCCTATTAGGGTATTTCTTGGCTACTTAAAGACCTTTTATGGGGCGATGTGTTAGACCTCACAAGGGAAGCCCTGATAGATAATCATTTAAATGAATGGTTTCTTTCTAAGACATTGAGCAGGTGCGATTAAGTACAAAATAACGCTGGAAATTCCAGGCTTGACCTTTTGCATAACACCTCGACGTAGCTATTAATTTAATATATATGCTATTTATATTTATAAATAATCGCTGTTAGTTCTTCGTTTTAATTTCTGATTGTCAGGGGAAATTTCTTACATCCAATGTAAAAGAGGAATAAATAGTCTACGTCTTGGATAGTCGTAAGCTTATTTCAGCATAAAAGATACCTCCGACAAGTGGTTATAGTAGCTCTCCTGGACTTGGTGATTACCCGAGACTTTTTTAAAATTTGAGTTTAATATTTGGATCTTGAAATTTAAAAATTGCCAGTGTGGTGTGATATTCCAGATAATACTACACTTTCTATACCAAATCACCAAATTAGAAATGATCTCATTTTGTGCAATTTATCACAATGTTACAATTGTTCCTTCTGATTTTGTTCTTTTGAACATTTTAGAACTCAAAAATAATAAATGATTCTTGGCGGTTTTCTGTTTTGATTATTACGACAATGTACATATTTTTCTATATAGATCAAATATAGTTATACAATAACATGATAATTGTATAGTTTGAATAAAGTATAATAAAGGAATGCATTGATATTTTCATACTTTCTCTTAAACAAGCTTTAAAATAATTGTAACTTGAGAAAAAAACCACCTTTTCAATGTAGTTAATGAAATAATGAAGTCTTCTTCTTTGCCCTGGCTATTGGGCTATTAATAAATAGACTGTTACGAGCTAAGTCGAACTTAAATAGTAACAATGACTACACTCGTTCACCTACACTCATTCTCCCCTGATATTCTCGCCCATATCTATACGATCGGCGTCATAGACATGAATAATAATAATGATGATTTGTCCCCGCACTTGTTTAGCAATGATTGATTAATAACTGTCAAACGAAGTAGAACGTTCTCATCTACAAGCAAGAAATACGTCAACTTGTATTTATCTAGTCCTAACCTAACCTAATATCCCATGGTGGAAGTGCTTACAAACTAACTTAAATACCAGAAGGCGCCGTTTGATAATTAAAACGATGAGCTTATTATTTTCTCTTATGTCAAAATCACGTGACCAATACCAAAGATACATTGTTTGTAAGTTTTGTTCTGCCCTTACTAGACACTCTTTACCGTATGCGGAGACGTTCCAAAACGAACCGCAGAAACAGTAATTAAAACCATATCGAACGGTGTAATTGTGAGAAGCTGAAGTGGCATTTATGTTCACGAGGGGAAGAATTTTTTAACCATCCGAGTAGGGTGGGTAGGGGGTGGGTTCTCACGGAGAGTGTGTCACACATGTAGGCTCAGGCAGAACTTGGCACCTTGCGAGCAGATGACAGCAGATCTGCACATGGAAGACATGTGTATCTGCATCCCTGTGTTAAAAAACACCAGCTGTACACCACCAGAGAAGGAGCACCCCGGCCATGTGGAGGAAGGATGGCCTAGGAGTGGTGACGGAGGATTGGCAGGACTACCAGGATCCTTCTCTCCATGAAAGTTATTTGTTCTGACGGGGAAGAACTGTAGATCTCGATGTATAGAGATTTCTATGGGAAGACCACGTAACCACAATAATCATGTCATTACTTCAGACCTCAGCAATCCCGATTGTACCAATCAGTTCAGAAGAGATGCTACGGTTATAAGATCGTTTCCTAAGCGGCCTATGTCTAGAAATCGTTTAATAACTCTCAAGATTTTGCTTGGATGGGTTAGGAATAGTTTTAGCGGCAGTGACAATTGGTTGCCTTGATTAACACCAACGAATCAAGCTTATAACAATTAAATAAAATAATGTTTTAGTATTCAAACAACAATTAATAATAAATAGCAATTAAACAAACTTGTAGAGTTATTTTTTTCAACTAAACATTATTCCGTGAAGTAAGGCAGCTCAGCGGTGGAAAGATTCCCTTCACCGCTAGAACCTCTAAGTGGCCTAAATATAAGACATAGGTCGTTTTCTACCCGGGCTAATTATAGTTCTATTATTCACAATAAAAAAATGAATAACTTAAAAAAATAAAATCATATTTATTTCCAAAAAAATATACAAACAATTCACATTATTACTAACGTTTATATTAACAAACATAAATTTATCTACAGAATTCTAAGTGAAAATAAAATACGGAAAAAAAGCTAAAAGTTAAAGCTCGATTTACAATCATACAAATCATAAGGAATCATAATAAATTAAAACAAAGTTAATTAACAGGTTTTTATTCATGAGGCCCATGGAGTCGTGTCCTCTTTATAAACACACGGCATTTCCAGAACTATTCTTCTTCTTCTCCCAGCTTAGATGCTAGTTCATTTAGATTCCATTAGTTTGTCGTCAACTAAGATGATCATCTCGGAGCAGTGACTCATTAACAGCTTCCTCAAATACCTGTTTATTTACATTTCAGAGTAGTTTGGTCAAACCTTTATAATGTGACGAGTCGATACAAGCCCTGCTGGTCTCTTTGGTCAACCACACGACCAAAGAGTCGATTCTCTTCGTCGTTATTGTGTAGGCATGTGGTCCTACTTTTCCGTTATTTTGTTATTTCAAAAATTCTGAAAGTTAAGTCGTGTTTTCATTCGGTATTTTCCAGTCAGAAATATACAGAAGCAAATAAAGACAGAAATACAGAAGCGAATCGTCTAGGAAACCTCCAATTGTTATATCCTTATACTTGCAAATATCATCTTCCCACAATGCAATTATATTCCTGTACTACTGCGCGAATCTAAATTTATGAACGGAAAATTATAATAATTTAACTCACATCACTCGATTAAATAGAATTTTTGAATATATTTTTGATTTAATTTTTAAAATAATGTACAATCCATTTTATAAAATAAAAAACAGTTAAATGCAACATGCTTTAAAATATGATTGGTTAAAGAATACAAAAAATATGAATTAAATTACTGTACATACATTTACGAGTTTTACTAATAATGGTTTGCTTGTCACAGAATTTATAGGTCTTTCCTGTAATAAAGTTGCCTGCTTGTGACATAATTTATAGGTCTTTCCTGTAACAAAGTTGCCTGCTTGTGACATAATTGATAGGTCTTTCCTGTAACAAAGTTGCCTGCTTGTCACAGAATTTATAGGTCTTTCCTGTAACAAAGTTGCCTGCTTGTGACAAAATTGATAGGTCTTTCCTGTGACAAAGTTGTTTGCTTATGACAGAATTTATAGGTATTTCCTGTGACAGAGATGCCTGCTTGTGACATAATTGAAAGGTATTTCCTGTGACAAAGTTGTTTGCTTATGACAGAATTTATAGGTATTTCCTGTGACAAAGTTGTTTGGTTTATGCTTGTAACATAATTTATAGGTCTTTCCTGTAACAAAGTTGCCTGCTTGTGACAGAATTGATGGGTCTTTCCTGTGACAAAATTGTTTGCTTATGACAGAATTTATAGATATTTCCTGTGACAAAGATGCCTGCTTGTCACAGAATTGAAAGGTCTTTGGTTTGACAAAGTTGCCTGCTTGTGACAGAATTGAAAGGCCTTTTCTTTGGCAATGTTGGCTGCTTGTGATAGAATGGATGGGTCTTTCCTGTGGCAAAGGTTATTGAGTGTGACGGAATTGATAGGTCTGTCTTGTGAAAAAGGTAATTTCTTGTGTCAGTATTTATAAAATATAGAATAACTGCATGCCATATTTAACTTCGTATATAACTCGTAACACATATAAGTTCATTAGAGAGATGTGTCTAAGGATTTTATTTTCTTGTGGTGACGTCTGCGCAGAGATGTTTACATGAAGTAGCAATGGTTCAACGAGGGGTTTCTCCCCGTGAAAGGCCGAGGTGCGGGGGCGGGCCAGACAATACCGCGGCAGCGGCTAGGAGTAGAAAGCGAGGGAGAAAGTGATGTTTCACCAGCTGGTTGCATCAATTGTAACGAACAGCTGACTGATAACGTTATCGGACACAGTCACGATGCGGGCCATGGCAATAACATGTACAATTTGCTACCAGTGAAATTTGCATTCATTCATTGGTAAATAAATGATAGAGCCTTATGAATACTCGTTATAAATACTCAGATTGTGTCATCATCCCTGAATTTGAGTTAGATAAAATTGTGTCAACAATAAATAACACTTTCGCACACTCATTGAAGAGAAGAAATAATAACAATGCTCGTCAATTCTGTATTAATCAAATAACTTTGTCACAGGAAAGGCCCGTTATTTTTGTCACAATGAAGCAAATTTATCACAGGAAAGGCCCGTCAATTCGGTATCAATCAAGCAACATTGTCGCAGGAAAGACTCACTAATTCTGTCACAAGCAAGCAACTTTGTCGCAGGAAAGACTCGCTAATTCTGTCACAAGCAAGCAACTTTGTCGCAGGAAAGACTCACTAATTCTGTCTCAAGCAAGCAACTTTGTCGCAGGAAAGACTCACTAATTCTGTCACAAGCAAGCAACTTTGTCGCAGGAAAGACTCACTAATTCTGTCACAAGCAAGCAACTTTGTCGCAGGAAAGACTCGCTAATTCTGTCACAAGCAAACAACTTTGTCGCAGGAGAGACATGAACATTGTTATAAGCATATTACTGACAGTTGACATTTCAACCTAGATTCAACTACATTTTTTTGGTCTTACTACTTGTTCTGTTTCTCACGTAAAATAAAGTTATTAGTAAGTGTAGATTCAAACTGTATGAAGTTAATTATTCGGTCGATTGACCAGAATGTTACTGAAGGTTTTCTCCTTTCTACATCCATTCAAGGTGGCAATGGATGCCGACGTTCATTCATTAGTCATCTTATTCACACAATTTTCTGCAAAACTATTTAGTAATTATATAGTTTTAAACGTGTAATTACTTGTAAAAACTCCAGTTTTAATGAATTAATTGTGTTTCACATTACATCTGCGTTTCAAGGCAGGTAGTTTAAATGAATATAAATATACATAAAATGTATGTTCAAATGAAATGAAGTAGACTACCTCACTTGAAACACTGATCTTGGGTTAAAAAATGATGAGGACGACTAAATGATGATGAAGATTAGAAAAGGAATCACGAGTAGGTAGAGTAGGATGTCGATAAATATATTTATATATTACAGTTATGATTGCAGTAGAGTTTGACCATCCTTATGATATTTATATTATATTTCCAATAAAGAAATATTAATTTGTTTTTTATCAATTACTCTTTGAAATTGGTCAAACTAATTTCAAATTTGTATTACGTGAAGATTTAACTTAGATGTACTGATTTCGTTTAGACGAAAAGATTTTTTTTATTTATCCAATATAGTTAAAGTAGAAATTTACTATAAACTTAATTCATTAATCTCATGTCGGAAAACGAAAACTGTTGTTGTTTATGATGGATTTTTTAATAATGTAATTTCATCAGTGAATTTTTTACTGGGAAGTAAATTTTAAACAATTCTGATTACAATCTGAGGTTTAAGCAGGCAAAAATCAGGTATCTAAAAACTAGTTTAACACTTAAAACCATCTAGCTGAATTCGAATACTCGTATGTCACTACACATGAACTGTTGAAAATGTTTGTATGAAAATGAAAACTCTTATTATGAAGAATACAATCATTAAGTGTGTCAATAAAATAAAAGCGAAATAAACAAAAGAAAATTCAATAAATTTGAAAAGTTTTCCATTGAAAAGTAAAATAAACAAAAATGACATCATAGTCAAGGAATTTAGTTAAACTGCTGCTAGGAGTAGCAAAGAGTTTGCCTCACTAATACACATGCAACGTTTTTTACTCACCTGTCCCACTCCAAAATTTGTAGAAAAGTACATAATTCCCTTATTTATAGTAAAGTCTAGCAATTGAGTTTTTATTTATTATTAATATACTCTTTCAGACAAATATAATTCTAAAAATGTTAACTCAAAATGTTTACAAAAATAATTAGATACACTGTCAAACAAAATTTACTCACAAGTTTTTCTGTACTCTAAGTTGGTCAGTAAATTTTGTCTACTATATTCTTGATTTTAATATAATATATTCCACGTTTTCTGGATGAGATTTTTGTACGTATAAAGACGAAATTAACCTCTTTAGGTACTTTATCTCCATAAAGATTTGTTTTAATATTTTCTCCTCAATACGTTTGTTACAAGAAGACTAAATAATAAAAATCAAAGTGACAGAAAAAGATTGAACACCCTTATATAAGAATAAAGTAACAACTATCTAAGGAAACGATGAAAGAGGAACCCTAAGGCCTGTATTCCAAAGATTCAAAGAGTGTAAAACTTATTCTTACAATCATATAGAATTATGATACAAAGTGCCCGTGTTGTGGCTCAGTGGCTAAGGCTTCGTTCGGACTGTGGAGGGCATGGTCCAAGGTTCGAATCCCCACTGAGCCAACGGTCGGTACTTCACTCGTTGAATAAAGTTCACACATAAAAACTTGCAAGCCCATGTAAACTGGCGAGTGAAGTTAAAAAAGTTTCATAAAAAACAGTATTTTCTTTTATCTGTGAAAAGCGATCAAAGGAACCATTACCGACAGACAAACATTAAGACATTCGTTACGGATTCTTGGGTGTAAGAAACGTGTAAAAATTCAATATGGAAATCTGGGGTAGTCGTATCCAAAAACAATGCACACTTTTGCACTTTATTAGAGACAGATACTAACAGTTAGATTGTTGTCAGATCTTCAGTGAAAGAGATATCGCTAAAACGCTTATTGGAACGTCATTTAAATGTAATAATTTGAGATGCTGGTAATAATTGTATAATAAGATTGAAATTCCAAACATGGTTCATTTAAATTCAACCAAAACATGAAGGATCAGGTGATTTGGTTGATGAAGGTCTCCTTGGCTATAGCAAATTAAAAAACGCAAATGCGTCAAGTACAGTTTGTGGTCTACTGTATCAGGTTGGTTAGCCAAGTGGGAAGCCAGATCTACTAGCAGCAAGTAGGTCCAGCTACCAGGTGAGATCAGTTCCCACGGTGCCCACCTGAGTCTGTGGTTGATCGTGGGGGGTCTAGAGTGGCGCCTTCTCCCGCCCCCTGCCCCACCCTCAACAGTATTCTGATTGGTTCTGATGACGACACCCAGGTCATTCGAATGTGTAATGCCCGACGCTAAAGGAATTGAGGTGTGTTCCTCAGACGAGATTTGCGTTCGTAGACTCTAACGCAGAGAAATAAATACAGATGTTGCTTTCTTGAGGCCGCAGTGAACACTTGGTGGCAGTTATAAGTAGATTACAACTGATGGACATCTTTATACATCATTAGTAATAATTACTACGTTAATCCCTCAGGATTTGAAGGGTAATGAGGATGGGACTAAACATTTGCCGACCGCATGTCATCGCATGTCAAAGTGGAGAAATAACTACTCGACACACTTTTAGCGCACTGTTGGTTGCGACCTTTGTTTCTTCTCTGTGACTCTAACGAGGTGGCTGCAATCGGCCATCCCTCACTCTCACAACCTACCAGCTGTTTTACTGACATGTCTCCTTCTGGCAATACCGTTGGGATTTTTGTGTTCTTTATCATGTATGGAAATTTCAGGAAAAATATGAAAAATGATAGCAAAGATATATATACCGTATGACTTTCAAAGCCAGCTACCAAATTAATAAAAATTTAAATTACCAATAAGCAATGACTAAATAAAATTAAATCTAAGTATTAAGTACTTGGATAATAAATATTAATTATCGATCTCCCGACACAGGGCCAAATACAGGTTTCGTAAGCATTTAACACCTGATTCGCTTATTGAATGAAGATTCATCTAATCCCACCTAAAAAGAACACAATAGGCACTAACTAAGTATGTGATCCATAGTTTGAACTTTACCAAAGATAATGATGTTACTCTAAAAAACACCATGGGAAACGTATATTGTGGAAAGAGTGTTGGAGTGATCACCCATCTTGGAACTACTCTTTCTATTAGACCCACGTTAAATGGATAATCCAATAATATACGTTCTTTTTCCGACGTACTTATGGTTTGTCAGTTACATTACAAGGTACTATTCTGACACGGAAAATGTTGATTGCGTAGGGGATTTATTTTAAATGTTTGTGATTCACGCGTTTAAAATTGTTCTAATTTCAAAAATTAGTCGAAATGAAAATATCAGCAAACCTCAAAAAAATCAAAGAGCAATCACAATTAAGCATTTATTCAAGCATTTTTCAAAATTCAACTAATTAAAACTGAATAAAGCTTAACAGATTTGTAGAATTATCAGTGGTAGCTGTTTTTACTTGATTTGAGAAATCTTAACCTTGGTTTTATGGAGGAATGGATTCGTATTGTCCGGAAGCGACAAGAATTTTGGATCATTTCAGGTCCCCCTTAATTCAACCCTTGTGACTTTTACCCTTGATTATATTATTTACAAATATACATCTCATGTAACAGGAATATCTGTGTCAAACATTTGATAAGTGAAATCTGCCTGGTTTAAACTGCATTACATCTGCATGAGACTTCAATAGCGCTCCTCAAAGGACCACAAAACAGTTTAAAATTAGAGACACAAAATTAACGATTGGACGAGAAATCTCTCTGTGTGTATAAAATCAATGCTCTAAGGTGTATAAAATAATGTATAACGTCTCCAGCAGTACTTGGCAGGCCCATTGCTTGGATTTTGTCAGCTTGTACATGATTGAAATTGAATAATTTCAGCTCGTATTCTTTTGACACTTTCGATTTATTATCATTGATTTATTTATGCTTGAAAATTATTATAAAAATAATTACAAACATAACTGTTTGTCTGGTGGCACTCGAGGTGCGACATGGACTACCTGTGTTAATCCCAGCGACCCAAAGGGCCATAAAACTGGCACTCGAGGTGCGACATGCCACCTCAGGTAGCCCGGCGAAGGGTTGCGGGGTTGTAGACGCGCTCTCTCTCTCTGTGTCCATAAATAAATATATATTATATATATATATACAAAATAGGACCTACATTACTAGGATAATCACACCATTTCAATAACTAGTGTAATTAAATACAGACTTTCACACTTAAAAGGAATCAATATTTTCCGGAAATAGAATTATTTTTATTTCAATAAAAAGTAGTAGAACTATAATTTTTTCTGGACACTCCGATCTGCTTTACATAGCTGAAGTTTGTCTCTTGATTTTGTTACACTCTATGTAAATATATTTTAGAATACAAAACTGAAAGCACATGATCCTTTAATCATTCAACTTAAAGTATGCCTTATAGTAATTATGACAATTCCGTCATCATTATTTGAATTATTAGAAAAGGGGGAAATTGGCCAAAACGTATAATACACGCAAAAGGTAAACCGTCAAAAGTCAATTTTGAGATCACCGATAGAAAAGAAACTGATTAATTTCGATTCTTCAACATTAATGAAACACATCTCCAGGAGGGATTTCGAAAGAAGGTGCATCTATTGTGAAATTCCAACATCTAATAAAAAGAAGAAAAAAACAGAAAAGCGAACTCAAAATGAAGGTAACTATTAGGTTCAGGGTTAACTTAATTTATGATATACTGGGTTTTGTTCTGACCAATTTCCGTTATTATTATGGAATGATTCTAGTGCACCTCTTAAAACTAAGATATACTATGTGATATTGAATATGTAACATGTTATCGAGTGAAAGATGGTCAAAAATAAACAATAGGTAGTAAGTACCCTTATTGCTTAAAAATTGATATTTATGATATCATATGATATACAGTATATATTTCGAAATGCTTTTGTACTACAATTTCAAGTATGGCTCTATCTAAGTTGGTTCGGACGTCCATAATTATAATACAGGATCCCGTGACCATCATAGGCACCGCCTCCAGCTTAGAGCTTAGTGCCTCACTCCCCCAAAATATGGGACCAAAACTACATAACAATTTACCACAAAATATTAAATTGGAAAATAACCCGACCAAATTCAAAAAATTACTCCATAATTATATTATACAGAAAGCTTTTTACTCTGTTGGTGAGCATTTACTGGAATGAAGTAACGTGTACTTGGCTAGTGACACCTTGTTCTGCCCCGTGAGAAGTTTATATAATTTTTCTTATTATATTTAAGTCTACTCTACAATTTACATTATAGACTACTTATTTCATGACGAGTGCAATACAATTTATTGTAAAATTGTCATGCTACACAATTAAGAACTTTAAATTTTGAATTTCATTTAGTAACAACGTTTATGACTGTAATTTGGTTAGTTAGTGAGGTCTACCACTATAGCTGGTTTAAACTGCATTATATTTACAGGGGACTTCACTAGCACTACAAGACCACAAATGGCTGATAATTAGAGACATAACATTTATTATTAGATGAGAAATCTATCTATGTCAATAGTAGTACTGGTGGAGTAACTGTTAAACTTACTTTTCTTGGAAACATAACAGCACATTCAATTTTACGATGAGATTTTTGACCATCTAATAATAATTTTTGACCATAAAGTGTACAGTATGTAGTATTTTTTGCTTAAATCGGCTAGAATTCAGTTGAGTTTTGCATTTTAAAGTTTTCTTTACTTCCAAAGTTCGTCTAGAGCCAAAAAAGGCATTTTAAATACTTTTAGAATCTGTTAAAGAGAGAGTTATGATCCAAGTTTTTAGTGGTTTCTACAACTTCTCAACATATTTTCAACGCCCAGCATTCCTTGACTATTTTTTACACCACAAACATTTCAAGGATTTGGAAACACGATTCTGGAAATACTTGGACAAATTAGAGAGACACACATCGAAAGGTGACAATCCATTACCTTAAAATACTTAGGGAAGTATTCTGCGCGCGAGCCAACGAGAGAAACGAACTCACTTTTGACCGATGTGGGAAGTTGACTTTTGAGTTCTTTTCGGCACAAATCAGCAGTGACCAGTTGACATCGCAGGCATTCGAGAAATTCTGGTTTCAAAACAGTGGGCCTCAATCGAGCCAGGTGTTCGAGACGAGAGCGATGGGAACCAAACTCCGTCTATATCAGGTATGCCGCAAGGTGGCATTCTGGGCCCTCTCTTAGCTCTTGCGTCACAGCTTGTTATCACGTGCAGGTGATAAGCGCTTTTCCCACACTCGACCCGCAGGTGTAGGCTCTTCTCTCTAGCCATCCAGCAAGTCACGTCTCACCTTCTACATGCTTGACAACAGTAGCAAATCTCATGAAGTAAATCTTAAAAGTCCTTTCTAATTTCGTGATGTAACTAATTGGCTCACTTCACATTTCATGTATAAATTAATTGTTTATTCTAGATTACGATTATTAATTAATTATGTACTACTAATTATCTATACCCAGGGAGATTATATTTTATTTCATAAATTACCAAGTAATATATAAATAAATAATGACTATATTGAACATTGCTCCCTCTAAGTAGATATATAAAATTTACCTGAATAATTCATTTTGAGTTTCTTGTTCATCATGGACTAAAAACTTTCATGATAATTATCGTGAGGAAAAGTAACCATTCTGTGTATATTGACTTATTTCAGGAAATCTAAATATTTGGTTACAGTGTGTTGGAAAAAAGCAAACAAAATTTGACACCAATATTTCCTAGTTGTTCTTTACTAAATAAATATAAATAAACAACAGATAAACTAGGACCAATGACAATAAAAACATCTTCATGTAAGATCAAAGCCAACAATCTTATCATCTTGTAAGGTAAAAGCCATTTATCACATCTTCATGTAAGGTCAAAACCAACAATCAAATTTTGATTCAAGATTAAAGTTAATAATTATATCTTCATGGTAGTTCAAAGACAATAATCACATATTCACGAAAGATCAAAAACAATAATCACATCTTCATGTAAGACCAAAAACAATAATCACATCTTCATGTAAGATCAAAGACAATATTCGCATCATCATTTAATATCAAATGCACGCATTTTAATATTAATTCAAAGCCAATGCTCACATCATCAAGTAAAGTTAAAGACAATTATCACAATTTCATGAATGATCAAAGATGATAATAATAAGATCTTCATATAAGATCAGAGATAATAATAACATCTTCATGTAAGTTCGAAAACAATAATCACATCTTCATATAAGATCAGAGATAATAATAACATCTTCATGTAAGTTCGAAAACAATAATCACATCTTCATATAAGATCAGAGATAATAATAACATCTTCATGTAAGTTCGAAAACAATAATCACATCTTCATGTAAGATCAGAGATAATAATGACACCTTCATGTATGTTCGAAAACAATAATCACATTTTCGTATACTATCAAAGATAATAATCACACCTTTATGCAAGATCATAGACATTTATCACATCTTTATGAAAGGTCAAGCCACGCATCTTCATGTGAGGTCAAAGACAATAATAACATCTTTATGTAAGATCAAAAACATTTATCACATCATCATCATCTTTGAAAATTCAAAGATAACGATCAATGAACCATGAACGCAACCTCATCAGTAGATTTAATCTTAAAATTTATACTTATCTCAACATATTGCCACTAAGATACTTGTTTATATATAAGGTATTAATAATGTTTTATAGGAAGAGTGGGAATTTGCCCAGTAGTGAAGGTACTTATCGATCTAGATTAAGAAGGCCAAACCAATTACATACACCAAGACCTTTCTTGACTTTTTTCCAGAGAACCTACTTTTATATAGTACCAAAAATTTTTAATATAATACCAGAAACTCTTAAAAAGATAACAAATGAGAAAAGATTTAAAAAGAACTTAAGGCTTGGCTTTTTTTGCAAGATGACATAGAAAATATGGCATATTCTACAATACACTAATTAAAAGATTTTCTGAATTTAAGGGGATTAAATAAAAATAAAAATAAATTAAATAAACATAAATAACAAATAAAATATTATATTAGTCAACATAAAACAAAAGTAAATTTTTATATATTTTGTGAATTGCAGCACATGGAAATTAAGGAAAAATGAGTACTGATAACATTTTTGTTCTAATTATTGAGGGCATTGATCTTTGGCAATTGACTTTTTTTTATTTTTAAAGAAAAGGAGAGGCCGATCCTCCTCCTTCTTAACCTTACTCTGCCCATTCCATTCTGTGCGAGGAACTTATTCAGACAGAGTAAGGGGGCGAACCATGTACAGTAAACGATGAGTATTACTGATAAATCTTTCAGCCCAGGCCGGATTCGAACCAGCGCTATTTCTTACCCAAGCTCAAAGTCCTGACGCCTTAGACCGCTCGGCCACTGGCTCGCCAAGCGGTCTAAGACTGAGTTGTGGGACTACTTTCCCTTCACTGTTAAAGGAACTCAAATTAAGTTAATGAATACATTCATTATCAGTAGATGAATTTTACAGCTGACAATAAATGAATGTTGACGTCTCTTGTCCACTAAAAGGCTAATAAAGTATAGATATGAGTTGTCTATATGTGGACTACTATAAAGCGTGTTTCCGTGAAAATTTATGTCATTTCGCAGCCAAATTTCACTAATTAGTTTGCTGCTTTCAATTTTCAAATCAGTCCGGTTAATTCAGGAGTGCAACAGGAAAATCATATCTTTCCAAATAAAACCCAACGAGGTCCAATTTCCTTTACACATCTGGGGGGACTTCTAGCGGATACCTAACCGGTAATCTTTGGAATGGTTTTGGTTGGACAGGTTTGCTCGGACACATCCGTTCTGGATGTGAGAGGTGGCGTTTGTTTTCGCCAACCTCAGCCTCGAGCTGTGATTTCTACATACAGTCGTGTGATTGGCCAATTAATTGTAGAAAGGCGTAATTCGTGTTACCCTTAATAAATGATTTATTTCCTCAGTAAAATATCATTTACAAATAGAATTACAGTTAGGCAAACTGATCACAACATCCAGAAGCATGGATGGTAAAATAAATCAATTATTTCTTTAAACAAATTTAACATGCCAATCTAACATCAATAAGAAAATAAAAGAAAAGATAAACCGTTAAGCTCGCTGATGTGATACACAAACAACTTGCTTCAGTGATTACTAAATCATACGTTTTTAACTTTTAGACTTATATATATATATTCATTTGATGAAATCTTTTGGCCAATCTTGGCTACAACCCAACTAAAAATCTTTTTATAAAAGTTATGTTTACCATACATAACACTCTAGATCAAAGCCCCCTCCCACTAACCTTACAAACACTTACTCTAACATGATCCTTCTACATCCTTACGTACCATCATGCCTGGAAATTATGTGAACTGAAGTCCCTACCTTGGCTATGGAGGTTCAACCTATTGGGCTTGTGAATTGTTTTTTCGGACTTTCAAGACACTATTTGTTTATTTTAACTTGCGGGAATTTCAACTCTTCACTCTTCTGATTTATGAATATACCATTTCACATTTATTACAATTATGATATTAAAATATTTTACAAGAAATCTTTATAAATATCAAGCAAACTCTTGAATTCAATCATAAATTACAATGTGTTTTG
This sequence comes from Stictocephala bisonia, assembly GCA_035578905.1. Classification (NCBI taxonomy): domain Eukaryota; kingdom Metazoa; phylum Arthropoda; class Insecta; order Hemiptera; family Membracidae; genus Stictocephala; species Stictocephala bisonia. The sequence goes on along the minus strand of JAQJVL010000643.1, from coordinate 281,919 downwards.
CAGTTATATCTCTAATTAACGCCATTCGAGAGAAATATAATACTCCCGACTTTAAATATAACGTAATAAAAATTACTTTAAATATAATTGTAAGAAAATAGAGAAAACAAAATGTAAAGTGAAATTGATTAACGTGATTCAATAAAAAGAATTACCAATTTCATTAAAAATTTACCTCATCTTTTTATTTTAATTCCCCCCAAAAGAGTTCTTTTAACAATTCGTTTTTAAATATAAATATAAAAGAAACAATGAACATATCTTTAATATGATACGCTGAAATAATCTTTTAAGCTAGTAGATAAATTCTTTGTCGTAAAATTGTTGTCTGTTTTATTCTTGTAGCATTTCAAGCTTAAGATTTCAACCAAATACCTAATTTTCAATGTGTCTTAAAAACTTTTGTCAGAAATTGAAGACTTATAAAATAAATGTAGACCTACATGTATGAACATAAAATAAATGTAGGCCTACATGTATGAACATACAATTAGACGTTTGTAATTAAGTTTTATTATATTTAAACATGAACACGTAAATAACCAGTATCTATCGCAAAGGGCGCAATACGGTATCACAGAGAAAAAGATGCAGAGGTCGCTTTCTTTGGCCCCAGTGGGATTACAATCTATATACATCTGTATTAATAACTATTGCATTAATACTTGAGGATTTTTGGGCAATAAAGGAGGGACTGACAAGATGTTGGCCCTGTCATACCGTGGCAAACTGGAGAACTAACTACTCGACTCATATTTAGCGCTCTATTCAAAATTCAAAAATATTTATTTTTAGTAGACAATTTTTACAGCTGTATTACAAAAGTAAAAAAAAATATATATATATATATATATATATATATATATATATATATACATAATTAAAGTAACTGTAAATGTAAATTTAAGTTATTCTAATTAAAATAGCAAATATTTATATACATGGCTAAAATAATAAATGTCATCTTTATTCTTAATCCTTAATATTCACCTATTAAGAATTCCTCTACAGAGTAAAAAGCTCCATCCAATTAAAAGTGTTGAAGGGAGGTTTTAAATATTTTATATTAATTGGCAGTTTATTAAATAATTTTGGCCCCATATTTTGGGGAAGGGAAACTGTGAGTTCTAATATATGGGAAGTTTGCCTGTGTTGTACACAATATCTTGTATTATATTTATGCGTGTTTGAGCCGGTTTGAAAATTTGCCAATTTAAATTTGTAGAATATTAAGATTTCATATAAATACAGAGATGATAAAGTTAAAATTTGAAATGAATTTGAAAATTTCTTTACATGAAGTTCTTCTATTCACACCAGCCATTATACGGATGTGTGTAACAGCCAGCTCTCTTCTGTAAACGAAAAACTGTCAATAAAGCAGAACCCCACGGGATGCAGAACCCCATAGTATTATACCGTATCTCAATATAGATTCTATAAGTGAGCTGTATATAAAAGTCTCACAATAAAAATGTTATTTAATTTAGAAAATCTACTCAATAAAAATAATTGCGACGATAATTTCGAACAAATGCTGTCAATGTAAGGAGTCTACCTGAAATTTTGATCGAACGTTAGGCCAAGATATTTCGTTTCAGTTTGCGAATTGGATACTACCTCTAATTCCCTCTTCATGGTTCATATTTATTGAATATATTTTGTTCAGTTAATGAATAATTATCATCATGGCAGAGGGTAATACCAAACGGCAAGATACTTTTCGAACTCTTTGTGCGTTCTAAGTCAGGATCCTTTCAAACAGCTCTTGGTCCTCCAGTTCTTCTTTAAAACGCAACAGGTGTAAAAATCCGGTATAAAACAGACGCTCTACAACGACCCCTAAGGTTCGCCGAGCATATATCCTTGGTGTCTGATGATAAGCAAGGCTTCAATATTCATATAGCAATTAGGCAAGCCGGCCTCCGTATCCCGGAGCACAGAACATCTGGAGAAGTTCCAGTCAGGTGTTCCAGGCGCGGTCCGCAGGCGTGATTCCTGAGGAGTTACACTCTGGCGGTTTCTGAGGAGCACCTGCCCTTCGCTTCCGCCGACCTGACGACGGTGCGGCAATCACGGACGCTTATGCTTTGATTGGAAGGAAGTGGTCTTGCGATCGGCAAAAACTATCGGCACACCTGGGTTATAGTTATTACCAAGGACTTCCTGTCACCTCCGAGGACGTACTTACAGTTGGACCTTGGACCTTGGATAGTTACAGACCGGTCTTACAGGTGTCAGACTAATTGAGGATGGAATAAGATAGAAGTGACTATGTTTATTATTTTTTTATCCCCTTGTATTTATGCATCCTCTCGCCTGGTTATAATATCAGGGTACGTGCTCAACTATTGGAGGAGATAAAGTTCAAGGAGAAATGGACTTGTTTCTGTCTAGGGAATAATTTTCTCAATGTAATCTATGTTTATAAACTCGACATTGGACAACTTAGTATGAAAGTAAGTTATAAAAGTTGTATTGATTTACTTGATAAAAGAGGATAGAAGAAGGAATATCAAAACAGTTCTGTAATTACTGTAACTGATGTTCATGCTCCCTGCTACAAACTGCGATCTGATGTCGGATTGTCAAACTAATTAATATAACAATGAACAGCTGTTTTATATCAACCTCACCTGACATTTTACAGCTTAGATGTGACAAAAACATTACAAAATGCTTAGTTAATTGTATACTCAAATCACATATTGGGAGACGCGTTGATTTAAGTGCTGAATCATTGGCTGGCGACACAAATGAAGATTCTCGGTTATGTCGGTTGAGATGACAAGGCTAGGTGAGACATTAATGGATACGTAAGTAGTACAATCAGTCACGTTTTTATTATTCATTCCAGATGGTGTAAAATAATAGTTACTTTATAATTTTCTAAAATTTAACAAAATAAATGGTTACAAAGAATTGGTACAAAAATACCCCCATATTAAACACTAAAAAATAAAAACTTTTGAAAATTACCAGTTTGATTCCAAAATATGTTTTTTTGCCATGATTAAAATACTAGCCAGATTAAAGACATGTGGCTTTACTATATTTTACATTGTAATTCACATCTTTCCTGAAAATTTAATTAAAATCGTTAGAGCCATTTTTGTATGTTTTTTGCCCATACAAAAAACTAACATTTCTAAAAAGTGAAAAAATTGGTCTGGAGATATTGGCTAGTACACCTAAACACCAAATTTCATAAAAATTGATTTATTCGTTGGGTCTCCAGCGAACTGCAGATACACACAGACAAACACGTACGGACAGACACGTTTATATGTAAACTGTGTATTAGTCATAAAAAAGTCAGTTAGTCATAAACCAAACTGTGTATGACTAGTCTTAGAAGTGGTTTGAGCTACTAAAAAAAGACGACTCGAATAAGCAGAGAAGGGGAACTGTGTCTTAATTGATCATCCCAACTGAAAGTCACGTGGAAGAAAATTTTCAGGGCCTTTGTGGAGTTACACTTTTATTTATTTGAGTTCCAGATTCATGCCAAATTGAACCCTGATGTTGCCATAATCCTTTAAAAGAACCCATAGGTTATGGATGTACAATACCGTATTAGCTACTGGATCCTTTTTCACTTGTGATAGTATCACAGAGTAAAAATGTGTATTTATTTTTATCAAAGTTTATTTATTCTCTGTGAAGTGATATACCTGAAAGAGTCACTATAAATTATTAGTAACAAAGACTACATTATTTATCCATAATCGTCCCAACTTCTACATCTTCACTGAAATTATCAGGAACTTTTAAAGATCAATAATACATTTTGCGGTTGTTTACAGTAGGCCTACATTTAAAGTATCATAACACTCTGTACCTTTCACAATGAATGCAATATATACATGTAAAAGTATAAAAAAGCTTTAAAGTAATTTTTGTTTTAAAGCTAAAACTAAACTGGAAATATATTTTTGAATTAGAGGAAATTCAATAGTAAAAATGTGTTGCGTAAGTAAGCCAAAGTTCGATTGGTGACCTCGGCCGGGTCATACACACGCAGATGGCGTGCGGGAAGTGCAAGTAAAGCCGTTATACACTACGGTATTGACGAATCTGACAAACAATGGTCGGGTTGCATCTGTCCCCTGGACACCTGGGAGCTTTGTCCTGCCCTTCCTGCTTCCCTTCCTGCTCCTGTGGGAACATACCTCCCTCTCCACAACACCTCCTGCTGACCTAGCCGATCTTCCAGCTGTCTGGCTCAATTCGCTAATGAACAGTTTTGATATGTAAAAAGTATAGGGCACAGAAAACTTCCTTGAGGTTGACCGTATTTTTTGTGTGGTCTCTTGTTTCCGAAAATTCTCCAAACGCTGCAGTGTCTAAACGCTCTTGAAGAATTCTCTTCGTTGATAGCGTAGTTGGTTGAAGCCCAGCTTCATAAGCAAATTGTTCTCAGTTCGTTCCCAACCACAGTCATAAGAAATGTTGAAAGGGATCGGCTGATAACCACCTGCTGTTCATTTGTTATTAATGTTATTCGACTATTAATTAATGACACTTTCTAAGGAATGATCGCCCTTATTACATTTGCCCATATCTTGACTCTCGGTGACTTGAGAATAAATTTAAAAATCGTTATGGGATTTTCAGTATACTGTTAGTTGAACTGCGTGTAATACATATCAGTCATCATTTCATAAACAATATAATGTATAGTGAATTGGGGATGAAGTGATGACTCCTTCAATTTTGGGCTAAATACCTTTTTAATTAATTATAGTAATATTTTTTATTGTAATGCTTTATTGTTTTTTATAACATTTTTTAAAAAATATTTATTTTTTATGCCGGCAAAAAATGTTGAAAGAAGTAAACAAATTAATCAGAAATGTAGTACATTGGGTGCTGAAAATAGTTTTCATATAATGTAAAATATTTTTGAATTTGTTTGCTTTTGCATGTGTTCACTTTTTTGATGACAGTTCATAAGTTTAAATTAAATGTTACTTTATTAGTTAAAGAAAAACATAGAATAAGTTATGTTCTTCGAACTAGATTTGAAATGGAATTGACTTGAATGTCAGGAATTAATGGCATTTATTATATATTTAAAGAGTGTTTGTCTGCATTACTATTAATTGACAACGAAACAGAAATAAAACTGTCATTAATTGCTTAGATATAAACCTATTTTAAAGAAAGTTGGTATTTGTACTTTTTTATTATTATTATTTTAATTAGGACAAGGCGTAATACATTTTACATAATCCGAGCATACATTTTTATACGTTCTGTGTGCCATGAAGAAAGAAGGTTAATGATGTTGGGAAATTTTGTGAAAATGTTATTGGCATAAGTTTGGGTGGATAATATTGACTTGTAGTTGAATGTTATTTTGCTGTCAGAATGTAAGCTATTTCATCATTATGGCTTTTCTTCTTTTATTTTTATAATATCAACGATTGTTTAGTATTATTAGACAAGAATTAATAGTCCAGTTAAAATTAGTGAAGTATACTAACTCAAATGTTACTAAGAATTTGCTTAAAATAACTACAGTACAAGTAAACGTCTCACAACACAAATTTATTACAATATAAGCACAAAATGCACAAATATATTACAATACAAGTACAAAATGCACGAATATTATGGTGATCGATTTCGGTGAACCACGCTCACCATATATTCTTGCATTTTGTACTTGTATTGTAATATATTTGTGCATTTTGTGCTTATATTGCAATAAATTTGTGTTTTTTGACGTTTACTTGTACTGTATACGTACCAACACGTATTATGCTAGTTAAAAAACTATTTAAAATAACTAATAATTGCTATATCAGTGAAATTATCCAGTCAAGTTATGACTAACCGTATAATGATCAACTGTCATTGTTTACGTTCTGTAATCTTTTCTGATTAAATCTAGTTAAGTTTAACTTGTGTGTTTTTTATAAATTGAGAATGATGCATAGTTATTTATCTGTACTCGAAGCCATGTTTTTAAAGTAATCTTTTCTGTTTCCATTATTTAGTTATCATTAGTAAGAGGAAGACAATATTTTTTGGTATTTAACAGAATCGATCAAACGACATCCTATAAATCTGATAAAATCATCCGTACATATGCTTGCCTCTTGCAGTGAATCTGAGGAGGCCAGTTGCATTGATTTCGTATTTTTAAGCTTCTTCTCTTAGAACATTCCAGGACTTCTGCTCGAGATGGAATTAAAAAAGAAGAGAACATTTTTCACATCATACAAATTTGAAACCAATTAAACTACCGGCTACGAACTAGATTCATTTTATACAAGTATTTTAAGCTAGTGCAATAGGTTTTCGGTGAGTTAATTATTTCCCAATTTTATAATCAAAATTAGTTATGTACCTTCTCTTGAGGCTGTAAAAAGACAACAAACATTTTTCATAAATCACCACATAAGAACTTGTGGCCTTATGAAATGGTGAATTCAGCTGATATTATATCTATCTTTAAATATAAAAAAGGCAAAGCCCTCACTGATTGACTCACTCATCACTAATTCTCCAACTTCCCATGTAGGTAGAGAGCTGAAATTTTGTACACTGTTTCTTTAGAACTTAAATAGGACAACTAAAGTATTTTCATCTTGATAAAGTACTCCTAAGGGGTATAAAGCACCCTTAAAAAATTGGTCCATAAGGATAACATTGGGTTGATTTTAGTAAATTAATAACAGCTGTTTTGTAAATAAATAAACATGTCTATTTTGAATGTTTGACATTATACTATTTAATATTTTACTATGAGTTTAATTTTCAGCTGTTAAACAAAAATAAATGAAATGAACACTCTTGAAATAGGCTAAATAGGTGGCAAAGCAATTAGTGTGAGTGAGATACTGTACCGAAATGTAATATTGTAATTTTACGTTATATAGTTATATACTTATTTTCATTATATAGTTAATCAGTTTAAATTTAATTAGATAATCAGCGGCTCATATTTAGGCAAAGCTACCTTAGCCATCAGGAAGATTGTTATGTCCCCCAACTAGCAAACTGATCAAGACAGACTTCCGCCTAGCGATCACGTGGTTTTGCCATACACGGAACGATCCAATCTGATAGACCAAATTGCCTCGTAGGACAACTAAATCCTGGCCAGTTTACCAATCAAGATAGTCCATCAACTCTCATCGCGTGCTCTTGAAATCACTCGGGGTATCTCCAGCAGTAAGCGTTTATCTGCCATAACACGACATAGAAACTGGGTTAACAATGGAAGGAGGTGGGTAGAAGTGGTGTCCGGACAACCAGTCCGAATCGATAAACTGTAACAATTATTTTACCTGTTTTGCTAGGTCGGACATTTAGCCCGTTCGGGCTAATTGTCCGGAAATCACGGTCCCATCTCATAAGTAGAGCACGATTTATGGGAGGTTGCTTAAGGGCCCACTAGCGAACGTAACAAATCTTACAACCCTAATTTTAACCTATTTAGGCTTTTGATTTTTCAACTATATCGTTTCTTGTATAAGTCAAACTGAAATACGTTAAATTTAAATGGCAAATAAATAAACGCAGAATTAAAAAAAATTGTGGGTTTAAATTAAAAGTAACAATTATTGGACTTAACTGGCTTTTGTTGCGAATCACCTGCTAAATGTCATTGAACAGTGAATTTTTTTCTTTATGAAAAGGATTTTGACAGTTATGTTATGACAGTCAACTGTTGACTTTTCCATTGGGAGTATCGCACTTAGTGACTCTTTAAAAGTAAAAAAAAAAAAAAAAAAAACTTATGTTTCTTCTAGTTGTAGAGTGATACATTTATTTTAAAATGCATTTATTTATGTTATTTAAAATGCAATAAATAAAGTTTAGGAATTTTAATAGGTTTATTTAACCGCACATTGCGTTGTATTTAGTGGTCTATGTATTTCCAAGCCTCATAGTATTCCAGAGATTCCCCCTATTTCCTATCCATCACGTAGAAGGAGAGTCACTAGCCGAGCGGTCTAAGGTGTGAGGATTTTGTATCTGAGTTAAAATAGATAGCACAGGTTCGAATGGAAGCCTTTCTTTAACTGTTAGTTTTTATCAGTAATTTTCTCCTTGTAATTTACTGGTTCTCGCCCTTTTCTGTCTGAATAAGTTCTCCGCGCAGACCAATAGTCTATGGCGAAAGTCAAGATTAGGGTAAAAAGGATATGGGCCTCTCTTTAAATAGTAAATAAATTACTTTCACTTTGGGATATTTATGAGAAATATGTCATAGCTGTTAATTGTATTTGGAGCAGCGAAAATGAGCTTTTTCAACGGCACACCCCTCAATCAAAAATTGTAATTTGACTGTACGCCTCTCCCATTACAGTCGAACTCTTGTTGCACTTTGGATAGAGCTACAAGACTCCAATTATAGTTGGTATAGCAACTGTATGGCAAGCGTATGCCAGACATCCACTGGAGCGTTGCGGCAGCTGGCCAACCCCGTGGGAACGGCTTTAGGAGGGGGCGCCACGACGCCGACGCCCTCCCGGCATATGCCGACGCGTGGCGGACACACCTGCACGCTCACCACTCCTGGGAACCCAGCTGCCCCAGTAACTACCGGCCCTGTTAAGAGATATGAATTGGAGTGCTAAAAACAATAAGAAAAACAAACTATGGAAAATACTGAACAAGATTTCCAAGAAAGCCACAAAATGATTTTGAACCAAATACAATTTACTAATTGAGCTTTTAATATTATCATACATAGCTGCAACATAGTCAGTCTACTTATATTATCACAAAATATAACTACTAAATATTCAAAATTATAAATATTTTTAAATTTACAGCATTACGATATTTTGGATAATTTCTTGTGAAATAAATAAACAAATTTCACAATATTACACAACACTTTGATGCACTTACTTTTATTTATTGTGCTTTTTTATGGTGTATTGATTTATGTCAAACTATAATCTGTAATTTCTATAAGAATAGTTAATCTATTTTTATAAACTATTCTTAACAAACTTACTTTTATAGTTTTATTATTTATTACTGTGGTTATCAAAATATTTATTTATTTATTTATTTATTATTTATTTATTCATAAGACGCCGATCGTCAAGATATGGGTGAATATGGATTTCGAATGAGTGTGATAAGTGTAGATGAGTGAATGTAGTCATTGTTACAAACTAAGGCCGACTATTCCTTAGGAAGTGTCATTAATTAATAGCCCAATGACAAATGAACAGCCGGTGGTTATCAGCTGATCCTCTCAAAATGTATTATGACTCTGATTGGGATCGAACTGACAACCTTTAGCTCATGAAGCTGGGATTGAACCAACTACGCTACCGACCAATAATAATAATAATAATTGAAAATAAGCTTTTCAATCCGGTACAATAACTCACTTCGCAAATTACAGACCGATTTCTATAACTCAACTATTTCAGGAAATTTTCTTATTTTAATTATTTCCATATTAATATATCAACACAATCGGACACGTGTCTCAAGAGTAATTAATTGTCAGTTAATTTGTTCACACGTAATTCAGTAGTGGTTCATTAAAAGAGAATGATTAATATGAACAGACTACTGTGTGTAGTAAGCTGGTAATTGTTCACGTGTTAAATAAATTCTCACGATGTAGATTCACTTAGTCATTAACACTGTGTCTTGTTATCGATAATGAATGGTAATAGAATTAGTTTCGTAATGTAGTCTTGTAACTTTCTATGAATGCTTGTTTAAATTGTTGTTGCATTTCTACATTAGTTTTATTGACATGACTTATGTACGACCGTCTCATGTACGATCACCAAGGAAATATGTCCATTCTAATGAATACAGATTATTTACGTCTTATATTACGGACATGGTATAGTAGTTTAATTAAAATAACCTTTGTATATTTAATTATATATAAATAAAATTATTATTAATCGCTCAATGAACCAATTACGTTAGGAACATGTACAATCACTTTTCAATCCTCACTAATTTAATTAGTTTTATTTATAAAACTGTTGTTTTATTAAAAACAAATATATATATATATATACCTAGATCGTATTACCATAACATTTCACATACAAGGTGAATGTATGGTGTTACTAGACTTGGAACAACCCCACCACAATACATCATAGTATTTTGTGATGTGCACATTCAACTGTTTAGAAACATTGTTACTTACTAACAACGTACGTAACATTAAATACTGTTACAATCGATTAGAGCTGCTCCTATTACAATTACCACATTTTCTTCATTCTTAATGTTTAGAATGTTTAGCGACAAAAACTGTGCGCTTCGTGAATTGATATTGTTTAAAGCCACATTGTTGGTTGTTCTATTTTCTTGTTACTTGGAATTAATGTTATCGGAGTGTTTTTTGTACATTTATGCTAAGTTAGAGTATTTTATTTTTGTTTTTTAATATTTTTTTCATTTGATTAGAAACAAAAAGCTATGAAAGGTAGCAAATAAACGTTTTAAAAGTTTATTTGTCGAGCTTATTAATTATATTTTTTTCTGTCAGTAAATTAAAGTTACATTGCGATAGCCTAATCATAAAATAGTGGGATTCTAACAGGAATATCCCATGCAGTTTTTTTTATATTTCTAATGCAATTTTCCTATTTATAAATTTCTAATATTGCATTTTTCTAAATAATATTTTTTACTAATTAGAAAAATTAATTTATTTACCGAGGATGGGAAACAGACCAAGGAGACTGGTAGGAAAGCATTGTCAAGAAGCTCTCACGGTTCAGTAAGGACAAGAGATTTGATGGAGAATGAGGCTCAGAATCTGCGCAGCAATTCCAGGTGTAATTTGCAGGCAGAAGCCGGCGTAAAAAAATTAATTCGTTGTTAAATTTTAAAACTTACATGTAAGTGTTTTTACCAATGTGACCTAAATTCGTTTAAAAATTTTTTAATTCATTAATTAAATAAATTTCAATAACTTTCACATTGAAATGAAATTAGAGTAATCTTTTGCCGATAGTAGTCTAGTGTTTTTTGTTTTTCATGTGGTATTTTATTAATTAATTTTACCTTACTCTGTTTATTGAGGCAAATATTTTTTGTGAGAATTCTTTATGGCATATGTTTACATAAATTGCGGGTAATTATTGCGCAAATTTCTTAAACGGAATGGTTCAATCGCGTTGTGGCCATTATACCTTACCCACATTAGCTCAATGACAGACTGAAAATATTATTTCGGTTTTTGCACGAAAATAAAATACCCACAAAACGTTATGGGCATTTTGATTTATTTTGTATTTATTTATTTAACAGTTTATTGTAGACAATAGCTTATATGTTAAGAATGCTTTATATGATTTTATAATAAAATCAACGTGTGCTGTAATGTCTAAAAACCTCATAGATTTCAAATGTAAATTGTACTGTTATATAATTACAGACTTCTTCTTACTGGCACAAGTAAAGCTAGAGTGACACTTTGAGTTGTTTTTCGAGTTTAATTTGATCATTTACATGAATTTCCAGTGCAATGTTTTTGACGTTAAACGGACAATCTGCCCAAATCGTTAAACTGTCAAAAGTTAATGTAACTGTTTCGCAGGGCCGGATATTCTGCCTATATGTGCAAAATGTCCGATCCTCACAGTTTGACGAGGGTTAAGTGCTCCAACCAATGTTTCTGGGCAGATTATCCGTGAATCGTTTCTTACAGCCATATTACATGAAACCTAAAGTAACCTTTGCTTCTTTTCTTACATTGATGTACCAGGAACTGATGTCTAGTGAACTGCTTGTCCAATGTACCGTGTTTGGTGTGGAGCGTTGTGTAAGAAAGACACAACTTTCTTACACAATGTGCGTCTCTACAGTGTGCAGTGGAATGTCTTTGACAGCTTTTTGTAAACGTTTTAATTAATATACAGTCAGTTTGTTGCTACTCTCCACCTCACTTGCAGTTTTAATGTAGAATTGTTTTGAGAAAAAGTAGACAAAGAGGATATTTCAAGATCTTACATGGCTCAAAAGAACATTTTGAATGGAATATGTTGATGACATATACAAAATACACTGCACGGTCATAGCACAAAGTACTAACAAAAGTGTATGATTTATCACATCCAGGTTCATGTTCAATTTCAAAATTGAGGACACACTTATGATCGTCAGCTTCAGTGTCATCATTACTATCCTGTTCCCTTAGTGACGTTAATTGTTGACCAATTAATAACATCATAAAATTTGGTCTTTAAGAAACGCGATGAGGGTATTTTAATTTTGTTAATTTGTAAATTAAAGTAAAAATGAGCAATTGAGCAAGTGTGTTTACCAAAAACACGAACTAGCATTTCAATTTGGGTAATGTTTTATACTAGCCTACATCTAAAATACTGCATTAAAATATTATCACAGCAGTATATTTTGTACATTTTCCAATTACGTCACATTTACACCCCTATTTTACGGTGCAATAAAGTTACATAAATTGGCACGACAAATGTTAAGATGTGGATTTTTGCAACTGAGATTCGTTATATTGATAATTTACGCAACCAACAGATTTGCCAAAAGAGGATTTCAGAAAGTCGAGTTATCCTTTAATGAATCGCCGACATAAAACTGCCAGATGTCACCCCAAGGGGACGATCGTTTGGCACAACTAAAGGCCGTGTTGGTTCTACAAATGAGGGACAGGCCAAATTAGGAAGCAGTTAGCCACCCGGCCAGGCCCAGGAAGCGGCTTGTTAGTTAGTTAATTATCAATTAGACAGGATGTCGACACGGCTTCCTGTTTCTACCAGTCGTACTACAGTAGTGCCCGGTCCATTGATAACTGATCGACGCAGTTCTTTCACAAGCACTGACCAACTCATGAATGAAAACTGTTTGTCAGTATGTGCCTGCATTGTTAGCCTATTGTCTGTAAATTTGATTGTTTTTTGGATATTCACTATTTTGTATTTTGGATTCATAGGATAAATACAAATGATGGCTTTGTTCTGTTATCAGTTTGTTCACTAGACCCACTCAGTGCGTAAGTACATCATGAACTTTGCAGCTGATGCACTAGAAAGTAAAAGATTTGTGAGGTCGAGATTCGGGAATATCCTAATATCAAAAAATATACTTTCCTCGTATAACACAAAGAATATATTTTACCACCTAATAAAAGGCTGACGTTTACCTATGGTAAGGATATATTTATCTTTCTTTAAAAATATTGTCTGTTACAGAGAAGAAATAATCATAAATAGTGCACAGAATGGATGTCAAGTTATAAATACAAGAGGTGTCGAGTAGTTAGTTCTAAGGATCGCTGTGTGGATGGCAGAGCCAGCACCGTTTTCAGTCCCTTCCCCTTATTCCCCCTTAAAATCACGCAGGACAAACATTGCAATTACTACTACAAATTTATGAAGATTTACTTTAGCGGTAATTGCTTCTGAGGCATTCTCTGTTAAGCTCAGTTAACCTACAAAGTTCACCGGGATCATTTCATTAAGATCTGTACATTTCATTGCATCATGAAAAGAAACAACTGACGAAGTCTACATGACTCTTAGATAACTCAGTTGTAAATGAAATTACCACACGTCTTTAAACAATAAACCAAGTGACGATTAGATCCTCTGACACTAAGCGTCACCGCTCCGGCTCCGAGTCAACAACGGCTCTCAAACAAAGGATCGTAAACAGTTGTCCGACACGGCGATGGGGTTTAGGCAGTCACCGGGGCCCTATTTGTCGGGCCCGCTTATCAAACAACAGTTAATACACTTAGGGATAACCCTCCCCTAGAACACCCGCCGAGGCGTGCCAGCTGCCCTAGTGATAGTGGCTGCAGCGGCCGCGGGTAACTGTCACACAGAGTAAGTAAACAATAGTTTGGCATCTGGAGGATTGGTGGGGTAGTTTCTTAACTATAGTTATTAATTTAGCAATTACCTTCCCTTACCTCCTTGGCCATTGATTTTATTAAAACCTGAGATGGTTTTTGGCTTTTCCAAAAATCTGCCACCACCCATCTTTGTCTTCTGTCAATTGTAGGTGATTTTCCCCGTGATTTTTAGGTCTAGCCAACCTTTTGAGAAGTTGGTCTAGCCAAATTTTTAGTCTCGGTCCTCCAATTGGTCATCTTCCAATTTTCAATTGTGAATCTTCTTCATTCCTTTTCCACATAGCCCTATGACCAGCTCATGTTGGTCTTCTGCTTTTAATTAATGCTAATCATCTGGGTAATTATAAATGTATCTGATTTCTTTGTTTTTCTAACTCTCCACATCTCATTACTGTATCTGCAAAAGGTCATATATCTTCCCTAGAATTTTGTTCTCAAAAGTTAGTAGTTTCTCTCTCATTTATCAATTAGGGAACATACATTAAATTTAAGATGAGACTTAACTTTTTGGAGCTCTAGATGGAACTGGCCATGCTTTTTCCACTGCAGTTCAACAGATTATTGTCCTTTTAGTTGAGTTTTAGCGTAATTAATAGGCTGAGATGTTATGTGACAGACAGAATATTATACCTAAAGGTCAAGTACAAAGAAGATAATATTTGTTTTGAGTGTAAGTTGGTAGAGTAAATAGAGTATTTTAAATTATACTTTAATTGTATTTAAAGAGCCGTGCAAATCTTGGAGCGAGCACAGAGAAGGAAGACATGTTATTCTATACTGTGAAGTGAGGTAGAGGTAGATTTTTTCGTAGGCGTGCATTAAGGATAACTCATTTTCAAATGCTTAATTATCTATGTTAATCAGAAAAATATACAATCTGGCATCTTATTCTAAATGAAAAAGGATGGAAAATAAAATAAAATATTATTTAAATAAGTCAACAACATAGGGCCTGAATTTTCTTATGGAATTACCGATAAAAATGTAAGAATGTAAGATAACAGCAAGATCAGATATTAGAAGAAGCAGATAATCAGATAAAAAGTAGCAGATTTGGAGTCGGATGATCTGCAATCAGTAGTGTGTGACAGTGTACTTGACCCTTGGTGTGATGATCCAATAGGGGCGGTGTGAATCCTTTCGGCACCTGTGCCCACCGGAAGTGGAGTAACGGCTTCCGGCCACCAAGGCCGCGTCAATGCAGCTGGACCCATTCATCCCCAGCCGCCCCCCATTCATGTTACAGCTCGGCACTTTACTGGCTACTAAGTAGCCTACGTCTTATAGTAGGTAATTTCTACAAGATTATTGAAAATAATCCACGTTGTTTTTACAAGTTGATCTAAAAATCAATTTTAGGGTCCCCTGAACCCAAAAAGTGTTTTTACGAAAAAAGATTTGTGGTGTCTGTCCGTATGTGTCTGTCTGTGTTTAGCATGGTCAATTAATTGTGTACGTTCTTTTACTTTCTCCTCTATGTATCAGAGCATAGAGTATTGTGATCGTCCAAAACAATTTTTTTACAAGTTGGTCTAAAAACCCATCTTATGGTCCCCTGAACCCAAAAATGTGTGTTTTTTTAAATGTTGGTTTCTTTCCGTATGTGTGTCTGTCTGTATGTACTGTATGTGCAGTTCGCTGGAGACCAAACGGGTGGATAATTTTTTATGAAATTTGGTATGTAGGTGTATTTAGCCAATATCTCCAAACCATTTTTTCATTTTTTGAAATTTTAGTTTTTATATATTTATGGGCAAAAAACATTCAAAAATGGAACTTTCTCAAACACGGCTCTAACGATTTTTAAGATGTGAATTACAATTTAGAACATGTCTCTAACTTGACTAGTTTTTGAGTTAAGGCAAAAACATATTTGGTAATCAAACTGGTAATTTTCAAAGTTATTTTACTGTTTAATATGGGGGAAATTTTATAACAATTCTTTGGAACCATTTATTTTTCTTGCAAGGATTTTACATGAGTTTCCTACAATACGACAGTTGAACTGCTTAAATGGATGGAGAATCTAAAATTTAAATTGGATCAAAGGAAATCCAGAATTATAATTTGCTTCGTTGGGGGATCTTTCTTATACGTAGAATCAAAGATGGAGATCACATGGAAGATCAAACTAAACAATATTAGGATTCATTCCTATAGCATCATATCACATTATTTGCCCTGTCACAGAAGGGACAAATTCTTTCAACGTTATTACGAAATTGTAAATTGGTCTAGCAATAAATGTAGACAAATATTTATTAACTGTTTTAATGTAATAGTTACTTGTAGATTTTTTTTGTACATGTGTGTACTATAGGATAACAAACAAATCGATCCAATCCCATACATTTTATTAATTTTGCGTAATATTAGGTATATTTTATTATTATTTCGCATTAGGAAAGTGGTTTAGCTTGATTATACGGATGGTCCAATTTTCCTCTTCTTCTTCTCTTCCCTAAATTCTTCTCTTTATGCTTGAGTCTGTTTTCTTTTTTCGGTTTATCTTTTACCTAGTGTTTGTTTAGCGCTTATTTCAAATGTCATATTCATAATTTCTTGTTAGCATCGAGATATGTTTTTTCTTAATCAGATCCTTAATTCCAATCTGTTGAGTCATTTTGTGTTTCTTTCAAGCATTCTGAGATAGTCTTGTTTTATTTCAATATGTTTGTATATGCGTCAATTTACAGTTGCATTTCATTTTCTGATCTCGTTTGCTTTAGAGACATATACAAAGAAGATCATATATTTATTTATCATTAAGATGACGGTCGTCAATATATGATGATCGTCAGTGTGGCCGAGTTTAGCTAGTAGAAGATAAAATAATATTTACTCTGATATACTTCCACAATACTAATTGAAATAAAGTAATGCCTTTTAATATATGTTTCAAAACAAACATATATGCTTTTGTTTAGATTTACATAGAAAATACTAACAATCTGAATTCTGGGAATCCGGGACCAAACAGCTTTGTGGGGCACCGTTTTCCTTTCCGGAATAATAAATAGCTTGCTTTTAATTTATTTGATCATTTATACACGATTGTCGAAAATATTCTACGTATGAGTTTTCTCTGAAGAGGATTTTATAGAAAACTGGGACAGTCCTGGTTTTCCAGTTTAAGCCACCCTATGATAGACGGACATGATTGTGATTATATTCCAATGTACTCTTCAAATAACAATCAAAGGAATTTATCAAGACTATAAAGAGCTTTTTCCTTTGTTTGGAAAGGGTATAATCTTACTACGAATGACCACCAATGAAACAACCAATATTACTACGAATGACCACCAATGAAACAACCAATTTAAGTACGAATGACCGCCAATGAGACAACCAACTTTCCTTATCTCCTCAGCCCAAGCCCTAAGTTAATCGTATTACATTTGATCTGTTCTACTTGGTTCTGTTCGTGTCCTCTGATCTGTTCACTTGGCGGGGCAGTGGGAAAGGCCTCAAGTAGGTCAGTTCCCACCACCATGATGAGGGTCCTGCCACGTGTTCAGTGATTGTGTCTAACTGCCGGAATTGAGGCATTCAGGCCCGCATCTTGCAATGGGAACCGAGATACGATTTGAGTACCGCCATGCCGCCGGATTTCCCGCATCTAGAGACACAGGGTTCTAGTTGTCGACCATGTTCTAGACGTAACGGACCATGAAGCATTGATTGTCAATTTGTCCTAAAGCAGAAACCTGGAGCAATCAAAGTTGATTTTTAGACCAGAAACATTAGCTGGTCAATTCTGTTAGTTCCTTTCAGCTTATAATAGAAAACGTTGAGGCAGTCAGGGTTCCCATAAGTCCTAGGGAATCGATTTCGCTGTAAAAGTCTCGGTATCCCGACTTTTGCTATCGTCCCGCTAAAATGTTCCGGTTTTCGATTTAAAAAAAATTAAAATCATCCATATATTTGTTTTCCATGTCATCATAGTTAAAAGTTGTCTGATAAACTTAATCAAGTAATCGACTGGAAATGGAAACAGGTTAGAAGATCTGTTGTTCAGAGTTCTATTAAAAAAATGAAATCAAGTCTTCGCAAAAGTTCGGCTAGAACATAGAAGGGGCCGTTCATCGCACACAGTAAATGTAGACCCACAGCAAGCTATACATTTTATAGACAACTAGCTGTACCCGCCCGCTTCACCGGTCATAATATTGAGTTTGATTTAGAACCTAATAGCTGAAAGAATTCGAGCATTTTTGCTTCTTCTACCAATATTAGATTTTTTAGGAGGCATGTCATAAAAATTAAACTGCAAAACAAATAATTATTTATTTTTTATTTTCACGTTTCACCACATGTTTTAATTACCGAGGAAAAAAGGTTAACACCAAATACAGATCACCTGATCAAGTAAAAGTAGTGTGTGCTACACTCTCAAGGTGAAATGTAGAACTACAATAAATCAAAACATATACAGTACTGTTGTTGTGAGAACTTCAATCTGCTTATGGCATGTGAAACTACATTAAACCACACAGTCATATGTTTTTTGTAAACAATTCAGATTCTCCATTTGAATAACATGGGATCTTTAGGAGCCCGTGGGGCGGGACCCTGTGGACGGATCTGCATCAAACTTCACAGAAACTATCTCGGGAGTATACAGGACAACATCTTAAAGTTTCATGGTGATCGGTAGGATGGTTTGGCAGCGCATAAACTTCAAACATACAAACATCCTCTTTTATAAGTATAGATTTATAGCCTCTTGGTTAATACCCAATAACAATTTATTTTATCTTCTTCTTTACACACAATATAAATTGTCCTTAGTTGTCAGCCTAGACCTAGCTAAAGACTTTTTTAGTTTTAAAAGAAGTAAGCCTATAATTATTTAATTTAAAGGCTTTAACATTTTAAATATTATATGGGGTATTGCGTTAACAATTTAACGACATTAGGTCCGATTCCGTTAAATGTCCCCAAATAGAAACTATATTATACAGCTGTAATCATGTAACCAAACCTAACCTACCTACCCACCCTAACCTAGCCCCTTAGCTGACATAACATAACCTAACCCAATTGTATTTGGGGGCATATAACGGAATCTGACCCAACATTACAATATATGAGTACTCAATTAAACGCTTTAAATTTGAAAATTTACTAAAAAAATCGTAACCCATGCAAAACCTTATCTCTCTGATCGGAAATGACAAAACATGTCTAGATAAGGCAACCGACCAATTACGTCGAACCAAACCAAACATGCCTGGCAGGGCCCAGCGGGAGGATCTGACCTACAGAAGACATCAATCACGAGGTGAGTGACGGAGTCGACATAGGGAGGCCGTTTATGGCAGGATAGACAGGCGGTTTAGGCACAGCCCCCGGCCGAGGCGCACTGCAGCCGCCATATAAGGCATTGCTGCCGGAGCGCCGGCCTCCTTCAACCTATTAAGGTCGGACGAGCCAAGAACTCGTCTATGTACCACTGTACAGGTAATTGGTATGGATTTAGTCTACAGGGCAATCGTCTGTGTATAACAAATTAGCTATGGCCTTAATCAACAAAATGTATGCCGGAAAGAGGAATTTAATGTAAATAACGTAAGTTATAGAAATAAATGACATTAACAACAAGTTAAGAAAGGCACTGAATATAAAAAAATACTATAAAGTCTGTAATTTTCAAGAGAAAGATCTAAATCTTAGTCAATAGTTCTTGCCAAAAGTACTAAAAGTAAATTTAATATGTTGAATGGCTTTCATAGCCATTTTTGTAAAGAATTTGTAAAAATTTGTAAAGAAAATAAAATCTGCAGTAAAAAGTACTTGTGTCTTTATATAAAAAAAAATAAGAATAAAAAATAAAAATTGTTATTGGACCAAATTAATAATAATAATTTGCGTTAGCCAAGTCATACTAATATTAACTAAAAATAAACAGCATAGCTGGTAACATTTGATATGTGACGTCAATTAACCTATATGATATGACAAACCTATGTCACCTTCCTGACAAAAACTCACGAACGCTGTAACAGGCAAGATTTACCAAATGACCTTTTAGACCATATAATCTCCCGTTAAAGAGCTAAGTCCAGGTTTGAACACCTGCTTCTCTGATTGAACGAAGAGTAATCACCACTGAAAAGAACGCAATGGGCACTCATTAACTATGTGATCCATATTTTGGGGATGATATTATTTACGTCCACAGCAATCCTTTTACGCTGTACGTGTCCCGTGAGTGTTGCTAAACGAAAGACGATTTTGGTAGCTGAATTGTCACTTCTATGTTCTCCCAACTATGCCAGCTGCTGACCAAAGTAAAATTGCTGGATATATTTGATATTAAAATTTGTTACATGAAACCCCCCCTATCTCGCTATCCTACCCTCCCTCCCCCCCCCCCCCCGTCTCTCTCTCTCCCTCCTCGGGTCTTCTCTCTCTCACTCTCTCTCCTTCATCTCTCTCTCTCTCGTCTCTCTTCTCTCTCTCTCTCTCTCTTCTCCCTCTCTCTCCTCTTCTCCTCTCTCTCTCTCTCTCTCTCTCTCTCTCTCTCTCTCTCTCTCTCTCTCTCTCTCTCTCTCTCTCTCTCTCTCTCTCTCTCTCTCTCTCTCTCTCTCTCTCTCTCTCTCTCTCTCTCTCTCTCTCTCTCTCTCTCTCTCTCTCTCTCTCTCTCTCTCTCTCTCTCTCTCTCTCTCTCTCTCTCTCTCTCTCTCTCTCTCTCTCTCTCTCTCTCTCTCTCTCTCTCTCTCTCTCTCTCTCTCTCTCTCTCTCTCTCTCTCTCTCTCTCTCTCTCTCTCTCTCTCTCTCTCTCTCTCTCTCTCTCTCTCTCTCTCTCTCTCTCTCTCTCTCTCTCTCTCTCTCTCTCTCTCTCTCTCTCTCTCTCTCTCTCTCTCTCTCTCTCTCTCTCTCTCTCTCTCTCTCTCTCTCTCTCTCTCTCTCTCTCTCTCTCTCTCTCTCTCTCTCTCTTTCTCTCTCTCTCTCTCACACACACACACACACACACACCCTCTCTCTCTCTCACACACACACACACCCTCTCTCTCCCTCCCTCTCTCTCTCTCTCTCTCTCTCTCTCTCTCTCTCTCTCTCTCATCTGAATTATTTTCCAAGTCAGCCCACTGGCAGGGCTCCCTCTCAGGGTAAAACATTGCTCTCTCTCTCTATAATTTATTGAAATACGATTTATTGTTTCTTTAGTGTTTCTTTGAATTTTGTTGTAATCAATTTTACCACCATTCTATTTAAAACTTAAAATATATAAGTTGGCTTGTAGGAAATTATTGTTTATGGTTGTAGATTATTATTTCTACCACGTTACTCTTCAGTGTTTCACATCTCTCCTCAAATCATTGTCACCTAGATATCGTTATTATTATTTTTACCACGTTACTCTTCAGTGTTTCACATCTCTCCTCAAATCATTGTCACCTAGATATCGTTATTATTATTTTTACCACGTTACTCTTCAGTGTTTCACATCTCTCCTCAAATCATAGTCACCTAGATATCGTTATTATTATTTTTACCACGTTACTCTTCAGTGTTTCACATCTCTCCTCAAATCATTGTCACTTAGATATCGTTATTATTATTTCTACCACGTTACTCTTCAGTGTTTCACATCTCTCCTCAAATCATTGTCACTTAGATATCGTTATTATTATTTCTACCACGTTACTCTTTAGTGTTTCACATCTCTCCTCAAATCATTGTCACCTAGATATCGTTATTTTTTAACCAGCTTGTGTTTAATTCTGGAACCAGCTGCTTGCCAACGGTCCAGGCATATGTTTTACCGTACATATGCGGCAGATGGGTTAGTGTACACGTGGTGGGGTGGTGGTGTGTTGGTGCCACATGCAAACTGCCCAGCTGCTGCTACCCCTAGCTGGGACTGGGGCGTCGCGAGGCACCGCGTCATGCATTCGACGCCTTGGTACCGGCGCTTAAAATAGACTAAAAAACTTAAATATCAAATAATGTACGTAAATAATGTACAGGGCGCAACAAAACTGTACACAAATTTTAGGATATTGATCTTGGGGTGAAATGAAGCAAAAACCTAATTGCAACCAATTGTCTATCTCATTCCGTTTACTATCTGACTGTATGTGTGTGTGTATTTTTTTTTTTTTTTTTTTTTTTTAATATTTAACATTTTAAAACCAAAATTACAAAAAAACTAATCATTTTAAGAAAAAAATACAATGATAGGCAATCGTTGATACTCTTAATATGGATTAAAACGTGTTTTTGAAAATAAAACAAGAATCAACGAATTTACAATGATTTTTGTGCGACACTGTACAGTTTAGAATGGACAGAGTGCAACAATGGAAGACACAAATAATGGGTTTTATGATAGCGTAATATCATTATTATGAAACACATTTTCAATTATTTAGAAATAAAATATATTTTGTAAGGTAATAAATAAAAAATGAGTATTATTAATCAATTATTATTGTTATAAATTATTTAATTTTTAAATTAAGAAATGGTGTGTCAACTTAAACATTTGTTAAAAGATACTTAGAACGTGTTAAGTGTCGTACAAAAATCATTGTAAAGTCTTTATTTATTATTTGATTTTCAAAAACAATTTATAGTTTAAATCCGTATTAAGTGCACTAACTATTACCATTGTTTAGGTGTATATATTCAAGGCTATTACCTATTTTGGTATTATTTTGTAAAACTACTACTTTTTTGTAAGTCGTGGTTAAAAGTTTTAAATTGTACAAACAAACAAAAACCACACACAAACAGACAGGCAATAAACGGAATGAGATAGACCATTGGCTGCAATAAAGTTTTTCTTCATTTTACTGAAGGAAATATATTTTACACTTTGTGTAGAGAGTTTTGTTACACCCTGCATACTACCTAATTACATTGGCGTGCTTGCAATACAATATTAATATTACAACATAATATAGTGAATTTCGGATCATATAATCTTCTGTCACTTATCTGGTGAATATACGATTAGATAAGAATTGATAGTAAGTGTATGTAGTCATGTAACTAGCTAAGTCCAATTAATATCCAAAAAGAGCGATTCATCAGTAGCCAAGCAACAAAAGTAATTGGCACTGAATCTACGCTCAAGTCAATGATTTTGTTTTGGCTAAACTTAGGGGCAAGTTATGGTGGCAGTTTCCACAGCTGGAAAGTCGACAGCCTTATAGTAGCAATGCAATTTTACCGTCAGTGGGCCAAAACATGCTGCTCTATTTAATCTGTACGGCTCGTGTTTATTGTTTCAATGAGTTAAAGTGTACACTGTATGATTAATAAAGGCCCGTTATAGTGGACCGTAAGTTGATATTAAGAGTTTTAAATGTAAAATCATCAAGAATGGCATCTAACATTTCATATATTTAAGTGTGAAAAATATTCAATTCTTTATAGAAGCCATTTTAGATCCACTAAAATATAGGTCTCCGCATATCAAATGACACTTCGAGTGTTGCGATTCGATAATATTGTGAACAGATTGGTTGAATTAGAAACATATGTTTTGGGCGTTTTTTGCAAGGGAAACTTACCCCTAACAACGTTATACATATGTTTTAAAATGTCATTGTATGGAATCTCGAACAAATCTGTAAATCATCATTATCAGACGAGAAGCTGACATTCTCAATGTCAGGTGAAGCTGAGGCACAACAAGAGTCAAATGTTCGGTCGTCTGATATTGCTATTTTGATTGCACATTAAGTATTTTATTTGCCAACCATAAACGATGTAGCCGTGATTGCAGTCATTTGTTCACGGAACTATGTAGTAATCTCCATCTACGATGTTCTCACTCAGCTGACCATAAATATTATATACTTTATATATAGAAAAAAGGCTAAAAACAGATGGTTTTTTGCTGCCTCTCAACACAAATGTCCGATTCTAACTTTTTTGATACTAACAGATTTGTAATAAAATTATTTTTTTTAAACTTGTTCTTAGTAATGTTTTGTATTTTTCCGTTTTCCCACAAATTCCGTTTAAAAACTTAAAATGGCCGCCAATTTGTGTCTCACCAATTGTTACACAGGTTGCACAATAGTCATTTTTCATTTAATTTCATCTCTAGTGAATACTGATTTTTTAAAGCCTGTCTTATTTCTCACATGTGAATCATAAATAAATTTTTAACTCGACAATCCAATCTTAATCACCACAAGAGGAAGAGATCATCCCTTGGATAGTTTACTGAGCATGCTACCTAAATTTTGTAAAAATACCACTAAACCTGTTCATTCCCTGAAAAAAACTTGAGGTGAAAACAATCAAGTGAGTATTTTCAAAAACAAACTAAATAAACATTTCTTGTTAATTGTTGTAACAACGGCAACCCTAACATGACCATTCAAGTCCTAGTATAATCTATCGAAAATGTCTTCCTCCATAAGTAATTTATTTCATTTAAAAGATAATATTGGATCTCAGAGATCTCAGAGATTGGAATCATGAGATCCGAATAGTGCCTATCATGCGACTTGGATGCTTTACAGCCTAATTATACAGGCACGTGTGTATGTATACACCATTTAGTGAAATAGATAAATTAGGAACTTGGAACTTAAATTTGGAAATAAACTAAATTTGAATTAGCCATCAAAACTATAGGCCTACTACTATTGTCCATACAATTGTGTTTGATATGCGAACTGTAATGAAGGTGGCTTTTATAAAAAAATAAATAACAAAACATTATCTTACGTAATAAGCTGTATCATTTTACCTAATCAAGAGCCTGCGGTGGAGTTACACGTTCCTCCATGAAAATAGTCTAATAATGTTAGTAAATATTCAAAATATCATAAAATCACACAAGTATTCTAATTTATTAAACAACTATCAGATCATATAACAGCACATTATCATCAACCAATATAAACAAAATACTGCCACCAAAATCGCAAATTTCGTTAACGTAAGGAACTATTTAAAAACTAACATCTTATCATACAACCAAAACCTGAATCATTCATCAAGAGGTACAGTTTCAATTGAAAACTCTACTTTTCGTTGATGGTGGTTTTACAGTTCTCCCTGAGTTATACAGATCATAATCTGCTTCATTGTACATAATCCTTTGATGCAGTGAATTTTACCTAGTTGTCTTGGAATATTTGCGTTGTAGATACAGTTCTGATAACTTTTCCCAGAATTTTCAAAAACGTCAAAGGAAGATGAATTTAGACCTCTTGTAGGAGGCCTGTATACATTTCAACATAATGTACTGAAAGGCCAGAATAGAAGTAGAATTTCGCAAGATGAGATTTTGAGCCAGCTATAATTTTAAAAAGAGAAAATGGATCAACAGATTTTGTTTTTAATACTAGATTTAGGTCTCTGGCACAAATTTCTGTGTTTACAAAACTATAATCCTTTTGATTTCTTGCCAGTGGACAACAGTTCGTCAAAATAGTCTGACTAACATTAATACTACATTGATAAGTTTATTTTTTTTAACTTTCTTTCATAAAAAAAGGCTAAATCTATTTAGGCAACACCAGCTGCTACTTCTTTCGTCTTTTGAGACCTGGCAAGTCCATGTCCTTCCTTGAACGGAGACATCTGGGGCTAAACTAGCGTGACTTCAAGGGTACGCGGCCAGTGAATGGGCAGATTTACAGCGCCGGGGGCGGTGACGGAGTCAAAGACACTGGACTCGGTGTTTGTCAACATCTGCCGGCGTTTTTGTCGCACTTTTAATTCGACCAACCCCAAAACAAACATGTGCGGCCCTCCGGGATGAGTATATCAATCAGACTGTTGACAAGACAGAGGACGGTTGTAAACATGATTGGGCACGATAACTGCCTTGTACCACGTGTTCTCTGCCATTGACAGCATGGTATTGCAGAAAAAAATATTTATCATAGTTTTAAATTGATGAAAAAATATTAGGATCTGTTCGGTTATGTTTTAGGAATTTTAGACAATTTTCTATTGGAGCATAGATAAATACAAGTTCACATTCTTTATTCACGAAGGCAATAATCGAAAATCAAAATTTGGTCAAATAAGTATTTTTTTCTTGGTTATGTTGCGTTACGTTACATTAGATAGTTGAAATTACGTTAAGTTAGCCAAGTTGTATTCTTTTATTGTATTTTATCGCTCTAGAATTGTTTCTCAATGTTGACATATAACCGAAAACATCCAATATTCATTGGTTTATACTTATCGTTTACAGTAATAAACAATCATCTCTTTACGATTTACGTATGTTAACATACTGAAGTTTTTGATCCAGTACACGTACAACTTGAACATAGGTGATACTGTACTGCGTGGTTTATACTCATGTTTTGTACTAGGCAAGATAACAGTTGGATCTGTAGGAAAGTGGCTAGTTGAAGAAAAGAAGTAATTCCAGTCAGTTAATAAAAATAACCCCAAAAATATTTGACAAAAAGCAATAATTAAGTGAGAGTAAAAAAAAATTCAATAGTTATCTATAAAAACTCAAACTATAATACATTCGGATAAGTATTCTTAATTCCTAAACAATTGTCGGATCATGATGGAACATTTTTTATCGACCAATATCAATACTGCCAACAAAATCTTAAATTTCGCTAAAGTAAGGAATTATTCGAAAACCTGAATTGTCCATCAATCAGGTGCAAACATTACTTTTCGTTGATGCTGGTAACCATTCTGAATTATACAATATCAAAATCCGTTTTATTATAAAATTATAACCCTTTGGTCAGTGAATTTTATCAAAGGTAACATTTCGTTTGTTTGTATAGATTTATTTATAATTCAGATTGAAGTATAATTTTATTTTATAACTTTCCTCATTCATAATTGATATAGATTTCACAATTTTACGTACTGACTCGAAATGAAGTTTCGCCATTGAAACTCGATCGGACACGGCCTGCACAATATCTGCCCACTCAGTAATTTAACACCTGTTTGTCGTGAAAGGCAGTGCCTTCATGAAGGTGTGAAGGCCGCATTCCTCTATGTCCTGGACGTGATTTATCGATAGAAGACAACGCCAACCGGTGATTTTTAAACAGCTATTCCCGTGACAATATTCAAGGAAGTCTGTTTTTGTGGCGAGGTGTCAGTTCGGATTGTTGTTAAACAGAGCCGTCCCCGAGCGGTCAGCTGAACGTGCACAAAGGGTTGGGTGCCATCTGACACCCCAGGTCCTGGGGACACTACGTGGAAGGAATCGTTTACAACTGCTCTCCGGAGTCAGGTGTTTCCATTCATAACACGCAAGGGCCTTCCTTCCTCTCCTGAGGTGTGGGTGGACTAGAGGCTCATGGTTGTTTCATACTTTAAGCTGTAAAATAATTTTTTAATTGTTTAGTAGAGCCCTACATTTACATTGGAGTACACTAGCGCTCCACAGTGAACCACAAAAACAGCTGATAATTTGAGACACAACATTTAACACACAAGAAATCTATGTGTGTATAAAATCAATGGTATAACGACAACAGCAATCACTTTATTTCTATAGAAATAATGACAGGGAAAGATAAGAAAATTTCGACGGATAGATTTTCAAGTGTTATAGGTAGATTCTGCTGCTTTCACTGAAGAATGAAAAAGCTATTATCAAGTTAATTTTATGTTTCCGATGTATTTAAAAACTGTATACATTGGTAAGCTGTTTTAAACTATATTTCCATCGTAACAAATACGTGTCTAGGTACGTTTTGCTAAACAATTACAGTAAGTTTGTTGCATTTATGAACGAAATTTACAACGCATAATAGAAGGATGTTCAGTATATACAGTGTATGTGTGTTTGTGACACAGTGACACCTATGACACAGTGGATTGTTGTTAAAGTTCTACACTCATTCCCTGTCCCTTTCTTTTGAGAGTAATGGAATCAATGCTTAGTGCCAGGATAATAAAACTTTATCTCGGTCGTGAAGAAAGCTTTTTATACAGATGAAGGATATAAATATATACAGACCCCACAGGCGTCTGTACTTGCTGCAATTTTGTTCATCGTGTATACCGCTGACATGCCAAACACAAAGTTTAGAAAATTTATGTTTGCAGATATTGCATTATAATATCTGCACCAATATGTAGCTCACTGCATTGACATATAGCTCACCAACGAAGGACTTCACAGCTACTGAAGAAACACTCACAAGTGACCTTTCAGCCCTCCATGAACTGGATATATATTCCAGTTGTTTTACGCCATAAGCTTACTACTTATTTATGGTTTTTTTAATGAGATTGGTGAGATTTACATACACGAACTTCAAAATAAGAAGTTCGGTGATTATAAAAAAACACTTCAAGCACTTTGAAACTATTTGGCCACAAATCAATACCTGATTTTCAGGATTGTTGTCGATGACTTAATTTTCCACTTCTACGCCCTAAGGTAGTACGTTAAAATATTATGCTTGGATTAGAATATATGCCTAAAGTGTTTACTCTGGAAAACTACAAAATACCCTCGTGAAGAGCTTAGGCATTGACAAAATACTGTCGCTGAACTTAGTTTTCTTTTCCGCTTCCTGAGGACGGTCTAAAAGAGAGTTCAACACTTAGTTACAACTGTTAGTTTAAACTTTGGTATTTAACAACAGTCATACACAGAGAAGAACTATTGTGAAAAAAATGATATGAATATAAACTCGAAAGACTTTCTTTTTGGAGAATAGTTCATATTAAAGCAATTGTCTGATTATTATTGCATATAAAACGTTTAGTGCTGACAACTTTTTGTATTTTTGATATACGAAGATCAAGCTGGGCCACTGATGTAGGAATTAAACAGGCGTTTGTGCATACTTTGTAATTTAACAGTCGTAGAACTTTGAAGAAGTCGTTGATGATTTTAGCCTCAACTTACCGGGTCAGTGAACTTTGTTCACCAACACATGTTTAACGACATTTGTAGTGATTGTGTAAGATAAATACTGTAAATAGCACCTTTGTTCAGACAATATTGGAACCTCTATATTGTTGAAACTTACCGGGTCAGTGAACTTTGTTCACCAACACATGTTTAACGACATTTGTAGTGATTGTGTAAGATAAATACTGTAAATAGCACCTTTGTTCAGACAATATTGGAACCTCTATATTGTTGAAACTTACCGGGTCAGTGAACTTTGTTCACCAACACATGTTTAACGACATTTGTAGTGATTGTGTAAGATAAATACTGTAAATAGCACCTTTGTTCAGACAATATTGGAACCTCTATATTGTTGAAACTTACCGGGTCAGTGAACTTTGTTCACCAACACATGTTTAACGACATTTGTAGTGATTGTGTAAGATAAATACTGTAAATAGCACCTTTGTTCAGACAATATTGGAACCTCTATATTGTTGAAACTTACCGGGTCAGTTAACTTTGTTCACCAACACATGTTTAACGACATTTGTAGTGATTGTGTAAGATAAATACTGTAAATAGCACCTTTGTTCAGACAATATTGGAACCTCTATATTGTTGAAACTTACCGGGTCAGTGAACTTTGTTCATAAACACATGTTTAACGACATTTGTAGTGATTGTGTAAGATAAATACTGTAAATAGCACCTTTGTTCAGACAATATTGGAACCTCTATATTGTTGAAACTTACCGGGTCAGTGAACTTTGTTCACCAACACATGTTTAACGACATTTGTAGTGATTGTGTAAGATAAATACTGTAAATAGCACCTTTGTTCAGACAATATTGGAACCTCTGTATTGTTGAAACTTACCGGGTCAGTGAACTTTGTTCATAAACACATGTTTAACGACATTTGTAGTGATTGTGTAAGATAAATACTGTAAATAGCACCTTTGTTCAGACAATATTGGAACCTCTATATTGTTGAAACTTACCGGGTCAGTGAACTTTGTTCACCAACACATGTTTAACGACATTTGTAGTGATTGTGTAAGATAAATACTGTAAATAGCACCTTTGTTCAGACAATATTGGAACCTCTATATTGTTGAAACTTACCGGGTCAGTTAACTTTGTTCACCAACACATGTTTAACGACATTTGTAGTGATTGTGTAAGATAAATACTGTAAATAGCACCTCTGTTCAGACAATATTGGAACCTCTGTATTGTTGAAACTTACCGGGTCAGTGAACTTTGTTCATAAACACATGTTTAACGACATTTGTAGTGATTGTGTAAGATAAATACTGTAAATAGCACCTCTGTTCAGACAATATTGGAACCTCTATATTGTTGAAACTTACCGGGTCAGTGAACTTTGTTCATAAACACATGTTTAACGACATTTGTAGTGATTGTGTAAGATAAATACTGTAAATAGCACCTCTGTTCAGACAATATTGGAACCTCTGTATTGTTGAAACTTACCGGGTCAGTGAACTTTGTTCACCAACACATGTTTAACGACATTTGTAGTGATTGTGTAAGATAAATACTGTAAATAGCACCTCTGTTCAGACAATATTGGAACCTCTATATTGTTGAAACTTCTTCATGCTTTGTACACGAATAAATGTTCGTGGTAATATGCATCAGATTACGTGTTTACTTGTGTCTAATGTAGGCCTCAGAAATACTATAAAAATAGTAAATTTTTTTCTATTTTTTTTATTCTATAGTATTTCTAATGTAAAAATAGTACATTAGAAATACTATAAAAATAGTACAGAAATAAATAGAAATACTTGTAAAAACAAGTACAGTGAAACCTTATTAGTTCAACTCTATGTGGACTGGAATGCAGAGTTTCCATAGTAATGAAATGTCGAACTAAAATGAATGTATGGTAAACATGAACACAGTGAAAAAGATACAGAGGTCGCTTTCTTATTGCCGCAGCGAATGCCTTAGTGGCAGTTATAGATTACAACCATCGATGTATAAACTATCGATGATACAACTGAAGTAAATCTTTATACATTTGTAGCAATAATTACTACGTTAGTCCTTGAGGATATGGGGGTTATAAAGGAGGGACGGAAAATGTGCTGGCCCTGTCATCACAAGGGACAGTGGAGAAATAATTAACTCGACACACATTTAGCGCACTATTGGGTGTGACCTCTTTTTGCTTCTTGCTGTGAGGCTCAGTACACAGTACTTACAAGGTGTACAGTTCTTAATGGTAAAAAAAATGGTAATTTGTAATTGTTATTCTCTTTTACATTGTTCTTTCGTTAATCTGTCACTCCATAAACCACGCAACGACTAGTACAGACAAATTGGTAGGTAGCGTAGTTGGTTAAAACCAACTTAAAGCAAAAGGTTCTCAATTCGATCAAAATCAAAGTAAAAACAAATTTTGAAAGGACTCAGCTGATATCAACCAGCTGTTCATTTGTTATTGAGTTATTAATTATTGATACTTTCTAAGGAATAGTCGGCCTAAGTATGTAACAATGACTACATTCGCTCATTTACACTGACCACAATCATTCGAAATCCATATTCGTCCATATCTTGACAATCGGCGTTTTAAGAAAAAAACTTTTGCCACGCACGTCACCATGACCGGGTTTTGAAGTATCATGTCGAACTATTGAGATTCTACTGTAGATCTAAATTTTGACTTACACCTATTATACAGGATGTATCTGAAATACTTGGACAAACTTCAGGAGGTTGTTCCTGGGGTCAAAACAAACCAAAAATTCAATAAAAATATGTCCTAATATGCACCGTTTTCTGTCTGTCTGTCCGTCTGTGTTTTTTACATTATAATTTTAGTCTCAGCAACCATTAAAGGTAGAGTGTTGAAATTTATGGTATTTTCTTTAATCTAGTTTCACTTGAAGTTTGTTCTTCAAGTATGACTAGATTAAAGGAAATATCACAAATTATTATTTCTTGTTTGTTTTCAATAAATAAGGTATCGTAATTTTATAATCAAATTTACTACAGTTTATAGCTTTTGTGTGTTTTTTTACAGGGTGTAGTTTTTATGGAATTTAATGTCAAAGTTTTTAACTAGCCGCAATTTTATTAATTTGCCGACGACTCTTTTTTAAATTTTTTTCTCTAAAAGAGTATAACTAGTATAGTATATGTTTCAAATTTCAACACTCTACCTTTAATGGTTGCTGAGAAAAAAATTATAATATAAAAACACAGAGGGACAGACAGACAGAAAACTCTGCATATTAGGACATATGTTTATTGAATTTTTGGTTTGTTTTGATCCAGGAACAACCTCCTGAAGTTTGTCCAAGTATATCAGTTACACCCTGTATAGTCTAGACGTTTTTCTTCAGAGTTGCCTACCGATAGGTGACATAGAAAGGGAAGTTGCGCAGTGAAATAAGGCAATAATCAGTAGGGGTAATCAGAAGCAATCAGCCGGTCACACATCTACAGCTGCTGTCCCAGCTGTCTACAGCACATCTGTACTGTGGGCCAAATGGCACAGTCCCTCAACGGTCCATGAAACAATGATCGACACAACATCGGTATATAGGGATGGCAAATATTTTCAACATATCGATATATCGCAAACAAATAATCGATATAACGATAATATTGAACGAAAAATATCTTTACCCCATATACCGCTAGGGATTGCAACGATATATCGATATATCGGAATATCGATAAATGTGTTTCGATATATCGATATTTTGGTATCGATATTTTCTTTCGATAGTATCGGCGTAAACGATTTGTCTGTTTAATGTTACGCACTAACTTTATATTATGACAAAAAATACACTCATGTTTTGCTGACACTATCTACAACTGCCTACTGAATGTAAACATTAAAATACATTTATATACACAAAAAAAGTTGTGATCTGTGGGGTTGAACGAACAAAAAAATCAAAATAAGAATAATTATACCTTTAATTATTATGTTAATTATAAAAGAATAATGTAATAACATTGTTATTTTTGCTTGTCATATTTAAAAATGCCTTTACGATTCCACTTAATACACACTACACTTACACACAAATACACAAAATACACTTAACTTCCACCATCTGGTCTACAATAAAGTACATTTTAGTGCGTTAATACTAAATAATGTTACTTTATTATTTAAATACTTGTTTTGTATACATAATTTAAATGTGTTTTTTTCCGAATCGTAGGCCTAATAATTCTGATGAGAGAGACTAACGTTAATATTTAATGATATGACATATCGGACCAAAATATCGATATAGGCGATATTATCGAAAGAAAATATCAATATAGGCGATATTATCGAAAGAAAATATCGAAATATCGAAACATATTTATCGATATTTCCGATATATCGTTGCCATCCCTAGCGGTATATGGGGTAAAATTATAAAATAAACACCGAAAGACTATCACATTTTAAAACGTCCATATGCTAAAGTAACACTTTTATTTTAATAATATTTTTCATAAAAAGAGGGATTTTCTGTCAGCCTTTTGGTTCAAATAAAGTGCATGGGGCCGTTGCCATTTAGTATTAACAAAATTACGGATAAAATGAAAGATACAACATTTTAAATTTTAACTATTAAAAAGGTATTTTCGATTAGTCGTAGAATTTATACAGCTGTGGATATTTTGATCGGTGATCAGTGACAGTAATATATTTCATATCAAGAGTGGAAAGTGGGATTTTGCATTTCGAGGTCGTGTTTGGAGTGCAAGACTTGTCAAGCACTTGAAACTGGCTAAAACATGCAAAACACGCTCATTTGAGTTTTGAACGATATTTTTCATTATTCTACAGCTATTGAATATCACTTAAGACTAATTATTACAAAATCAGTCATTGGAATATTAACTTTTTATTATAATACATTTCAAAACTGTTAACATTTTTTATAGCTAGGCCTTCAATTTAAAATGCAATTTTACATTAATAGTGCAGTTTTGGCTGTTAAAGAAGGGTAAAACTTTAATAGGAATTTCGTTTAATATATTCAAAACATTTTCCTTGATTTGCCGAGCACTTTCTTGGTTTACAAACATGTGGACAGTGGAAAATTCTCTATTGTTAACATTAGACGTCTGTTTGTAAATATGAAGTTTCGCAGGTGATATATAATGAAAACAGCTGATCTCATTAGTGTAGTGTCAAGAATATTACCTTTCAACCAGTAAATATTGCGAAAACATATTTACTTTGGAAAAAATTGATCTGCAAAATTTCTGTAGTAGCTGAATAAGTTTCGTCTTAATACAGTGCGTATCTGCAACGCGCGCACATATTTCAGGATCTGATTGTATCGACCAACATAAAGAAAAAATGTCCAATAAGGGAATGTCATAAAATCTTCTATGCCCTGATATCCACCTTTTTGCTTTTTTGACTAAATAATTTATATCTGTAGAACGACTCAAACGATTGAGATGACATTTTGTGTATTACACATCTATACAAAGATCTATCAATATCTAAAAAATCCAACTCATCGCTTTATTAAGTTTCGAATGGCGGACTTATTAAACTTTTTAAATTGAACTAACTCAAAACTACTACTAAAAACAAAAATAATTTGTACTAAAATGTATTAAACTAAATTTTTTGTAGACCATTAAACTTCCTATCTAATGGCCTACCGTTTAAAATATTTATTTTGTTTTTTAACTTTTATTTTTTCAAAGATGAAATTTAAAAGAAACCTTACACGCGTACTATTATATTACTTTATGGCATAATTTCAATATAAAATTTAATGTGAAGAAAAATCTTCTGTTTTTTAACATAATAATAATAAAACATTCATAGTAAAGATATAAAGAAAAAATTTAGACTCTTGAGTTATAAGACTATGTTCTAAAACGTATTGATAAAGAAGCTGATGCAAGGACTAGGCAGATGGCTAGGACATTACACATCTCTCTCACTCTCAGTGTGGAGAATATTAAAATACCACCTATATCATCCTTACCACGTGCTTTTGGCACTGCTGAGTGCTGACCCAGTTTTTGGGAACTGGTTTCTTTAGAAATATATGGAAAGTTCCGAATTTTTACCTTTAAAGATGTGTAAATATGATTATACCTTTTCCAGAGATTGTATTGTGAACTTAGATTAAAATTACAAGGTGCAAAAAATATGGGAAACCTTTCACAAAATCGTTATTTTTCTACAGATAGTTTAATTTTTTTTATAATTGTATTCTGTACTTAAAACAATAGCGGAGAAATAATATTGTTCAAATTAGTTACTTTTAAATTCATTTTACCGCTACTCTGGAAAGGATAAACCTTTCGAAGGCCGGTTTGCGGCAATTCATTTCTCTTGAATAGACCTTTCATTTGATACCAAACTCGACCTAGGCTTACGTTGAACATTATCGTTCAACTCCTCGTGGGCCGTCCCCCTGAAAAGATGAAACGTCGCTAATGGCGTCAACAAATGTGTTCTTTGTAACCACGATGACACAGGTGTGAAACCTACAAGATTTCACTTTTACAAGTGAGGTCATACAAAAGTTGTGATAGTGTTTCCATATTTTTTTCCACCTTGTATAATTGGTCTTATGACAACCAATGTGTGTTTTATCACACACTTGAAATGACGTTTCAGCTTATTTGTTTTGTATTTTTGTTTTAACGCCTTGTATTTACTATCAATGAATAAAAACCAGCTGATTATTCTTTACTTTATGATGTTGTATTATGTATATCGTATGGGTTTTTTGTCAGCTACCATTATTACTTTTTTTTTTATTTAAAATTATGTAAAAGCTGAGTTTTATAGTTGGAAAAAAGTCCAAAAGTCATTACACTATAACAAAAATTAAAAATAAATAACAAATGATCTCCTGTCCCAAAGCTAAATCCAGTCCATCAAGCCATTTAAGACCTGCCTCCCTGATTCTTTTTATGCTAGCTAAACCCACCGTAAAACAGCGCAAGGGGAACTCTGTGACTATGTGATCCATTGTTGGATAGACTCCCCGCAATCACATGACTGATCTACTGTCAATTCCCATTTATATTTCCAGTAGTTACATCTCGCCACTCCAGTTCGGAACCGATTCAATAATGTCCACTACCTACGAGGGAGGTTCATCCCACCTACAGGTATTGACGGATCGTTAATAAGGAACTTATTTCGTCCATCAAAACTGTTCCACGCTATAGCCCAGGTAGTATTTGGTGAGAAATTTGATCTGCTCAACTGAAAAGCAGTACGTAGAGGTGGGTTTCGAGATTTTAAGCGACCTTTCGGCCTTGGGAGATCCTAGGTAATGGAGAGGTGTGGGCATTCAAAATCTTATTGAATTCTTTACATAGTGCCCCCTGACGTCTTATATCTGGAGGAGCTATATTGCACAGCACCGGGAGCCAAGGAAGTGAAGTTGCCATGAGAGTACCACTATATAATAGATCTCATGGCTTTATTAAGTTGAACATCAATCGCTTTTTTAAGTGCGCTATGATGTTGTATTGAAAACATGTAATATAGTAATTAACTAGCAATCCATGCAACTTTCAAAAAATTGCCTTTTTAAAATTTCAGTTTTGGGAAAACTGAACGCTTGAAAAAATAAATGATAAAAAAGTCTTTAACGTTACACCATTTGATAGAAAATGTATAGTGGGCTACCAAAGATTATTCTTAATAAATAAAAAATATTGTTTTTAGTTCTTTTAGTTTAAAAAATTTGTAGGCCTATAGTCACCATAAAAAAAACAGTAACGTGTTGAATATTTTTTGTAATTTTGTTCTTTGCATAGATAAGTTATTACAACATTTGAACTTAATCGGTTGATTCATTGTACAGTTATAAATTATTTAGTAAACATTATTTTATGACATACCTCTAAAGGACATTTTTTTCTTATTCTGGCCCATGGAATAGATTTCTGAAATATGCCCATGTATTGTAGGTACATATTTCATATCCAATATAAATACCGTGTAATCACTCACTCCGAAACAACTGAAAAACTTTTGATGACATTTTGAGAGAAGTTAGCTTTTGTGTCATAGAGACCCACTAAGAGAGGATTTCTCCAAATTACATTCCTAAGGGTCAGAAACAGTACCTTTTTCCATATTCCATACAGCTAAAAAAAAACTTAAACATGACCTAAAAGATTGGTCAATGGTAAAAGGTCAATTAGTCTTTTAAATTTACACTTAAATAAAAATGAATGTCTGTTTGTCTATCTTTTGTTTTTTATAAATTCCATCCGTCCTTACTGTCTAAATTTTGGGAAATTGGGGTAGACATAGACAATAATTGTTGAACATTTTCAATCACATAGCATGAAAAAAAACCTAACGACATTTTGCCTACATTTTAATTAGAAAACACAGAAAAAACACTGTTGAAAACAATAATTTATTATTTTTATTTCTTTTTAGTTTATATATCTTTTTAAAATAATAAGTTATTAATTACATACAAGATAATTATAAAAAATATAGTAGGCTATTTTGAGTTTTTGTTTTAAGAAAAGTCAACTATGGCAACTTATAATAAAATATAAATGCAACACAGGCTACAATAGCTTTACATATTTAGCTGTCAAACGTTTAAGACTTCAACATCGATTTTATACATGCTTTTTAGTTGTATAAAAATTTAAAAATTATTTAAAAAGAAGAATTGTTTTTTAATTTTACTGTTTATTTTGTAGATATGTGTATTTAATATATATAATTATTATCATTTCCTGGAATTAAAAAAAAATCTTCAATTTTATCTCAAATAAGTACAAATAATTAACATTGCTAAGTACGTGGAACTAGGAAAAATGTATTAACGAATTTATTAATAATTTTATTGAACATTGTTTTGCGTCAATAAATTATTTAGTTTAAAATCTGGTGTTAAAATTCTAAAAAAATGGTCGTCTGATAGATAGATCTAATTATCCTTTAAATTTTATCCGTCAAATGATAAAAATATTTCTTATTCCTTGAATTACACCATTGTTATCTTAAATAAAAATATTTAGCGAATTTTGTTTTAATTTAGTAGAATTCGTTGCCACATTTATTTTAAGGGATATACCATCTACACTAGGTTGCAACAAATTAAGCTGATTTTTCAAAGTTATTCAAGTTCACTTTGTACTTCACCTGTGTAGCATTTTAATTTAAATATTGAACATTGTCGGTTAAAACTTTCCAGTAACGTTTATTGACACCACGTCCTTGACAGAGGTCAACCAAACAATACGTCAGCTGTTAGTTTGTCCAAAACAGGTGACTCATATCTTCATTAATTAGTTAGACATTCTGTCGCCAGAGCGAAGCACATGTCATGAAACTGTAGTAGGATTGATTGTATTTACGAGCTCATATTTCTAAGTAAGATGTCCAAAGTTGAAAATTTAATTTACTGAGTCTACAAGACTGTAGACTATATATTAAACATTTTATATTTTTACTCATTCAGTTATAAAAATCGTAATTTTTTAAAGGCTGGAGGAACACTACCACCTAACGGCTCAATGCAGCGATAGGTAGTCTATTACATTACATGTTATCATTTTCAATCATCATTTACAGCTATCATATTCCTTATAAATAAAATTAAAATTAAAAAGTTTTCCGAGGCACACATTATTACTAGTTTCCAGTTTGTAGATATTGAAAATCTTCAATATCGTATTTAGGCACACAAAGAGAATTTGATTATTTGATTTACGTTTATATTGGAAATTGAATGTTATTTTGACGATTTCCTGGATGAGTGCGATTACTTGAATCTCCGCCTCGCTCATCAACGCCGGTTTGATGAGGCCGTGCTTCATTATCGCAGCAATACTGATAACGGAATGATGCATCTGGCGATCGGAACGGTTGACCTACGACCTCGACTATTGATAAGAGGCCAGAGATCTCCGCTCTTATCTCTTTCAGCTTCCTTCTTATCTTCTCGCTCATTATATTAATTCGACCAAAACCATCGCCTTGCTGTCAAGTCGTGATATGTTAGCCAATTAGCAACTTTTCGTAAAGATGAAAAATCTTTTAGGCAATACATTAAAACAATCTGGTCATTTAGTTCACTCACTTTCTGAACTTATTAGCCTACTTGACCGATTTTGATGAAATTTTTTATTGAAAAGATAATTTTTATTTCTAAGTCGTAACGGAGCTAGATTTTTGAAATTCCCATAAGTTTTTGTTCTATACGGCGTCAAAGTTGCAATGTTATTCTTATGGAGATTAATTTTAATTAACCTGGCAGCATAAACAAATGTTAAATGGTCCAAATAATGTGTTAGGTTAAACATAAAGAGCAGCTCAGTAAAATATTAAGTTAATTAATTATAAAAGAGGGAATACATGTCTGTCTGTATATGTTATCACCACTCGTTAAATAAAATGAAACATTTGGAATGGGCTTAGAAATAACAGTAGTTGTTTATAATTATTATACTAATAGATAATAAATAATAGAGTGCAAATAAAGTGCAGTGAGTGAGCTGCTGTAAATGAAGTTTAGTAATATAACTTTACTTAATACTGGTAATTACTAATATTGGAAGCCAAAAGTCACATGCCGAGGCCGAGCCGTCACGAGTGCAGCGAGTGACGGGGTTGGCATGCGAAGCGTGCAGGGGTGTCTCCTATTTAATAGTTATTAATTGAACATTTATTTATTATTAATATTGAATGTATGGTTAAAAAGCCATTAGGACATACGTAGGGATGTTTGATGTTTGATGTTTGTTAAAAAGCCATTAGGACATAGGTAGGGATGTTTGATGTTTGTTAAAAAGCCATTAGGACATAGGTAGGGATGTTTGATGTTTGTTAAAAAGCCATTAGGACATAGGTAGGGATGTTTGACGTTTGTTAAAAAGCCATTAGGACGTAGGTAGGGATGTTTGATGTTTGTTAAAAAGCCATTAGGACGTAGGTAGGGATGTTTGATGTTTGTTAAAAAGCCATTAGGACGTAGGTAGGGATGTTTGATGTTTGTTAAAAAGCCATTAGGACGTAGGTAGGGATGTTTGATGTTTGTTAAAAAGCCATTAGGACGTAGGTAGGGATGTTTGATGTTTGTTAAAAAGCCATTAGGACGTAGGTAGGGATGTTTGATGTTTGTTAAAAAGCCATTAGGACGTAGGTAGGGATGTTTGATGTTTGTTAAAAAGCCATTAGGACGTAGGTAGGGATGTTTGATGTTTGTTAAAAAGCCATTAGGACATAGGTAGGGATGTTTGATGTTTGTTAAAAAGCCATTAGGACATAGGTAGGGATGTTTGATGTTTGTTAAAAAGCCATTAGGACATAGGTAGGGATGTTTGATGTTTGTTCTTATCGTGCAACATTTGAATGAAAATTTGAAATACCCTGCAAATGGTATTTTTATCTCTAATTACACTGTTTATGTGAGAAAGAGGACTTGCAGACAGCTACTAGATACCATTGCGTAACAAACACTTTGTTTATTAAAAACAAAAAATGTCGTGATCTAGTGATTATTTTTGAGTTGTGAAGGAAGCCATATTTGAAGCCTTTAAAAGTGTTTTCTGTTAATAATGGCTTTCACATGAATTTTACTTTGTAAAATTTATAACTATTAGGCCTATAGTATAGGCAAGGCCTATATCTTGTAAAGTTTGCTATTCAATATTAATTTTATCAAGTTTAGAAAAAAAAACTTTTCATTCAAACTCTTCATCGTTTAACGTAAATTTAGATTAAGTAATAAAGGACAAGATTTGTTTGTAGGAATTTTGAAATTATTGTTAACATTAAATATACTACAGGATTATGAATATTCCGCGATTATAGAAATATTTAGACCAATAAAAAAATATTTCAACTGTTCACATTTTTTATTCGGTTCTTAAAAAGTATGTTCTGGCTTTAATACAAAGTTAGTGCTGTACTAGAAGAAAATTACTTGAACATCGAAAAAATATTTTTTATTTAGTAATGGGCATTTTATGTTATTCTTCTCATTGACTTTCTATGTAATAAGCAAATTTCACTTGTAGACTATTGCATTTAATATTTTAAGTTTAATGATGTAATGATAGTACTACAGAAAAAACACACACTTTTTAAATTGAAAACAAAAATTAAAGATCTTTCAGAAATCATTAACGGAATTTTATTCAAAAGATAAATAATAACAAAGAGCAGCGAAAGTTAAACGTAGAGATAAATCAATGCCAAAACTGTCCATAATAATTAATTTCAATGGCCCAAATTGGACATAAGTTTAAGGTGATGAAGTTAAGTCTTTACAATTAGTTAACATTTCAAATTGTGTCAAAAGTGTGAATAAAATATATGAAACACAAATAATTTGTAAAGAAATGTGTTAGATAGAAAAGCTGGAATTGTTATACTGTAAATATTTATAAAGGGACAATAGACTTCAATTAGTTATTTATTTAGTTTACATATAGCGTATTGTATTTATAAATAAAAGCGTGTCTCCTGCAGGATCTCGTACGAAACGTTAAAATAAAACGGCAGATAAAATTGGCATCACGCAATATTTAGAAATAATTGAGGGAGTGACAGCCGTCATTTTTGACGCTAACAATAAGGGCGATAATTCATTTGGTGAAGGCAGCAGTATTCACACGCTGGCGTCAACACAAGACAGACGGACCCTATAACGAGTGGTATCGTTTACTGTGAGAGGCACGGGTACAGGTGGCGGGGGAGGCGGGGCGTCCTGGCAGTGGGGGGAGGGTATATAAGCGCGCTCAGGAGTGGGGACGGGCATAGCTGCGCGAGCCGTCTGCGAGTTCTCATTTGGAAGTTCTGTTCAGTGTTGTGGAGTAGTTCGCGATGAAGTCTGTGAGTCCTACACCGGTGTGTCCCAGTGGAGTGCAGGGAGGAAGAGTCCACCGGCCGAGGAGAGACATCGAGAACGAAGAGATCCAGATGTACCTGTCCAAACTGAAGGACCTAGTTCCTTTCATGCCGAAGAATAGGAGGCTGTCCAAGCTGGAAGTTATACAATATGTCATCGACTATATCTGCGAGCTGCAGTACGCCTTAGATACCCATCCTACTGTCAACTCAGCAGTGGTCCAGGCATCAGCAGCCGCCCTCATGAGGCAGACCGTCCCCGGACAACCGACAACCCCTCAGGCCACCGCCCCTAGACAACCTCTGGGAGTGCTCGCCCCCAACACCATCCTGCCTGCCGCCCCCGCATCACCTGACGCCTCTACGACGGTAAGTGTTTCATAATAACAATAACTATGTTAAGCAATATACTTAATTCTTCAATGGCTAACTTATCTGCTGAATTATAAAATAGAAGGAATAACATTTAAATATATAGCCTAACTAATTTCAAGCTAAAGTTAACCAATCTCTAATACATGTAGCATAAAATGAAATCAGATTTTCATAAATCGTTGTATCATATATACACAGTTAATGTTAAAAACAATTTTACAGCATTACTAGGAAAGAAAGAGACTACGCATCGTCTATCAGATAGGCTAAAGTAAAATCTAGTAAAACATTTAATAATCAATACGTCATTAAACTGTGAGATTTTACTTTTGTGTAAGACATGTCGTGTACATTTAAACCTCGGTAGTTGGTTTCTCGCTTGAGCCAGCTGTTTTTGCGAGTCACCAGGTCTAATGACAGACCGCAATCAGCTGTACAGTAATATCCCCGCAGCTGAGACTTTCGGCAGGTGTCAAATCACCCATCCGTGTGTTGCAAAGGTTTCAGCTCTGCTGCTCTCGCTTCACAGAAAGAAAGAGTAGGTCTATAAACTGTATTACAATTTGTGTAACTCTGCATTAATTTATGATGTACCATTTTAAATAAATGTAGGTCTGTTATTTACATCATTAGCATTCCTTTAGATCGTGATAAATGCTTATTATGAACGTGTAGCTGATGAATAGACTAAATTAATTGTACATCATAGGCTATTGACGTAATATATGACCAAAGATGAAAAACATTTGGCGAAATTAAACATAGGCCTACAAATTCATTGACGTGAAGTATTTTACTACGTTTAGCCTTATATCTTACGTGAAGATTTCCGTAGCTACTTTATGTACAGTTCATTATTATTACGCCTATTGCCTAATTTTCTAAAAGTTGTATTCTAAATCCTTGAGTTTGCCTTGTGGTTTCCAATCATTTTTCTGATTAGAGATATATTTTCTAAGCAGATTTCAATATTTTCAGACTTCATTGTTTTATCAGTTTTTTTGTCTTCTTTGAAACATCTTCTTTTACTAAAATTCATTTACTGAAATTTGCTTTTCGGAAGTAATTTAAGTAGACAATTATAATCATATAAGTTAAATTTGACAAGCAGGTTCATTAT
Source organism: Stictocephala bisonia (assembly GCA_035578905.1). Taxonomy (NCBI): domain Eukaryota; kingdom Metazoa; phylum Arthropoda; class Insecta; order Hemiptera; family Membracidae; genus Stictocephala; species Stictocephala bisonia. The sequence continues at coordinate 238,877 of JAQJVL010000643.1, read as the reverse complement.
TTAGACAGTAGTTTGAATAACGGCAATTTCAGAAAGAAATCGTTGCCAAATAGCGTAATAGCTACTTGGGGAGGCGAAAAGAAGGGTGGCTGTATAAAGGTTGTGCAAAATGTTCCCATACTCCGGCACCCCGCCGCCGGGACACCTGGGCAGGGGTACCGCCCCCCCGGCCCTCGTTGGGATTTAATTAATATTCATACAATCTGGCGTGGGAAAAATCACTCCGGCTCCTGCTCGATGAGGGGAGGGGGGAACAGCTGCTGTCACCAAGGAGACTTGAGTTGTCGTAGGATCTAGGCTGTCATCGCCTCTTTTGGTGCGAAGTTTCAACTTGTATCGAAATTCGCCAACTTTTATAGTTTGGCAAGTTCCGTATGATCTTTTTAATTTTCTTTGAATAATATTTTTAGTTAAATCTTTTTATCCTGTTATTGCAACTTTGATTTTTGTTGTTGAAGCGTGTTGTTTCATATGTTATTCAAGTTATGCAGATCATACTGTACAGTTTTAACATATAATAATGTTTAAAACTTTAAAAAGATAAACTTTCTTGGGTGGTTTTTATAGGTTATGTATAATATTTATTTATGCCTAGTAAGCACAGGGTCGTTACGTAAATAATTTTTTTATTTTGAAAAACTTGTTTTGTGTTTAGTGTTCTGCTACTTAATTTTTTTTGTAGGATTACATTTTTTCTAAACCAGATTGTGTTTTATTTTATATTTTCCAATATAAGTCATCTTAACATTGTATAACAAGTAATTATCAAATTTAACCTCGTAACTATTTGAAGTGACTTTCAGTATTGTTGATCTAGTAAAGTTCTGAGGAATGTGTAATTCTATCCTCCCTGTTATGTGTAAACCGATCTTGTACGCGAGGTAGATGGCGCCTCGAGATAGGCCTTCCACTGGCGCCGGTCAGCCCAAGGTCACTCTGTCGACATGGTGACGTCAAACCAGTAGCAACAATCGCGAACTAGGTGTGAAGTAGACTCATTGTTGCGGTAAGTCGAAAGCGCCGCCTGAAGTCCTATATAATTTACACAGCTGATCTGTGCTGGGGACTTTCCTCGAATCAGTGTTGTAATTAGCGGGATTTCCGTGCTTCGTATCTTTCGAAATGTATTTCTCATTATTAATGCATAACGAATGCGATTTGACTATTTTCGGGATTAAATATTTAAATAAAATAGTATTAAAAGCTAGTTTGCTTAGCGATAATTCTTCTTCAAAACAGTTTATCACTGGAAGTGAATAAACTTGTGTAAGAGAAGCTTACGAAATTTTTAGGAGAAATTGGTTTGGACAAGTAGAAATTCGATGAACTTAACTAATACGTCTTTCTGAAAATTATTAATGTTTGTTGTAATTGTTGATATGATAAATACAAACTACTGTATCACTCCCCCCCCCCCAAGTTTCCGAAAGTGATATTAAATGCCATTTGCTGCTGCTTCCAGAAATTCTATGTTTCACTGTTATCTGTTACCAGTTTCCAGCCGTTCTTTCCATACTAACGGCATGTCGTTTGTTCCAGGCGCCAGTCCACCTACTAGAGAAAGTCCCTAGCAGTCCAGACAGCAGGACAGTGTCCTGCTAGACAACTCCTGCCCCCGCTCCCCGGACACTACCCAGAGGACTCAACATGGTGAACAAGTTTCAGTTCCTACCCCCCTCATCATGAACTGGTTTAGTTGTAAGAAGTATGCTTAAGTAGGAATCAATCGAACAAATTATAATTTTAGGTAAAACATTCGAAGTAGGGTGCACTTTAGAAATAATTTACAGTCGTAACTTTTCCATATATAAAAGATTAACAACATTTTTTATTAATATTTGTATTTTTTCTTAGAAAATTGGAATGTTTTAATTAATTTAAAAATTTTATTTACATTTTCTGTTAGCACTACATATAGGCCCCATAGCCTATATTTCAATAATTGTAAAATTATCTTTTTCCAAAAATTGTCACTATTTTCATTTGTTGTTATTGTTGTTTTCATCATCCCATTTATCTTGTTAGGTTTAGTTTATTGTTGAGTCAGGTGGTTGTCAGGTGGCCCAGTCAGCATTCCATGTAAGACTTGTAGATAGTCCGTCTACATCCTGTATTTAGTCGTGTACATTAATTATTGTCTGTGATGTTTTAGTGTATTTTGTACAAAGCACTGTATTATATGTAAATGTTATTATATTTCAGTTGGTTTATTATATTATAGAGATATTATTATTTTGTACATGTGGTCACTCGCACTTTACAATAAACTACCATGTTGTACATGTACTAAGTCTTGTTTATTTTGCCTTTTATTACAGAATTAGTAATAACCTTTTTTATTGCGTCAGACAAAGTACATTATTGCAATAGTCATAAATGTTTATTAAATTGAGTATATGTATAGAAATGTGATGTTGCGCTCACTCATTTTGCCGGCGTGGCCTTCGGACTGCGGAGGGCAAATTCCAAGAATCGAATCTTTACTGAGCCAACGGTCGGTACTTGAATACAGTTCACGCACAGGCCTGCAGGACCATGTTAACTGGCGAATGAAGTTAAAAAAGTTTTAATAACAATTATCTTTTCACTGAACGTAAAAACATCTCAATTATGAATTTTTTGATAAATAGATTTAAATTACTGAACATGTTTGAACACTGTGCATTCTGTAAGACTAAAGAGATAGATGTGTTTTACCCCTGTCCTTAAGCATATGTTGTCTTGAACACATTTCATGACAACATAGTAGAAACACCCAATGAACCTGTAATTTGGTGTCCAGTAGTGACCCATTTATTTTGTGGTTGGTAGCTGACAGCTGGGAGATCACACAAGTGACAGTTCAGCTACAAAAACCGTCTTTCTTGTCAGCACCACCTAGGAGATATTGTGTGCAGCTTTGATGATTGCGGGGAGGGAGAGATGGACAATACCATCCCTAGATTACATTGTATTAGGATATTTTTCAAAATGGTTTAACAGTTTTTATTTCCCCCTTTTTTCAATAACTGGCATTGAAAGTCTTTAGTAGTCATAGATGTTTGGAATGTGTGTATTTTTATATGGCTTACATATTAAATCCTAGATCACGTGGAAAAATAGATCACTAAATATTCTAGATAGTGGTGGACATAAAAACCGTACTGATCACAAAATTATGCCATTATAAAACCGCTTTTATTACACGATTTAATGACTGAGTGTTGGAACACTACTTCACAAAGATTGCACGGAATACTACTTTGATAAGAATCTGATTTTCACGTATGAAAGCAGCAAACATTAAAAGAGGCAACATTACGTGAATGAGTAAGAGGTTGGAAATAAGAAATCTACATTTATATTAACTGCCTTTCACCCTTACCAAATGTCATAAAAATTCAAGGCAGTCTTAATTCAAGGAGGTCAACAGTTTCTAAATATTCAAGACAATTCTCATGTGATTGAAGATTTTTTTTTTTTTAATTTAAAATATTCTGTGGTATAAATAGTTTCATTTACTTGAGTTTCGTTTAATGATTACCATTGACATAGTCATTGATCATGAATATTCATTAGTGATTTCAAAGCTGATATTTACGTTGTACTGTAAAGACACTCAGTAGCTGACAACATGTGGTTTGGATTCCACATTATATCATAGATCTTTTATTAACCTAGTAATTGCTTTACTAATAAATTGTAATAGATATAATCCTTCCGCAAAAAGCAATTAATCTCAAATATACAATCTCATTTACTTTCCTAGTTTCCAATTTTAAATATGTACAGCAGGAAATTTTATTTTATCATAAGAAAAATTTGACTACTAAGGGGGGGAGCAGGATTGGTTACCATCTTGAATATATTTTCCATAAGGCCAATATTAAACTGAAGACCGATTTATATCTATTTTTCAGATAAAATTGTGTTTGATATGTGGTTTTGAGAGAATTTTTATTGCTTAGTGTATTTTAATTTTTAACCGAAATTTGTTTGGTACACCACTTAAAATCAAAACAACAGCTTAGTGGGAAAACAAAAAGAAATAAAAATTAAGCATATGTTCAAGGATTGTTCGTAATATATCGTAAATAAGTTATTGATCAAACATCCAAGGATTATCGTAGAAGCTATGCTTTGCTTGATTTTATAAAATTAATATTAGGTAGTGGATTTCTTTTATGGATAATAATTCATTTGTACTGGCTGGAAGTACAGAGAAAGAAATATAACCGTCTCTGTTTTTTGTGCTGAATGTTTGCCGATTAGACATTTCTCCAGTTTGCAGATCCGGCACCTTGTAAGTCCTTCCTTTATCCCCCCTCCCACAATCGTCCAGGATAATTATAGTAATTATTACTACAGATGTATAAATATGTACATCAATAATTGTAATGACCTACTATCAGCGTACTATAGGTGTGTCTATCCCCACTTGTCTTATGCGGTGGCAATCTGGGGAGCTCAAAGTTTAAGTAATCTACACATTTTTAGATTACAAAAGAAAGCCTTACGCATCATTTGTGGCCTCTCTGCTAGGGAATCCTGTAGAAACATCTTCCGCATTAAAAATTTGTTAACATTCCCATCGATCTATATTTTAGAATCAGTCACATTTTTAAAAAGAAATTTTCATCTGTTTACTAACTATGAATTATATAAAATACACTCTTACTCACTTCGAAATTATGACTATTTAGATATTCCATGTCACTGAACTTCTTTTTTCAGAAACAAGTCCAGTTTAATTGCATTAAACTATACAATGCTCTGCCTCCGTATTTAGAGTCAATTGCTGATTTAAACAAATTCAAAAAACCTTAAAAGCATTCTTGATACAGGGTGAAAACTAGTGTATCCGAGACTTTTTATGTAAATGACTTGATTTGTTTCTTGTATGCATTGTATAACTTAGATTTGTTGTATAAACTATGTTTTATTGACTATTACCTGTGACAATGTTTGTTTTTTGGTGAATAAAGATCTGAATATAATCAGTCAAGTATTGCCACTGAGGCGTTCGTTGCGGCCATAAGAAAGCGACTTCTGTATATTTTTCTCTATATTATAGTCTACGAACGGAAATCTCAGGTGAAAAACTCAGTTCAATCCCTGTAACACCTTTTACTTTCTCTTATATTAAGTAAGTATTATATCTATGTCACCTAAAAAGTGACCTACGCACCGGTGCGTGATAGAAACACTGAGTAATGGAAGTGAGATAGAGAACTACTCTTCCACCATTAAATTTAAAAATTGTCAAGACAACTAGGACAGTAGGAGTAAGCGTCATGCATTACGACATTGTCCCACCCATACACATACAATGGCATTGACCCACCCGCCCTCCCATACACATATAATGGCATTGACCCACCCGCCCACCCGTACACATACAGTGGCATTGACCCACCCGCCCTCCCATACACATACAATGGCGTTAGTATACAAAAGTATTGTGATCGTCCAAAAAAATTTTTTATAAGTTTTAGGGTCATCAGAATCCAAAAAAAGTGTTTTTTCGAAAAACATTTTTTATGTCTGTCCGTTTGTGTGTCTGTATATGCAGTTCACTGGAGACTAAACAGATGGATCGATTCTAACGAAATTCGGTATGTAGGTGTAGCCTATCTAGCCAATATCCCCAGAACATTTTTAATTTTTTTGACATTTTAGTTTTATATATATTTATGGGCAAAAAACATACAAAAATGGAATTTTCTCCAAAACGGCTATAACGATTTTAAATACGTAAATTACAATATTTTAGTCTCTAACCTGACTAGTTTTTTAGTTATTGCAAAAAACATATTTGGGAATCTAACTGGTTATTTTGAAGTTTTGATTTTTTAGTGTAGTATGGGGGGAAAGTTTGTGCCAATTCTTTGGAACCATTTATTTTCTCCATGTTGGATATAACCACAGGTTTTGTTATTTGTCTGTGCTGGAAATCACTATTATTTCTCCAGCCCCTATCCCCAAGATACGTTTGTATCGTGGTTCCTTTTGCCTACACTCTGTGTCCTGTCTTTAGATGACAGCTGTACGACGGCCTGTGTGTAGTCAAAGACCAGCTGGGGATGAGTCACATCCACTTGGACTCCATTATCGTTAGTCACACTGTTTTCCCAATAACGGTCCATGTTGACCGTTGTCCACAAGAAAGGGTAAACACGTTGTTGCTCTTCTGTTGTGATTGCTTAATATTCAAACCAATAATCACGTTAACCTCATTTGAACGGTTATCAATCAAATCTATTAAAAAGCTTGTTATACTGATATAAAAAAATTGGGAGAGATATGCTGACATTTTTAACGAACGAATCATATTTACAATCATTATTCATACTAAAGGCGACGACCATAAGGACAGTTTGCGAATCAGTGTAGATGAGTGACTGTATTCTTTATTATTAAAGTGGTGAAATCGATTTTCGGTGAACTAATTAAATCCCAATTTATAATCAAAATTAGTTAATTAATTTACCTTCCCTTGAGATAAGAAAAATACAAAAAGGTTTCTAACCACTACATTTGAACTTGTGGCCTTATGAAGTGGTGAATTTAGCTAATTTAAATCAACTACAAGAAAAAAAACCGTTCAAAGTACAGATTTAATTTTTCATAACTGAAGGGATTAACATGTTTTTCACTTTTTTAAATACCCTTTTTAACCTTTAAAATTACAAATATTTTTAAATTAAAAAAAATGAGACAAGTTAATCTCTTCAGTTACCTGTAAAAATGTAGGCTATTTATAAAAAAATAAATTTGTACTTCGAACGGTGTTGTCTTGTAGTTGATTTAAAATCAGCTAAATTCACCACTTCATAAGGCCACAAGTTATAATGTAGTGGTAAAAAAAATTTTTTTGTTGTATTTTTCCTGTCTCAAGGGAAGGTATATGAACTAATTTTGATTATAGAATTTGGAAATAATTAAATATTCGTAAACCGATTGCTCCACCTTAAGGTCATCTGATCCTTAGAAGGTTTTTTTTAAATATCCCTACAGTCAAGCAAATAGTTCAGCTCGATATGGACTCAACCACGTAATTTTGGTCTGATTTTCGGCTAATGACAAGTCTGATATTTAATTCTGCGCCCTAGATAAAATCCAAACCCTAATCAAAACAGAGCATAGATACTCCGATTTATATTGTGTCCATGCCGATGACAACCATTGAGTGGTCGTCATGTCGGGAACTGAGAACAGAACCTTTCCATCACCATATTGTCTTAGATTATAAAGGCTCGTTTACACGCTACGATAAATTACGAGCAATTCATCGTAACGATCTAATCGTCACGATTTATCATAGCGTGTAAACGGGTGATCGTAGCGATTTATTAGTATTGGATTGGATGGTTGGAGCCGGCCGGCATACTTTTTGGATATCGTAGCAACATGTTGGAACCTGTAAACCAGTGCACCAATTCATTGGTTCGATTTGACTCAGTTTCAGTTTACTGTAATTATTAAACGTGGCCAGTTGTTTGTTTTGTTTGCTGTTGCATTTTGTTTCGTAAGTTGTTTTGATTGCATTTTTCAATTAACAAATGGCAGTTCAAAGTCCTTGAGAGTTCCTACATATTAGGTAATTACGCCTTGTAACTGAGTTCATTTCGCAATTCTTTCAATAATTTGGTATAAGAAAATTTTCTTTTCGTCAGCAACCACTGGTGGGTCCACTTTCTTCCAGATCTTCGCGACTTTTTCAATTTCATCGCTGAACTAACGACAAAAACTGGCCACAATAATACCACAGTATAATACTTTCATAAGACTTCCTCCATGGCATAAACCGCGACCTACAATGAATATATCGTACAAGAAATAGTTGCATCTAAACGATACTCCTTCTTCGATTTATCGGAACAATAAGTTGTTACAATCACATCGCTAAGTTTTATTATAGCGTGTAAACGGGCCTTAATAAGCACAGATGTCATATTTAATTACATTTAAAATCAGAACAAGGTTATGTAAATGACGGAGATAAGAATCTTGGAACAGACTCAGAAATGAACAGGAAGCCAAGGGCACTGTGTTACATTGCAATGCTAATGGTAGCAGTTAAGATGGTTAATCAGAACATCCCATCTAATGCCACGGAGATAAGATGACTGATAACGTGTTAGTCATCCTAATATGGTAAGCATTTTAGATTGTCTTACCAATAACAGAAATGTAAATATTGCAGAAGTAATCTTGATTTTATTGCCAAGGCTTGAAAAATGACAAAGAAACAGAAACTGGGATTTTCGTAGTGATCTTATTCCAAATGTAATATTTGTCAACTTAGTAAGATTGCTTACTATAGCTAACTAGCTAATCCCAACTACGCTTTGACGTAGCTTGGTATGATTTTAACTATTAGAAGTTTTTTAAATTTAGATAGATAAATAAATGTTGACTGTTTATTTGATTTATTTTTTATCCACGGCAGTAGTTAATTAATTACCAAAACAATTATAGAATAACACTAATAATTTCCATAGTAACGTCATAAATATAGTAAACATAAATTATAATATGATAATAGTGTCAATATAGTTTATTAGTAAATTGGTTTATTCGGCAATACTTCATGACATCGGACTATAAACAACTCGCCATTAGAGACCGACCGTGTTTTACAAGTTTTACTATTGTTTCACAAACTTAATAAACAAAGTTGACTTATTTTATAGTTTAAGTCGTTAAAGTTATTTTTTCGATATCATTGACGTTGAAATAATAGTAAAATAATAGGAGTAAAGAATGTAAAGAAAACAGCTATAATTCCAAACCAAGAAATGCAAATGAGATAGATATTCCACAGCCTACAATACAGTCCTTCCTTTTTTACAAAATTTTTTGAATCATTAAGACCACATATATTTAATAAACTTCCAGAAGAATAAAAAAATGAGAAATATTTATTTGTTTGTTAAAAAATAAGAAATGTTTCGCTCTCAAGAGAAATTATGGAAGATTTATTAAATATTTTAGTTATTTTTGGCCATCGTATTAGATTAGTTTTAGTTTAAGTTTTTATTTATTTATTTTCACTTCTGTAGATAATTTACATAGGCTCTACTGTGAACGAAATTATCTAGCTTAAAAAAATGAATTGATTTTATAATTTGTTTGGAGAGTTCTTATTTGTTATTGGTTTTTATTTTTTTAAATTGATACTATAAGCCACTATTCAACAATATTCTATTTTAACTAAACCTCCAAGCTATAGTTACTCCCTAATATTCTTTGAAGCTTAGTGTTGACTTTTTAATATTTTATTTTGTTAATATGTGTCTTTCAGAGTGTATATTTGTGTTTTTATAGGTGTTAATGTTATTAGTCTCAATAACTGCGGTTTTTGCCTTTAATAATTATTGTTATAAATTAATATTTTTGTCTTCTGCAAGTTATTTTAGTTTTACTTTTAGTTGGCATTTTAGTTTTAATTTTAACTTTATTTCTGTTAGTGTCATAAATTTGATTGTGAAGGTGAGTCGTGTGGCTGTAGTGCTGTTGAGCAAGTCCCCACCTTTAAATATTTAGGGTTAACTTTAGACAGCAAAATGTCCTGGAAAAGCATATTTGTGATTTCATAAATAAAACTAGATTTAATTTAAGAAAATTTTACTTTTTTAGAAACTTTTGTGACGTAAATTTACTGCGAACTCTGTATTATGGTCTGATTCATTCAAGGGTACAATACGGCATTATTTGTTGGGGGGAACTTGTAAAACAACAATAAATACTATTTGAACAATTCAAAATAAATTTATTCGAATAATCCTGAAAGCAAATGCAAGAGACTCTTCTTTGCCTTTATTCTATTTATTAAAATATTACCCATCCAACATTTATTCATCTATAAAACATTAAAATTATTTTATATACGAAGTGGCAATAGAGGCTCAACCAGAATTCATCATAATATGAGAAGTAACAGGAATAGATTATTTATCAAACCCAAAGTAAACAAAATGTTCTTCAAACAATCTTTTAATTGCTTAGGCCCAAATTATTTCAATAAATTTTCATTATACATTAAAGAAAGCAACAATAATAAGGAATTTTGCCACAAGCTAAAGAACTGGTTATACACTATACACGAGACAAGTTGTCTAAGCCAGGCCTCAACTTAGAGTAAATTATAGAAAATATTAGTTTATGAACTGTAAAATATTAAAAATATTAATTTTAGTTTAATTATCAAGTACTGTTATTTTAGTAGTAGTTTGAATTTAATGAACACTACAGAATGCCTTTCTAATTATATACGACAGTAATACTTAAAAGAGACTGGATTGAGTTATTTGTTCATTTATTTTATTATTATTATTTTTGGTCACTAACCACATTACTGGAAACAGTGGTTAGTATTATTCACTTAAGTTTTATGTTCATTTAATTGTCAATATTTTGTGAATAAAGATCATTATTCATTATTCATAGTTAACGAGCAAAGGGATGTTATATGAAGCACGTAATTTATTGTTGATAAAATAAAACATAATATATTGTTATTAATATAGGAGAACAGTGATGAACAAATCATTCTTATTTCTTTTTTCAACATCATTTGGTACGTTTAAAATTAATTTAACATTTTATTACCTAAAAATATTGGGAAACCATAACCAAGCAAATATGATGGTCAACTTTTAACAGGTAACGATAAGAGCAGCTGCAGGGACCGTAGAAATGTTGACTCACCTCCTCGACTCATTGACATCAGAGAAGTCCAAGAATCAAAAACAAAAGAGTGAAAAGTATGAATCATTAAGAAAGATTGGGCCTGTTTTGAGAAACATTTAGGCCTATGACGTCACGCACAGGTGGGTCTGACGTCAGCGTCCTTGGGGCCTTCACAGACCATTCCAGAAATTGAACAAATCACTTAAAGGGAATGTGAGTTTGCATATATGTAGATGTTTTGGGACATAATGGATGTGTAGCTTTAATGGATTTCCTGCGGTATTACTGGTTCCTGTATATCCCCCTCCCACTATCCTCACAAATATCAAGCTTTTTAAAAAAAACATTGAATTTATAAAATGAGCACTGAAATCTCTGATTTTAGCATATCTCAATATGTTTATGCCGAGCAAAAAGGCAAAAATTAAAATATAAAATCCAGTTTGCCATCACCACGAAGCGTACACTTTTCAGACATCATTTAAAGAGCCGAAGGGAGCCCGAAAAATTAGCCCAAATATTAGTTATATACCTGACCATCATCTAACTGCAGATGAGCAGAATGTCCGGTCCAGCAAAACAGGAAAATAATGTTCCACAGTTTAACGATTTGGGCAAATTGCCCGTTTACCTTACCTAAGTAGGCGGTTCAGTAATTTGACAGTTACAGGAATCTCACCTTGTTTAGAAATACTATTTACCTGGTGATGTAAGTATTTTAAAGTATTATTTTAATTTAGATTTTATTTCACCCTCAGTGAAAAAAAACATATCATGGGTAATATTGAAGACGGTTTGGAGGTACAGTATTTCATTTTGGGGTCTTTTTTCGGAATGTCCCCGCATTTGTTTAGCAGTGATTGTCACAAATTGGCAACTTTCTAGTAGATTCTCACTTACATATTATTAGTCCATCTATTCTAATATTATCACTGTTTCAATCCCTTTAATATCCCAATCCCCATGTTAATAGGGGATGAATCATACATACACCACGCATCACATTCTCATCACCCTCATACTGAAAAGGACCCCACCCATCTACTCTTCTATTCCAACGTGAGAAAGTGTTCAGGAGTACAACACAGTATGAAGAAACGTTGAAACTTGTTCTATAAATATTTAAGGTTATGACAAAAATCTCGAATTTATTTTAGGATTTCAAAGTATGCTGTAGGTTTCTAAATTTTGACGACTATTGGTGTATTGCAAAACTAGTTTCTAAGGATGACCTTAGTAAAAAGATTTTGCTCAGCTACTGAATCGCAACCCACGTCTCTACTTCATACATGGCTTGTGGTTTTCTTTATTTATAGGATTTTAGTAAGCCTATATATAATGAGAATAATAATTATTATTTATTCCTTTAAAAATAAAAAAATAGTATCACTACACTTCATCCAAACATTTGTCCTCTTTAAGAAAAAACGGCAAAAACATGGATCAAGAATTTCGTCCAAAATGATCTTATCACAACATGAAGTTTCATTTGATAGGTGAACAATTCATGGTGGATCATAAATGTTTTTATGTAAGAAGTTTAAGTTTATTTTTCTAGACTTTTTAACATTTCTTAACGATTTTAAAGCAAACAACTCATAATATTATCTATAGACCAACTACATTGGGACTTTGATAACAGTACAGTGTACAGCCATATATATGAACCCAATAGCCGAGACATTGAAATAGAAAAGCTTTTTTAGCCCTCGTTAAAGTATTTGTCGGGCTTCGACTTCCCAGTGGTGGCTCGGCGGTGGTGGCTCGGCAGTGGTGGCTCGGCAGGGGTGGCTCGGCGGTTATGGCTCGGTAGTGGTGGCTCGGCCGTGGTGGCTCTGCGGTTGTGGTTTGGCAGTAGTGGCTCGGCAGGGGTGGCTCGGCGGTTGTGGCTTGGCAGTGGTGGCTTGGTAGTGGTGGCTCGGCAGTGGTGGCTTGGCGGTGGTGGCTCGGTGGTTGTGGCTTGGCAGTGGTGGCTCGGCTGGGGGAGCTCGGCAGGGGTGGCTCGGCGGTTATGGCTCGGTAGTGGTGGCTCGGCAGTGGTGGCTCGGCAGGGGTGGCTCTGCGGTTGTGGCTTGGTAGTGGTGGCTCGGCAGTGGTGGCTCGGCAGGGGTGGCTCGGCGGTTGTGGCTTGGCAGTGGTGGCTCGGTGGTTGTGGCTCGGTAGAGGTGGCTTGGCAGTGGTGGCTCGGTGGTTGTGGCTCGGCAGTGGTGGCTCGGCAGTGGTGGCTCGGCGGTTGTGGCTTGGCAGTGGTGGCTCGGTAGTGGTGGCTCGGCAGTGGTGGCTTGGCAGTGGTGGCTCGGTGGTCGTGGCTTGGCAGTGGTGGCTCGGTAGTGGTGGCTCGGCAGTGGTGGCTTGGCAGTGGTGGCTCGGCGGTCGTGGCTTGGCAGAGGTAGCTTGGCAATGGTGGCTCGGCGGTTGTGGCCTGGCAGATTGGAAAACGGCCTATGACATTGTAATAACTGTATAAGTATTGGCTACATATACTTATTAAAATGTTTATGGTCAAATCCAAGAGGGATTTACTGTTTGTTAATTTTAAATATAATTGGGAATAAACAAGAAATATGGTACAAAAAAGGCCTTTTTACCACATTCTCTATCTTTATCAACAGACATGGTAAACCAAAGTAACTTTCCTTTTCTGAGATAACAAACCACAAAGATTACTGTTTTGCACCTACTCATTTCCTGTATTCTGTAAAATTACGTTAAACCAAAAATATATATTAAATGAGACCATATTTGATTTCAGATTAAGTACTATATCTAGTTCTATAATTATGTTTTGGATTTGTAGTAATGTATAAACGCAGTTTAATTTTAAAATGTTTGCTAACATAGCTTTAGCAATATTTTTAGTTTGAGGATGAGTAATCAAGAAAACTATAATTAAATTAGTTGACAACAAAACCTTGTAGTAAGCATCTTTTAAACATTTATTTGATTTTTGATTATTATATTGATTTTTATTTGAGTATTTTTGCAAGTTTTCAAGTTAATATCTACATCTTAATTTCAAGAGTGTGAATAAAAGTACAATAAGTAACCGTAAATTGCAATCGCCTTATTATTTCGGACGTTATTATTTTAGAATGCTTTTTTAATAAAAATAATCTGCAGATACACCTTAGAAGAAAAAAAATCAATATACAGATTTTGAAAATACTTAAAAAATAACTTACTATAAAATATATGTTATTTGAACCTTTTTTCTTTTAAATAAAGAAGCAAGATTTTTTCCTAAACGGTATTAAAGAATTATTTTTCTTTATTATAATATTTTACGTAAACTAACATTTGCAATTTGTTTAAATATTTCTTTAGTAAATTATTATTATTTTAATCATGCACAACTTACTAAAGAGTTCAAAAATATAGCACGATATTGTTTTAACTTTTTTGAATTTTATTAAATTAGTTGATAACATAAATTATTCTTGTCGCAAGCATTTTCTTGAAATTATAGTGCGTTACATGTGTGTCGAGCAGTTATTTCTCCACTTTTTCATTATTATTATTATTCATTTCTAAGACGCCGATCGTAGAGATATGGGCGAATATGAGGGGTGAATGAGTGTAGATTAACGAGTGTAGTCATTGTTACTATCTGATTTCGACTTAGCTCAGAAAGGACTATCTATTAATAGCCCAATAGCCAGGGCACCTGTGGGACCTGCAGCTTTACGTGGAATACGAACGTAGTAATGGTCTGATTTTCAGCTAACTGACAAGTCTGACACTTAGTTCTCTTCCCTATAAAACATCTGAACCTTGACTACCATCCAACATGGACACCCCAGTCTTCTCTAGTAGTGTCTACATCCATGGCAACCATTGAGCGGACGCCATTTGAGCCTATCGCCTACGGTACAATCTCCTAAACACTTTGCCATGTGATGGCAGACCAGCTCCTTATCAGCCCTTCCTTTATTCAACCCACATGCTCAACCATAAACGTAGTAACTATACTACAAATATGCATTAGTTGTAATCTGCTTTAAAATTCCACTTGGACGTTCGCTTCGGCATAAGAAAGCGACCTCTGTATCTTTTTTCTCTGTATTTGGGGTTCTTCACGAAATAATGGACAAAGTTGAACAATCAATCCTTGTCTATCCTATAAATTCTTCTATAATATTTCTCATCTATCTCAGTGAGTATTTCAGTCCAAAAATAATGTACTTTAATGGACTATATCTACGCCAGTCTCATGTCAGTTCTGCTGACGCTGCAGTGACCAAGGCACCGGAGGAGCGGCGCCCACCTAGCGTGCACTGATATCGTGTTACGGGCCAGGTTGGTGTCAAAGGTCAAGTGATCGCCCATAGTGACCTCGACCAAGCGTCACTGACTACGTCTCAAACTCACGAAATTTTCTAAATTTATTTCTCATTCGTAGAAAACACCGTTTAATTTTCAATTGTTCGACATGGTAACTTCCATAACCCCGTCATAACTTTTAAACGCAAATAAATAGAAGAATAATTTTTGGGGATTATTACATAGTAAATGTATCTTTGGGATGGATGTGAATTTCAACCACACAATAATTTCCATGCCCACGGAATTTGGAAATTGCTCGCTCTTGGTTGAACTATACTGAAAAAAATCCTAAATCGAACATAACCCTATGTCTAATTATTGTAGTTTTAGCTCTAATGTTTTGTCATGGATCCGTGGATTGCAGGGTTAGGTCAAACTTTTAAAATGGGTGTCTCAAACTAACAAAAACTGTCGGAGTTGCTTTTCAAAGGTAGAGGAAAGAAACTGTTCCACAGCAAAATACTTTTGAAGACATGGTATTCTTACATACGTAGATCTTATATGAATTAGGCATTAGGGAGTACATAGGCAATGGCCAGGATTTTGGAAAAAGTGTTTGACTTTTGTGTTTTGACCCAAGTGTATTACAAATGTGTCACAATATATGGTGACGTTATACACTTTAACGGAGCTAAACGGCATTAATACTTCAGACAGATTTTAAAAATAATGTTAATATTTTGATACGGTAACACTTATTTGTTTAACATGTGTTGAAATAAAGAGTTTGAGAAACCTGTTATAATGCAGTTTATTACAATCACAAACTCCTAATAATCTCGATAACTGTAAATGTAAACTTACCTGATCGCATTCAATAGTGCGCTGAATTGGTATCGACTAAGGAAAATCGGGTGTCAAGCAGTTAGTTCACCTTTCTGTGCGGATGGCAGGGTTAGCACTGTTGTCAGTCACTCCCCTAATTCCCCTCTGAACCTTCAAGGACAATCATATGAACGAATAGTAAACATTTTTAAAGATGTACATTAGCTGTAATACAATTACATGCGTTCGCTGCAGCCGTAAGAAAGCAGACTCTGTTTCTTTTTTTTCTGTGGTTACATAAAATTTATTTTAACAAATTAAAAATTACCCCTTCAAACTGTCTTATAAGCACGTTATACAGGTTTACCATATTTATACTTAAATAATTCTTGCATACGTTTTAAAAACCCATGCTCCTACTCATTATATATGACATTTTAACTACGACGTAAATGTTTTTTTTTTTTTTTTAATTTGAGCTTAGTACTCATACTCTTTATTTTTTAAGGTACTGTATTGAGACTTTTTCTTTACATGTTGTTAAAACCAACGTTCCTCGGACAAAGTTCTGTTGTGCATTGACAAGCATTGTTCAACAGATAGAGGTTTGGTCACAGTGTCGAAGTTTCCGGTGTGATAACAACACGTCACTTCCTGTCTGTGATTACTAATCTACCAGCTGATCAGGTTGTTGGAACGACTTTTGTATCTATTCCACCGTTCCTTGACCTGAAAACGTTGAAAAAATACCCCAGATCCATTCGTTAAGCTTTTGAGATACCGTACAAGCACGATTAATTAGTTATTGTTTTATATTTATTTTTACATAAAACAATACACCATTTATCAATTTTGTTTTAAAATTTATGACTGAATAATTTCTGATAAACAACAAACAAATTTCATCTATCGCATAAGTGAAAAAAGTGGTGTTCTCATAATCTAACAACCATTCCCTGCCACAAAGATCAGCTGCAAACAAGGACTAAAAATTACAGTAATAAAACAACAAAAGTAATACAATAATAATAATGCTACACATAAAAAACAATGCATAATTATCATGCAAACAAGATAAATATACAACAACTCAACAACCATACTCGACAATAATAAATATATTAATCATAAATACATAGCATATATAATACACAACATAATTTATACAGCTAAATAAAGCCAACAACACAATCAGTAGCAACAAAAATTTTTAAGGAATAATTAGTTTCTGTCGAACAATTAGTTTTTCTTCCCGGATAGTTTTAACCATACTCAGTTAAAAAAGATAGAAGATATCCCATTTTGGCCACTGCGTTGTTGTTGCGACAATGACATTCATAAAAAGTTTGTAGAATGTGACGTAAAAATTGAAATAAATCAATAAAATGAAGCAATATGAAAACCTAGAGGGACTTGCATTATTTTCGTCCAATTTAAAGACTCTACGTCTATTATATATACCAATATTTTTAATTAAACTTTAAATAAATATATTATTTATGTAAGTGTGAACGCGTCCTTAACAAGTCAGTATGGTAAAATGTAAGCCAATAAGAGCGGATTGCTGTTTTATAAATATTATCCTGCCATACACATGATTTGTTTTATGGAAACTAATAAGTTTAAGTTCTTTCGATTTTCAATACATGATTTATTTATTTATTGATACACTATTTTGCATAATTTTGTATAGGCTGTAATCGTTTGTTATTATAATGTTCTAAGTCTGAATCTCCTATTCAACACAGTTTCTTATCTTCTGTATTACAGAAATTTACTATCAAGTATATTTATAGCGTGGCACCGTAGTACGCTAAAGCAAATAACACAGAGAAAAAATACAGTTTTTCCTTATTCTCTGTGTAAATAATTATTTCTGAATCTTTAAGTAATAGGAATAATTCCATTAGATAAGAAAAAGATTAAAGAAAATAATATTAATAAGGAAATACAATAATTATTTTTATAAATGTAATAATTAAACATAGGGATGACAAATAAAATGTATGATAATGGCATTTGTGCTTTTGGACCTTTTCCGTTAACTCACTGCCACTAGTTTGGTTAAGTTATATTATGTTAGCTTTGGTTTGGTTGTGTTAGGTTAACCTATGTTAAAGGTAGTGAATAACGGTTATGGTAATGAATTAACGGAAAATATCCGTGTTTTCATGTAGGCTTAATTGGGTTTGTGTACTATTAAGAGATCTTCAAACTGAAACAAGTAAACATTCTTTATGACTGACCTTTGACAGTTTTACAATAAGTAGCCTTATACTATCAAGTATTTATGGCGTAGCACTTTATTACGTTAGAATAAATAGGCCCTAACACAGAGGGAAATTGGCTTTTTATTCTATGTGTAAATACTTACTTTAGATCTTTAAGTAATACGAATAAATATTAATAAAAATATCCATTACATAAGGAAAACAAGATTATAGAAAATAATATTATTAAAAAAATACAATTATTTTCATAAATTTAATAATTAAACTAGGGATGAATAAATAAAATGTAATAATAGAGGAACTTGTGTTTTCGGACCCTTTCCGTTAATTCACTACCACTAGTATGGTAAGGTTATGTTAGGTTTAGTTATGTTATGTTAGGCTTGGTTTGTTTAGGTTATGTTATGTTAAGTTTGGTAGATTTATATTAGGTTTAGTTTGATTGGGTTTTGTTTGGTTTTTATGTTAGGTTTAGTAACGTTATGTTAGGTTTGGTTGGGTTACACTAGGTTTTTTTAGGTTATGCTAGGGGTTTAGTTGTGTTATATTAGGTTTTGTTAAGTTATATAAGGATTGTTTAGGTTATGTTAGGTTTGGTTGGGTTATGTTAGGTTTAGTTATGTTAGGTTTAGTTAGATTACTGTATATTAGATTTGTTTTAGTTATGCAAAGTTTAGTTATGTTAGGTTATGTTTGGTTTGGTTGGGTTATGTTAGGTTTAGTTATGTTAGGTTTAGTTAGATTACTGTATATTAGATTTGTTTTAGTTATGTGAAGTTTAGTTATGTTAGATTTGGTTGGGTTATGTTAGGTTTATTTATGTTGTATTAGGTTTGGTTAGGTTACACTAGGTTTTTTTAGGTTATGCTAGGGGTTTAGTTATGTTATATTAGGTATTGTTAGGTTATATAAGGATTGTTTAGGTTATGTTAGGTTTGGTTGGGTTATGTAAGGTTTAGTTATGTTATGTTAGGTTTAGTTAGATTACTGTATATTAGATTTGTTTTGGTTATGCGAAGTTTAGTTATGTTAGGTTATGTTTGATTTGGTTATGTTAGGATAATCTAAGTTAATGGTAGTGAATAACGGTTATGGTAGTGAATTGACGGAAAAGATCCGTGTTTTCATGTAAGCCTAATTGGGATTGGGTACTACTATATATAAAAGAGAATTTCAAACTGAAATATACAAACATTCCTTACTGGTGACCTTTGACAGTTTTACAATAAAGAGTCGTATACAGTTTTATTTACTAAGATAGTAATTGAAGTGATTGTCTGTTATATGTTTGGTTTGTTATTATACTTATTGGTTTTAGCCTGAGAAAAGGCCACTGTTTAGTGATGTTTTTTTAGGGGAGTTAACTGTCAGTTATTATAGGTTAGGACAGGTTAATTTAAGAATGGAAAACATTCAGACATGTTGCTGATTTGTCTTATGCAAATAACCAATTAAATCAATTAAAGTTGATCAAATGTTCCTATAGCCTACATTGGTTTACAAGTTGAATAGAAGTACTCATGTAATACTTAGGTAATATTTTTGATGTTTTTAGTCTTATATTGTCCGTTTCCCAAACTACCAAGCCATCGCTGGGAGTTCGACATCCCTATAGTAGCTAAGCAATTTTACTGTCAGGGGCCAAAACATGTTTTCTATTTCAACTGTACGGCTTGTGTTTAATATTGTAATGAGTTAAAGTGAACGCTGTACGATTATTAAATGTCCATTCTAGTGCACCGTAAGTTTATATTATGGGTGTTTAAATATAAAATCATCAAAAATTATGTTTAAAGTGTTACATATTTAACCTTGTAAAAGGTATAAAAATATTATAATTTTTACAGAAACCAACTTATTATGGTCCACTAGAAAAGGTTTTCTGTCTTCATGTTTTACGAAACGATAATTTTTACGAACTAAATCGTTGAAATAGAAACTCATGTTTAGCATTTAATCGCGAAGGAAACGGCCATCTAAAGCTTAACCAATGGTTGCCTAATAATAAACAAACATTCGAGAGGAAAAATTGTTATATAGCTCATATTTTATAGGGATTTTATAAAGTTGACGTTTTCTTCTCACTGAACATTCTTGATGGGTAGAAGAAAGCCGCATTTGAACATATTATAACTGGTATCAAAGCTAAATCGCTGTAATCAAGGAATCAGTGAGTTGGTTACCAATTAAGTATTTTCCTCGGTCCCTGGTCCTCGCCTCAGTCACGGTCGAGTCCTTGGTGATTGGCCAGCGTGGCGAGATGCGTGCATAAGGCACGCCACGGCAGTTGGTAGCACAATCTCATCTAGGACAGTCTACCGGCCAAGCATTGCGGCGCGGAACGTTTCCGCAATTAACCGACGGAAACAATGGAGAAATCAGGAGCGGAAACTGTTGAGCGGATGGGATGGGTGTCTTCATTGAGGGCGAGGTGTAGTCGGTGTCGGTCGGACCGTGAAATGGCCGGTACTCTAGTACAATACTCGGCATGGTAAAACGTCCGGAGGAGTCAATGAGAAATGCCTCGCAGGGTTGGTTCGTACTCTAGTACAGTACTCGGTGTCAGATGTGGTACAACATCTGACGAAGTAACTGGGCCTCACCTGCTTGGTTTAGGTGGTACTCTAGTACAATACTCGGTGTCAGGTGTGGTACAACATCTGACGAAATAACTGGGCCTCACCTCCTTGGTTTAGGCATTACTCTAGTACAATACTCGGTGTCAGGTGTGGTACAACATCTGACTTGGTTTAGGTGGTACTCTAGTACAATACTCGGTGTCAGGTGTGGTACAACATCTGACGAAGTAACTGGGCCTCACCTCCTTGGTTTAGGTGGTACTCTAGTACAATACTCGGTGTCAGGTGTTGTTAATGCCACTGTATGTTTAGGGGTGGGTAGGTGGGTTAATGCCACTGTACGTGTATGGGTGGGCGGGTGGGTTAATGCCACTATTCGTTTATGAGTGGGTGTGTTAGGTTATACTGCTGTAATCATGTAAATATTAAAATCTTACAATAATGTACCCCATGAGAAAATTGTAATACCACTGTACGTGTATGGGTGGGTGGGTGGGTCAATATCACTGCACGTGTATGGGTGGGCGGGTGGGTAATCACCACTGTACGTGTATGGGTGGGCGGGTGGGTCATCACCACTGTACGTGTATGGGCGTGCGGGTGGGTTATTACCACTGTACATGTATGGGTGGGTGGGCAGGTCATTACCTCTGTACGTGTATGGGCGGGCGGGCGGGTCATTACCACTGTACGTGTATGGGTGGGTGGGCGGGTCATTACCTCTGTACGTGTATGGGCGGGCGGGTGGGCCGCTTCTAGCGACATATCAGTAACTTTTGTCTGAATTTAGTAATAAAAAAAAAAAAAATTATTACCGAGTACTATTGTACGTGTATGGGTGGGCGGGTGGGTTAGTACTATTATATGTGTATGGGTGGGTGGGTGGGTTAGTACTATTGTACGTGTATGGGTGGGTTGGGTGGGCGGGTGGGTTGGGTGGGCGGGTGGGTTAGGTTAGGTTAGGTTAGGTTATTACTTAGTTCAAGTATTGTGTTTGTGAATTCTACACTCGGAATTCTCACTTAAATAAAGTTGTGATGATCGTTAAGATACATCTGACGAAGTAACTGGGCCTCACCTCCTTGGTTTAGGTGGTACTCTAGTACAGTACTCCGTGTCAGGTGTGGTACAACATCTGACGAAGTAACTGGGCCTCACCTCCTTGGTTTAGGCGGTACTCTAGTACAGTACTCGGAGTCAGGTGTGGTACAACATCTGACGAAGTAGCTGTGCCTCACCTCCTTGGTTTAGGTGGTACTCTAGTACAGTACTCGGTGTCAGGTGTGGTACAACATCTGACGAAGTAACTGGGCCTCACCTCCTTGGTTTAGGCGGTACTCCAGTACAATACTCGGTGTCAGGTGTGGTACAACATCTGACGAAGTAACTGGGCCTCACCTCCTTGGTTTAGGTGGTACTCTAGTACACTACTCGGTGTCAGGTGTGGTACAACATCTGACGAAGTAACTGGGCCTCACCTCCTTGGTTTAGGGGGTACTCTAGTACAGTACTCGGTGTCAGGTGTGGTACAACATCTGACTTGGTTTAGGTGGTACTCTAGTACAGTACTAATTATGGTACAACGTCAGACTGGGCCTCGCCTCCTTGGTTTATATATATATATATATAAATAGGTGGTACACTAACTAATACACTACTTGGTGTGGTACGACGTCCAAGAATGTCAATGCGTCTCCCGTAAAAAAACTACCAAGTTGTCACGCCTCTCTCCATAACATTTGGTAACAATGTTATAGTTTATTTAACACTGCAATGGTTCTATCGTTTACACTTCATGACTATACTGTGTTTACTCCAAGATAAGTAGAACGCTATTTTGAAGGATACGTTTTGCTAATTTTATACCCAAGTATTTCAGTGGAAACACCCATTTGAATTGCAAGCACCCATTACAGAACGCCTGTACTGACACTCAGTATCCAGTGCTTAATTGTATTGTGATAAAAACTTTAAAAGTTTCATTTTACAACCCCCTCCTTCAAACTATAGTAATCACAGTTCAATAACACCTCAGTGTGACTCTCGGCGGGTACCCGGGGGTAGTGGTGAGTTTCCCGTCAAATTTCTCTCCCATGACAACTATCCCAACTATCAACTCAACCAGCGACTTCCTGGGGTAATGAACCCTCTAACTGGCTCAACTTCGCTCGTTTATCACGGCACTTCCTTTGATTCTATTTCCGGTTCCGGCGCGCAGGATCGCACCCCCTATTGTCACACCTGGCCGAGCTTTCAACAGCGATCGCAGACCGTGTCGCAAATAGACTCGTCGTCATAGGCGCGCAAAGAGGACGACATTGGTTGTACGAGAATTTAGACTGTGTCCATCGACCATCTGGGATTGTTACTCACAAGAACAACGATAATAGCTTTAATAAATACTCACCTAAATATCCTACGAAATTTTTGTTGCATACAAAGTTTTTTTATAAAATTGACTAAATAATCTTTGCCTTTACATTTTTCAAAGCAAATAATGTTTTTGTTGAGCATAACCGATGACCGAGAAAGTCTATGGTTTTGAACCCAAATCTTACATAACGGAGGATTGACTCCAGACCAGGACTAGAAGTATACACTAGTAATGTTCACCCTGTTTACTGAGTTAAAACTGAAAGTATGAATTTTTCTCAGATACGAAATAAATAAAATAATTCCGTTTCTCTCTGTGGTTCCTTTGACTACAATCTACAAGTGTAAAATGTCGGTGTTGTTGGCACAAAGAGATTATGGACCAGTTAGACGTCGGTCCTGTGATGGTCAAATCACACGTCGGCCCAGTAAGACGACGAATAGATGAAACGTCGGTGTAGTGAGACGATGGATAGATGAAACGTCGGTCTAGTGAGATGATGGTCCAACTCATACTTAAAGTTTTAACTCAGTATGATGTTCAGTGAGGTGTTGACCCAATGAGAATGTTGGTCCAGTGAGACGATTACTCAAAGAGATGTTGATCTAGTAATACGATGTACCGATAAGACATTGGTACAGTGAGATGGTGGCCTAATAAGAGGTTGGTCCAGTGAGAAAATGGTCCATTGGAACGTCGGTCCTGTGAGATGTCGGCCCAATGAGATGTTGCCCAGTGAGATGTTGGTCCATTGATATTCTTACATATGAGAGCCGACACAACGTTTTGCGTATTTTAATAGTAGGCGAAAATGAGTGTAGGATGGGTGTTGATGACCTGTGTAGTATGAGATCGACTTATTCGTCGGTCCAGTGAGACGATGATCTAATGAGATCGTTGGAGAGTCGGTATGGTGGGACACAAAGGTGATAGCCTCCCTCGTTGTGTATAGGTATGACCGTTATGCCTCACTCAGTCGATTCAGTATTGTTTGTTTTATGGCGGCGATAAGCCGGCCAACAATGTAATGTCTTTATCTCACCGCCACTTGAGAGAGTCATTTCACGCCTCTGCCACTTGAATAATCACGGGTTACTTGTTGAGAGAAAGTACATATTTATACTTTCTTTCAAACGTACTTAGGTTAATCTCAGCGAATTTAATTATGCAACACTAAAATCTCTTATGGTATGTGTTATGAAGTATTAATGTGTTAGATAAGATTCTATGAGGAAATATATTTTATACAAACTACAAACTTATTTAATAAATGGTTCCAAAGAATTGGCACAAACTTTCCCCCATATTAAACACACAAAAATTAAAACTTTGAAAATTACCAGTTTGATTCCCATGAGTTCTTTTGCCATAACTCATAGACTAGTCAAGTTACTAAAATTTTTAAATTGTAATTAACATCTTTCCTGAAATTTTAATCAAAATCGTTAGAGCTTAAATTTTTTTATATTTTTGCCTATAAAAAAACACTACCATTTAAAAAAGGTGAAAGACTGGTCTGAAGACATTGACTAAATAAACCTACATACCAAATTTCATAGAAATCGATCCATCCCTTTGGCCTCCAGTGAACTGCACAGACACACTGACAGACACCAACAATTTCTTTTTTCGAAAAAACAACTTTGTTGGGTTCAGAGGACCCTAAAATGTATTTTTAGACCAACGTTATAAAACATTTTTGGACGATCACAATAATTTCTCTATGCTAGCGCGGATGAGAGAGTAAACATTGGAATTTTCAATACTTTTTTATTTAATGCGTTTTTAAAGATAAACATGAATATATAATTTTGTATTTTGTAATTTAGGTAATCCCGAAAACACATTTTGCTCACCTAACCTATCCTAATCCAATTTATATCCAACGAAACCCTACAATTTGCGTTACACTCAGGCTCTTGGTCTCCGAAACGGCTTGACGACCATTTCTCCGACGAAAATATATGCAAATTTGTTTTTTTATGGTTAATCATTGTTTTTAATATGACCTTGTATATGGCTGCTATATGCGAATCACCCCGATATTAGCTATTCCAAGAGACAATTCTAGTAGACCGCAATAATTTTCAAATTCACGGTTGGCGTAAAAAAATACACAAAATTTACATGAAAATCACGCTAAATATGGAGATATAATTAAAATAACATTTGCTAAAAAGTCGATTTTTGTTAGTACAAAACAAGTTTTACGTGGATAATACAAGATTCCCCCGAAAAATAGTCCTAAATTCTATTCAGTGGCGGTAAACATTTCAAACTATGAGAAGCCTCTAAAAAGCGCATAGATACCGATAGTTTTTATTTTTAGTTAATTATCTACTGGTTTTAATATCAAAAAATAGTGAGGGGATTTAATAATGTATCTGCCGTAAATAATGTACTCTCTAGCAATTAGGCTACTACCTGATGCATTACATCCACATTGATAACTAATAACTTATAAACAACATTTGTAGATAGTGTAACTGCTCATAAACTGTCCGATATCGTTCTTTTAATGTACATCTTATTGTAGATAATATATTGAATATACCTTGTACTAAACACGGCGTCACTGGTACGTTTTGTACAACATTCTATTAACTCGTACGTTTTGTACAACATTATATTAACTCGTATGTTTTGTACAACATTCCATTAACTCGTACGTTTTGTACAACATTCCATTAACTCGTTGTACAAATTGCCACCAACACTTGTAGATAGTGTAACTGATCATAAACTGTCCGATATCGTTCTTTTAATGTACATCTTATTGTAGATAATATATTGAATATACCTTGTACTAAATATGGCGTCGCTGGTACATTTTGTACAACATTCTATTAACTGGTACGTTTTGTACAACATTCCATTAACTCGTTGTACAAATTGCCACCAACACTTGTAGATAGTGTAACTGCTTATAAACTGTCCGATATCGTTCTTTTAATGTACATCTTATTGTAGATAATATATTGAATATACCTTGTACTAAATATTGCGTCGCTGGTACATTTTGTACAACATTCTATTAACTGGTACGTTTTGTACAACATTCCATTAACTCGTTGTACAAATTGCCACCAACACTTGTAGATAGTGTAACTGCTTATAAACTGTCCGATATCGTTCTTTTAATGTACATCTTATTGTAGATAATATATTGAATATACCTTGTACTAAATATGGCGTCGCTGGTACATTTTGTACAACATTCTATTAACTGGTACGTTTTGTACAACATTCCATTAACTCGTTGTACAAATTGCCACCAACACTTGTAGATAGTGTAACTGCTTATAAACTGTCCGATATCGTTCTTTTAATGTAGATCAGTAGTGTAATTTGCCGGTGCTGGCTCACATAAATCAAATGGTTTGACAGGTGAGTTTTGTGACGTCACGGTGACGTCACAATGACGTCATGGTGACGTAGGTTAGTACGTCACAGGGATAATTTGTGGGTCAAGGTCATTTGTGTGTTTTTTGAAAAAGGCTTCTTGGACAGAACGACTGTTCTGTCCAAGAAGCCTTTTTCTTTTACTTTATTTAAAATATTACAAATTTTTACAATATGTACATCTTACAGACTAAACCTACAGTAATAAACTACTTAGTGCTGGCTCAGGATCTGGGTGATGTGTTCTCCTTGTCTGAGTCGTCTTTGAGTACATCAACCCCGAAGTCCGCTGTAGAGCTTGCAACTTCTTCACTTCCCATCACCTGCCTCAGTACTGCATTATACAACTCCTCCCCACACTCGTCAGCTCCGATGCGGTCAAGTAACCTAAGGAAGTCGTCTTCGCGATGTAACACATCGCTACAAATGCAATAAATAGGCCCGAAAGTTGTCTCAGGGTTCGACCACATACAGTGAGTGAAATGTTGACC
>JAQJVL010000643.1:126392-211538 GCA_035578905.1 Stictocephala bisonia | reverse complement strand
AAGTAATGATGGTTTTAGAAAAGGAAAGTTGAGAAAAAAATTAAATAAGAAAGTGTTACCGTTTATAAAAATTTTGAACATGAGTGGAAATTTCCCCATAACCTTAGTTATTTAAAAAACAAATATGGGTTGTAAATAAATTCAAAAGTAAAAAATTTATCGTACGTAGAAAAAGAAGTGGTTAACCCGGTGGCAACTTTAAAATGTTTTTTTGACATTTTAAAATTTTAAAAAATATGCTACTGAATATTTTGGTAATCATCAGGAAATGTAGCTTATGAAAAATATGGTGTTTAAATCTTTATTTTTTATTTATTAAAATTTTGGAACTACGGGGTGTACTATTTGACTTTTCATAAAAATTTTTTTGGGATTACTGAGTTTAAATAACTATTAAAATACATTACTTTAACTTACTCATAAAACCCCTTAAACTTAAATTTTTTTTCAATCCCGGGAAAAAAAAATTATCGCAAAAGGGAAAAAAATAATACTAAAATTTTTGAAATATAAGTTTATTATTAAATCGTATTTAAAAAAATTTTTAAAAATTTGAAGGGTTTGTGTTTTTTTTACTGCGTTTATTAATGTAAACTTTGTAAACAGGTCCACCAAATTGTAGGTAAATTTAAATTTAAATTTAAATAAACAATAAATTATTAGTAAATGAAAAGGGACATTTTTAATTAAAAAAAATAAAAATATTTAGCGATGTTCAAATAATATTCAAAAATCATTGCAACGATGATAAGACCACCCAAGAAAAGACGGAGAGGGGCGTCTATATTTGAGTACAATGACAGATGTTTTCTAAGAATTAAACGAACAACGTGCCTTATTCATTGTCGAAAAACAGACAAGCGCCTCTTTCACCAAAGGACGAGCCCAAAAGGGAAACCCGAAAGGGGGCACTAAACCAAATAAAGGCGATCCAAAAAAAGTGTCTGTAAAAAAAAACCCCCAGGGAGTGCAGCACGGTGGGGCGAACAGTATACGATATGGGCAGACCTCGTTTTTAAAACCCGGAAGGTCTACCTCTAAAAACCCAAGACCCTATTTGTAGGGAAAAAAAGTAAGAGTGGGGGGATTCGAATTCAACGGTTAAGAGACGTTTCTCTCCCCATTAAAAGTAAGATCATAAAACGTGAAGGATGTCATCACCATCACATCCCGCGTTTTTCGTGCATGAGATTTTTTTTCGATAAAATTATTAAAATTAAAATGAGCTTGTTTTTTAAAAATCATTTTTTAAAAAGATAAACAAATAGGCTTTACGATTTAAATCAGTTTAAAAATATGGTATTAAAACGATATAGTCTTTTAAACCCGCGGTTGACTTCAAACTACAGGACACTCAGCAAAGTTTACGAAAAAATTAAGTTATAATCTGGGAAATTCAATTTCAACTTTTTAAAAATAATGTTTGATTGTTTTTTAATTATTAAAATTAAATTTTTTTTGTAATGCAAATACTAACAAAGAACGTAATGACTTGAATAATGTAAAAAAATTAAATTTTGTAAAGTAACTTTTGTTTCATTTACTATTCTCTCCCCCGAATTCCCCGTTTTAGACCCTGAGAAAAAAATTTCATAAAAAGAATTAAAAAGAAAAGTTTTTTTTGTTAAATTTTTAATTGAAAAAATTAAGTGAAAGAAATTAATGTAACGACCTTTTAAAAGGGATACGTTCAGATGGCGCCCAACGGGGGGCGTCGATGAAAAACTTTCAGAATGGCGCGCCAAGTGAGACGACGTTATAAGTGGAAATTTTAACCTTTTTAAAAAAAATATTTAAAGTTGAATAAGAGAAAAGTGTTTAGGCAGGTGATATAATAAAAATAATAAATTAAAAATTTTTTAATATACGCCTATTGATTTAAAAACTCAAAATTTAAAAGAAAGAATTTTATAAAATATATTTTGTATTTTATTAAAAATTTGCAAAAATAAAAATGGCAAATAAAAACTTTGTGGAGGACCGCAAGGGGGACTGATGCTCCATGTGTCTTTGAGAAAGTTGGGGAATCAAATTTAAAATAAAAATAAAGATAAATCTGAAAAAGTTGGGCCCAGATTTAAAAAAAGAAGACCCCTTTGTCCAATAAAAGGGAAAATGCTAGTGAAAATAAATGTAAAATAGTAGATAGAACACTAAACAAAAAAAAATTTTGAGTAAACTAAATGAAAATAAAAAAAAACAAGACAGATTTGAAAATCAAGCTTGAAAAAAAATAAAAAGAGACTAGATGCGTAGAGGCTAAGTTAGAAGCTAAATTTGATGAAATTCAAAGCTAGCCCAAAATGGGGTTTAAAATTAATGAAATAAATATTAACCTAAAACAAAACTTAAGAAATAAAAGATGAGTTAGGAGAGATTAAATGAAAAAAATAGATAATTTTGAAGAAAAACTTAAAACAATAAAATCAAAGAATAAAATGGTGCAAATAAGTCATGAATTTTAAAGGAGGATATGTAGAAATTTGAAAAAAATGAAGTTGAAAATAAAGTTAGTGAAAAAAGGAGGTTAATGTTGTGAAGAAGTAGAGAAAAAAGATAGGCAAAAACCGTCAAAGTAAATAATGATAAGGACACCCTATTGTCCAATAAATAGATTGTGTTGGGTAAATAATGAATAAATCCCAAAACTGGAGCAGTTAATGTTAAGCTAGGGGGAAGGTAGAAAGATAAAGGAAAAAAAAAATAAATAAAAAGATAAACTTAAATGAGGGGGAAAACTAAGGGAGGTTAGATTTGTGGTAAACATAACAAATAAAAAAAAACTTAAATTTGATGAAATAAAGTAAGGTTTTGATGAAAAAAGTGTTGAGGAAAAAGAAGTAAATAAGATGTAATGGGTTGGACAATAAATTAATTTTGAAAGCTAATGGCACAAAAAAGAAGTTGATGATAGGTAGGGGTAATAAAGACAACTTTGCAATGAAATAAAAGGTAAATGAATTTTGTTGAGATGAACTAAATGAACACTAAAAAAGAAAAATGCAACACCAAGGGGTTTTTAGGCAAACAAGTAAACCAAAACCCAGTAGGCAAAAATAAATGATGAAATAGAAAACCAGATGGGGGCTTTAAAACACAGTTTTAGATAGCAAATGGACAAATAATAAAACCCAAAGCACTCAGAAAATTTAATTTGAAAGTGTGTAAGACTTAGATGTCAAAAAAAAAAAAAACTAAAAATGACAGAAGTAGGGTGAGGACTAAATGGTTCTTTGATTTTTGAAAGGAGATCAAAAATAAAATTTTGGGGGCCTAAACAAAAAAAAGGAAGTTAAAAAAAATATGATGGGGGGTGAAACTTTATGTAGAATGGAAACTTTGTAAACTATGTGATGAGTATTTAAAATATTCATGCTTTAAAAACTTTAAATTAAAAAGAAAAAATTTAATTTCAGTGTCCGGATAATCTATAGATATTGCAAACTAAACATAAACTTAGGGGTTCACTAAAAAATATTTAGAAATAATAATAAAAAACGCAATTGAAACAATATAATTTAAGTTTAGGG
Source organism: Stictocephala bisonia (assembly GCA_035578905.1). NCBI lineage: Eukaryota > Metazoa > Arthropoda > Insecta > Hemiptera > Membracidae > Stictocephala > Stictocephala bisonia. The sequence goes on along the minus strand of JAQJVL010000643.1, from coordinate 208,008 downwards.
GGGGTTGTAGAAAAATAAATAAAAAAAAGTGTAGGATAATTTTTTTAAAAGATAAAATACTTAAAGATGTCATTTAATAACAAACAATAGTGGGCCCTAGTTTGAAGAATTGTAATATTGACGAAAGGGTGAATTTGTGAATGAATAGGAAATTTAAAAAACATTGAAATAATGTACTTTAATTTTTTAAACTAAGATGAAAAAAAAATATCTTTAAGGTAAAATGATGTTAAAAGAAAAAATATCTACAAATGTCATAATAAAAAAAATTGGGGGCCTAATAAAAGTTTTGTAAAAAATAGTAATAACCGAGAGTTGTTATTAAATATGAAAAATATTTAAAGAAACTTGATGTAAGATGTGTTAAATAAATTTAAAAACACAATAAAAAAATGTTTTTAGGTGGGAATAAGATAGTTTGAGGAAAATTTTTATAAGTATTGTTTCAAAATCCATGAATGTTTATATTGAATTTTTTAAAAATAAAAACATGATAAATGGAAAACTAGAAAGAAGTATGGAGATTTACTAAAAAATATTTTTTACATAACCCAGTATTAAAAAAAACATAAACCCCAAATAAATTGCAAGACGGGTTCAATAAAATAAAATAGGTGGATAGGCCTACTTGAAAAAAACTTTGTAGGATAATGGTTTTGAAAAAACAATGTTTAATGACTTGTAAATGTTTAGCAAAAAATTGATTTAAATAAATATATATGCCCAAAAGAAATTTTAAACCCAGATAATTTTAAAGTATAATGTAATATTTTGCTTTTGAAACTTTTGTATTTTTGTTATTGAATTAATCCAAAACACACATTTGATACTCTTTAAAAAATAATAAAAGGAGAATTTCTTTACAATCTGTGTTATTGTAATTGTTTATACTTATATAAAATGCTAAAAAATGTATCACAAATGATAATAGGATATGTATAAAAACCCAAGCTGATTTGGGGAAAGATTCTTTAAAATACCCGTTAATATAACTGGTTTATGTCCATATTTTGAATACAACATTTTTTTAAATTTTGCCTGTTGTTAGTTTTAAAATGTATCAAGATTTTTAAACATTTTTATTTATAAAACTATTCAGTTTATAATGAAAAACTATCAGAAAAAATATGATATGTTTCCAGGATGTTTTTAAAAAATTTAAGTTGAAGGGATTTTTGGAAGTATTTTATTAAAAAACTTTTTGTTTTTTATTTTGGAAATAATCGATAAATGAAAATTCTGATCTAAATATGATGTTAATGAAAACTAGATGAATTTAGGGAGAAGGAAAAACAGAAAATTTTACAATTTTGATGTTAATTTTTAATTTAATCATAATGAAAATTCTATTTTTTTGATAAACTTAAATAAATTTTTTATTATTTAAAGAATTTTATGAAAGGGGAAAAAACCCCAGTGGTTTTAATAGCAGTACGATTGACAATAATTAAAATAGTACGGGTTTTTTTCCGTGGCGGTGGGGGGGGGGGGGGGGGGGGGGGGGGGGGGGGGGGGGGGGAGTGATAGAAATCACAAATTTAATTTTTTTAATGTAATAAAAATGTTTGAGTAATTTTATTGCAAATAATTTTTTTTTGTCATTGAGCAAATAATAAGTGAGGAATTTTTTAAAAAAATTTAACAGAGTAAAAAATAATTGAAAATTGAGTAATTAATTTTTTTTGTCAACAATGAAAACCAAAAATGAGTTATTTGAAAATTTTTTAAAAATTTAAAAATATAAATTTTAAATTTTCATATATCAATTTGAAATATGTCAAAGCAACTTAGTAGTGTATGAATAATTAAAGTTTGTTACACAAATAATTGGTGTATACACAAGAAGAATAGACAAAATGAAAGATGATTAAATATGAGTATGTTTAAAATTTTTAAACAATTTTTTTTTTCAATTTAATTGCTGGGTTAATTAAAAACAGGTATTTCATAAATTTAAAAGCCTGTGATTGAATTTTTTTTATATGTATTATTTTTACAAAAGGTAACAAAGGAAAAAAAAACAAACGGGAAAAAGATTGTAAAATAAACCAGTGACAAAAGAACATTTTGGAAACATGGACACGAATGGGCATGATGCCCGTGGTGTCGCAGAGGGGGTCGGGGGGACAAAAGGCGACCATGCAGAACCCATGAACGGTGGAGTGTCGTCCAGGAAAGCACCAGGTGGTTTTTGGGCTCATCCCATTGACACGGGTCTACAACACTCCCTTTAAAAATAGGACAACAGACATGTTCGAGAAAAAACTCGTACACAACCCCTTGGTCTAAAAATCTTTGCTTTCTATTTTAGTCTCTCGAGACCCTAGACTTGTGAATCAATATTCACTGTTTTAAATTTAATGTTCAAACATTTGAAACTTAAAAAGAACATGAGAACAAACCTGTAAAATTTTCACGTGGACCGTTTCCAGTTTTTATAAAAATGAGTGATGTTTTTAACTTTTGTCAAAAAAAGCAATAAATTCTGAAAAAATCAAAACCTAAAGAACACTTACAATGTTCCAGAACCCCGGCCCTACTTGAACATTGGTGTTGTAAATGAAATATCCCCAAAATACGCGCAGTGACTCAGCCCCCTGGCGTAAAAAACAACTTGGCTATGTCCCAAAAATAATAAAAAAAAATAAAATATTTTGCAAAAAATGTTTTAAATAAATAAAAGCAATGAATAGATAATATTAACAAATGAAAAATAAAACAAAAATTAAAATAATTTATAAATAATGAATCTTTTTAAGAAGAAATAAACAATTGTATTGATTGACAATTTTTTATATTCTTTAATAATATATAAATTTTAAAAATTAAACTTTTTTAAAATGATTAAAATATTTTTTGATTTAAATTTAAAAAAGAAATATCAGAAAAATTGCTCAATGACGACTAATGTAATGTGTTATTTTTTATTAGTAAAACATAATTCAATGTATTTATTTTTGGATTTTATAAAATCATTTATTTTGATTATTAATTTTTAAAATTTTAAATTTAAAAATTAATGATAATTTTCTTTCCCAAAAAAAATTATATTTGTCTAATGACAACAACTGAAAATGTTTTGATGACCATAAGTCTAAAAAACAATAATATGTAAGGTTTTAAAAATTTTTAAAAAAAATAAAAAATTGTTTAATGATGTGATGATTTATTGGAGAATGTTAAAGATTGTGTAATGGTTTGAGAATGTATTTGAAAATGTGATGATTGTGTAAAGACTGAGAATTTATTTGTAAAGTTAAAGAAGGTTTAAAGGAATGAAAACAAGATTTTAGTATTTCAAGAAGGTTTTAAGGGTTGATTATGGATATCAGTATTTAAAGAAGGTTTCAAGGATGAAAATAGATACAGAAATTAAAAACGGTTAAAGGATGATACAGGGTATAGAAAACTTAAAGAAGGATAAGAGGATTGAAAAAAGATATAGGAACTTAAAAATGGGAAATGGATTGATAACAGGTTACAGCATTTAAAAGAAGGGTTTAAGGGGTTGATTATGGATATCAGTAATTAAAGATGGTTAATGGGATGAAACATGATTTTAGAGTTCAAAGATGGTTTAAAAGGTTGATACGGGATTAAGTATCTAAAAGATGGTTTAATGGTTTGATTATGGGATATTTCCATTTAAAAGACGGATTAAAGGATTGATGGCGAAGTTAAGAATTTAAAAAATGGTTAAAAGAGATTGAGAATTTATTTGAAATATATGACAGGTATTGAAAAATGATTGACCAAATTAATATAGGATGTTGATGAAATACTTAAATAAATAAATGATGATTCATTTATGAATTGATGAACTATATAACATGTTATGGTGATGAATAGTCATATGATTTTAATGATGATTGTTGAGATATGATAACTGTAAGTAAGTGAATGATTAATTTAATTTTGAATGTAACCTAGTAACTGATGACTTATATTTTGTTGATTTTGATATATGACTTGTGTATTTGATGGATGATTTCATATTGTGAAATGAGTCATTGATTTTAAATAAGAACTTGTATAATTTTTGATGATGTAGTGATCTTAGCTTGTACTAAATTTTGAAATGGTATTTAGCAAATGAAGATAATTTTGTCAATGAATACTAATCATTAATGATTAAAAAGAAAATCATAATTTAATGATTAATTAATTTTGATAAATACTTTGTATAGAACTTAAAGATGTATTAATTGTTGTTGTATGAATTTCAGTATGTAATGTATAATTTTGTTGATAATTTTTAATCCAAGACTGATGGATTTTTGATTGACAAACTTGTAATAATTAAAAATATATTAATTTTTTATGAACAATTATGTACAATGAAGATGAGTTGTTAAACTTTTGATTTATAAATTATAGAATTGTTAGTTAACAATTTTGATTTATTGGATTACTGTTTGATAAAATGTAACTTTTGAATTATTGATTTTTATTGATAACTGTGTAGGATGTGATGAATTTTTTGAATTTTTAAATCATAAGTGACTAATTTGTAATTGATAATTTTATGATTTATTGAAATGTAATTGATTAAATTGTATATAATGATTTAATGGACTTATTTTGATAAATATGGATTCTTAATGTTGATAAGGAGATAATATGTATTGCCATAGAATATGTAATCTGATATTGAATTATAGAAATAGTTAATAGACTTAATTTACTAGATGTAATAAGTGAATGTAAAACTAAAAACTTATCTGAGGAACAATCGACAATTTTGGCGATCGTGTTTTAAAATCAAGATTTTTTGACTCGCGTTACACACACATCGCAAAAAATCCGGGGGGGTACTGTACAGGTCCACCAAATTGATAGGTAAATTTAATTATCTAAATAAACAATAAATTATTACGTCAATTAAAAGGGACATATTTAATTAAAATAAAATAACAAATATTAGCGAATGTTCAAATAATATTCAAAAATCATTGCAAGCGAGTGATAAGAACACCCAAGAAGACAGACAGGAGAGGGGCGTCTATAATTTGAGATACAATGACAGATGTTTTCTAGAATTGAACGAAACAACGTGCCTTATTCATTGTCGTAAACAGACAAGCGCCATCATGTCACCAAAGGACGAGTCCAAATGGTAACCGAAAGGGGAGGCACTAGAACCAAATAAAGGACGAATCCAAATAAAGTGTCTAGTAAACAAAAAAACCCACGGAGTGCAGCACGGTACGGGCGAACAGTATACGATATGGGCATCGACCTCGTGGTATAACCGGAAGGTCTACACTCTAAAAACCCAAGACCCATAGTTGTACGGAAGAGAAAGTAAGAGTGGGGGATTCGAATTCAACGGTTAAGAGACGTTTTCTCTCCCCATTAAAAGTAAGATCATAGAACGTGAAGGATGTCATCATCCATCGACATCCCGCGATTTCGTGCATGTAGATTTTTTATTCGATGAATTTATTAAAATTCAAATGTAGTCTTGTCTTTTTAAATCATTTTTAATAAAGATAAACAAATAGTGCTTTACGATTTAATATCAGATTAAAATATGTGTATTAAGAACACGATATAGTCTATTAAAACCACGCGGTTGAACTTCAAGACTACAAGGGACACTCAGCTAAGTTTTACTGATAATTTAAGTTATAATCTAGAAATCAATTATCAACTTTTTAAATAATAATGTTCTGATTGTCATTTTTATATATTGAAATTGAATTTTTATTGTAATGCAAATACTAACAAAGCAACGTAATGATCTTGAATAATGTAAAATAAATTAAATTTTGTAAAGTAACTTTGTTTCATTATACTACGTCATCTCACCGAATTACCCGTTTTAGACCCTGAGAAAAGAGATTTCATAAAAAGAATTCAAAGAAAAGTTAATTTGTTAAATAATTGAATAAATTAAGTGAAGTAATTAATGTAACGACCTCTTAAAGGTGATACGTTACACATTAAATATATTTATTGCTCTACGTGGCCTATAGCTACAATAGAAATATATACAATATATTTTAGGTTATATTTTAACATTTATATTAGTGTCTGATAATTTAAGATATACTCATAATTGTTGATATTAGTAGTAATAAATATAATATAAAGAATTCTGTGTTACAAAAATATAAATTATTTGGTTTAAATGTTAGAGCAGAGTACTACTTGTCCCTGGGCTGAAACCCTGACACAAGTAAATTGATAATTTATTTCTCGATAAATAAAAAAAGTATATTCCTTTGTTCTAGTAACTATTGTACAGTTCATAACTTATTGTAAACCTTAAACGAGAGGGATTTTCATGCCATCAAACGTAGTTACAAACTTCTCCGTTCAGAGGGATTTCGTGTCAATATGCGTAATTACAAACTTGTCCGTTTAGAGGGATTTCATGCCGTCATACGTAGTTACAAACTTGTCCGTTCAGAGACATTTCATGGCATCATACGTAGTTACAAACATGTCCGTTTAGAGGGATTTCATGCCGTCATACGTAGTTACAAACTTGTCCGTTCAGAGGGATTTTATGCTATCGTACGTAGTTACAAACATGTCCGTTCAGAGGCATTTCATGGCATCATACGTAGAAACAATCTTGTCCGTACAGAGGCATTTCATGGTATCATGCGTAGTTACAAACTTGTCCGTTCAGAGGCATTTCATGGCATCATACGTAGAAACAATCTTGTCCGTACAGAGGCATTTCATGGCATCATACGTAGTTACAAACTTGTCCGTTCAGAGGCATTTCATGGCATCATACGTAGTTACAAACTTGTCCGTTCAGAGGCATTTCATGGTATCATGCGTAGTTACAAACTTGTCCGTTCAGAGGCATTTCATGGCATCATACGTAGAAACAATCTTGTCCGTACAGAGGCATTTCATGGCATCATACGTAGTTACAAACTTGTCCGTTCAGAGGCATTTCATGGTATCATGCGTAGTTACAAACTTGTCCGTTCAGAGGCATTTCATGGCATCATACGTAGAAACAATCTTGTCCGTACAGAGGCATTTCATGGCATCATACGTAGTTACAAACTTGTCCGTTCAGAGGCATTTCATGGCATCATACGTAGTTACAAACTTGTCCGTACAGAGGCATTTCATGGTATCATGCGTAGTTACAAACTTGTCCGTTCAGAGGCATTTCATGGCATCATACGTAGTTACAAACTTGTCCGTTCAGAGGCATTTCATGGCGTCATACGTAGTTACAAACTTGTCCGTTTAGTAAAATACTGCCTGGTCGATCTGGTGAAGACAATTTCACCATCGGCCTCGCGTCATATACTTTGAAGACATGACCACTTTAATTAATGTAAAGCCATAAAAGTTAATCACCTTATAACGGCTATAAAACGACTTGAGCACAAGAGAGCCACTTTTTGCTTTATCAGTAAAAGGTGTCTGTGTAAACAGGTAGAACCTCTTTGCATAGGGGGTATGATGAGAGACCCCCCTTCCTCCTTACAGTAAAGGGGGCCTGAACAGAACACAAAACTGTATATATGAACAAATTATAAATTAATGATAGCATTAGACGACTAAATATTATTGGATAAAGAAACAGAAGACGGGCATTAATAAGTAAATTAGTTCATTTTAACCTTAGATCGTGAACATCAGGTGAACCATTATGAACTTCCAAATGCTAGGTCCTTTTTTCAGCGTTTCGCAAGCTTTTTTTGTAAAAATCATAAAAAAATACTAAATATGTTCCAAATTTAAATTTTATCATTTCGCTTTTCTTCTCAAGAACTGTACTTTCACGTACTAAAACCAAAACTCACATAACGAATTAGTAAATTTTCAAGAAATAATCTAAAAAATGTTGAAAATACTATACGTAAATTAACACTTATAACCCTCCGTAGGAGCACTACAATATTTTTGTAAATAATTCCAAGATAGCCAAATTGTTTATTATTCAGTGCATATAATAATATGTTGTTACATTTTACATAAACTACTAGTTTTTTTTAACATTTTTGTTTACATAAGACGTAAAAGTGAAAAAAATGTACAGTATGATCTTTGTAGATAATCAAATAGTACATGTAAAAATTCAAAAAAAAAAAATCACCTTTGAATAGACAAGAAAAAGTTGTTTAGGAAAAATAGTCTTATTGTACCCACTGACATATTTTTTATTTTTAGTTTATTGGGGGGGGGGATAACTTGAGTGTACGAAATTAACACATTTATTTTAATTGATTCATCATTTAACCTTTAACGAGGCAGCATGGGTCTGACAGACCCGAGGGTTTTTTTATTTTACACCTAGTTCACCCACAATTAAAACAAAGAGGTTGAAATTTTCTGTTGATTCACGTTGATCAAAACTAAACTAAATTGCCTCAATAAAAATAATAATAATAATAAAATCGTCACTAATTCTGTGTAGCAGTTTTTTGGGGATTTTTTTTATGCCGGCTCTGTTAGATCTATGTTAATCTGATGAGGGACAAAAAATATGATGCCCTTTTAAGGGTTAAGGTTCATTAATTCAGAACCCCATAGAACCTACCTTATAATAATTTGAGCTTAAACATATTTATACCTAAGATAAACGATTTATTTCAATATAAACAATGTAACAACTTGACTATCAGGCACGTGGCCTAACCATCGGGAAAGGACAAAAAATATAAATAATCTAATTTTGAATTCCCCAAATATTATTAGTTAGTAGAAAGGTTAAAATTCAAAATTTGAACCCTTTTCATTCTATTTTATTATTTTGATAACTGAAAAAAAGTCCATGATATTTTCAGTGGCTCTGTTATAGTTTGTTTTTTTTTTTTTTTTACTGATTTAATTTAATTTTCTTATACCAAAAGCATGGTCAACTAATTAAAAATTTACAATTTAGAACTTAGTCAGAATTTTGTACAGTTTGAAGTTGATTGGTATTTATTGTTCCACATCTCATAGTATTCTTTCAAAATAACACGAAATACATTTTTGCTTTTAAATATTAATAAATTGAATAAATATCGTTATATATGTGATCACACAACGAAATCATGTGGGATCTAAAAATACACCGTTATATGTTATCACGGAGTCAGTTAGCCTAAGATCGGCGTAGATTGAGATTGCGTAGCCTCGATTGCATGGATGATGCATTCTAGTCTGCGAAACAATAATACAGCAAAGTTCAGTTACGCCCAATAACTACCCAGATCAAGATAATGTTACAGATAAAATGTAATATTAAAATACTGTTTTATGCAATGATTTGACACTTAATTTTATAGTTATGAAACAAGATAATTACATTTTACGCTTGATATTTATTTATGAAGTTAAAAATTAACTACATTTAAATCTTCTTTTATTGTTATGTTAATAATTGAAATATTTACATGAATATTATGTAAGTTCACTTTTAATAACCATTGGTGTGTGTATCAAATGACACAAATGACAATATAATCAATATTTTTTATATGCATTTTTACCATATTTTTTATTTTTTAATATCTGTAAACAAATTATAGTAGGTGGGGAAATTAACACTGTTTTCCCACATGCAGTGTTTGAATGCTCTATCATTCGAAGTGGTATAGATGCATTTAATGTATGTAATTTCATTAGCCATAATCATTAAGAAATGAGATTATTTAAACAGAATTTATTTATCGTTTCACATTATTTTACAACTAGGTACAAATAGGTATGTGTTCTAATTTTATTTATTTTAATAATTTTAAGAGAAAAATAATATTCAATATATTCATGAATTTTAAAAGTAAACATTTTATTAAAAACTCTACAGTTAGCCAACATTTCTTTCATTATTCATGAGTAAAACGCTGATCGTAGAGATATGAGGGGCGAATGAGTGTGGATGAACGATTTTAGTCATTGTTACTTAGGTCGACTGTTCCTCAGAAAAAGCTATTAACAGCAATTAGTAATAGCCAGGTCAACTAAGGGGCATACAACAGCTTTACATTGAATTTGATTTTCAGCTAACTGGCAAGCTGTAATAAATATACAACTTTGAAAATATATTGTATATTGATTGCAAAGTTTTAGATAATTATACAATATACTACAATGTACAATATACTACATCGTTCTCTGGTAGTATATTTAAGCTTTTTAACCCCTTAACTATCCTGGGTCATTTTTGACCCCAGAGTGTAATTATTTTAATTTTATATCTTTTGTACTTGCTGGATTGTCCTCTCTCTTTACCTAATCTTTTTTCAGATACTGAAACATACAGTACATGTGGTTGTTTCTTGTTCGGTCACTCCATATCTGGCTGGGAAGCTTCTGGGGTCAGTATGGACCCCTCAGTAGCAGTTACGTTAGACTTTTCTCTTTTTGGAATTTCTGCTAATTTGAAATTCTAATTCTAAAGAAGAAGATGTGAATTATGTCCTAGAAGAAATGAAAGAAAACATTTATTTATTGGTCCAGCCATAAAAGATAATGTATAGTTTTCATTTTTATAACTTCACCATGGGTACAAAATTAATTTTTTGTGAAATGTTTTTCCAAGAAAACTAATTTGTAACATTACAGACAATTTAAAATAAAAACTCTTTTATTTAGGAAATAATACCCAGAAATGGTTCTGTTTAAAAGAAGAGAAGATAGAGAAAAGGTTTCAGTTTTGAGATGTTTAATATTGGTTTTTTTGATTGGGGTCGATTTTTACCCCACGATAGTACTTACAGCATAAGCATATTAGTTAGGGGCTAACAGAGTCGATATCTCGGTCGACTACTATCAAGCGTTTAGTTGCAGACATTCTCTTCTTCCTGCACCGAGTTTGTAACAGTTTTCCCCAGTCACCAGTTTAGTTCCCTTACTTTCTTATAAGTATTTTCCTAAGTCTATGCACTACTTACTCCTTACGCCGTTGAAAGAGGCCAGCTGGGGTGCAGCTGTCTCAGCCACATATTGTGTCATGCAGCCGCGCAGCTGGCCAGGGGTGTTCCTTCTTCCTTGAGTTTGCGCCACCGGGGAGGGAACGCGTGACGCCACAATCGTAGCTGTGCATTCCTCACCCTCTTACCCTCAGGTGTGCACCTACAGCCGTCGCCAGCTGAACTTCTCAGAAGACGCTGGTCGGCTTGCCATTGTCGTTCACTAGAATGGTACAGAAATCCACAGAGAACCTCTTTTTTAACCCTGTTGGGTTTTGGGGTTTTTTCTTCGGAACTCTTTTATTTAAATCAAACCCGTGAGAGAGGATTTCATCTATCTTATATGGTAAAAAAATTAAGAAAAATAGTTCAAATAATGAATCAAATTGTACTGAATTACGCAGTGTACATTATATTGAATATTCTTCACGGTAGATTTTATAAATACTACAAAACCACTGGTATATTGTTGATGTAAATGTTGTTTTAACATTAGTATGAATATTTTACCAGTACAGTGCTACTTTTAAAACACTAAAAGTTTTACTGTTGTAATTTTTAGAGTATCCTTTCTTAAGACTGAAAATAAGACTTTTTTAACTGAATATTAATTTATGGTTAAACTTAACTTTCGATCTGTAGTATACGATCATTGTAGGTTTAAACATCGATTTATAAAGACATTTGCAATAGTTATTTTTAAGAGTGAAAAAGTTATTGAACACAAAAAAACCAACAAACAAGTTTAATCCCTAAATCACAGACTGCACCAAATAAACGTCTAACCAACTTTTCATCACGCCGGAAGTCCGGTTCTCCGCAAAATAAGTAGCGAACTACCCTTTCATCACTCCAAAAGAGTTACACCACAACTGGAGAGTTAACCTCTTCCAAGTGAGCGTATCACATTGTACTTCCAGATAAGTGGTCTTGTGATTCAACATGTCAACCACACCGTGGCGACAGCTGTAATATGTATTCCTACCCTACCTGGTGTGATGTGGTTTCCAAGTGGACGTGTCACATTGCACTTCCAGAGGAATGTTCGTGTGATTTAACATGTCTACCACTCAGTGCCTAGAGCTGTAAAATGTATTTCTACCACAGCTGGTGTGATGTGATTTCCAAGTGGAAGAGTCACATTGCACTTCCAGAGGAGTGGTCGTGTGATTCAACATGTCAACCACTCAGTGGCTACAGCTGTGCTGAGAGTGATATCCCTGGCCAAATGCCAATTGGCAGAAGATGCCACAAACATTCTGTCAGGGTGTTGAGGTGGTGTAACCTGCACCATCGGAAGTTCTACATATTACGATAAAGTATTTGTTAAACTTTAAAATCAGTAAATTGTAAGTATAGTTGTTATTCAAATGCTGTTTTTTATTTTAAGAATGTGGTTGAGTAAATGAGAGAAATTCTTGGCATTTCAGTTACAACTAATAAATAAACTCATCTTTTCCACCTTACTAAATTAATCATTCGTGGTAATGATCGATTTAGTAACCAATTCATATATCTAGTGGGACTGTTGGTAGTCTTTGACGAGTTTTAAAAGTAGGAGTAGTCATAACAGCTGGAAACTCTTCCACCTTGCTAAATTAATCATTCATGATAATGATCGATTTAGAAACCAATTCATATATCTAGTTGTTAAGACTTTTGGTTGTCTTTGACGTGTTTTAAAAGTAGGGGTAGTCGTAACAGCTGGAAAATCCAGGTTGTTGAAATCAAATCAATAACCTAGGTAATCTATGTAGGATCCACACCTACCTATTGACAATATGACGTTGATATATATTTACTTAAACATACTTTAAATAGAATATTTGTTGTGGCTGATTTTATTCTGATGTTATTTTAACTGAGAATTTCTAGCATGTTGTTTCAAATGTCGATTATACTTAATAAAAGATTGTACTATTTATTCAATTTTATGAAACTTAAACATTTTATATTAGATAGATTAATATTAATAACTGAGTAATATAAATGCTCTCATATTGTATACTACATATATTCAGTGACATTCAAATACCATAATATTATTTACAAACGGTTACGGATTTCACAGCAGCTTTATTTATAAAGTTATACAATATTGTATTTTTGACACAGTGTCTTTGCTGCCATTCATGGACATAAAGACATAATTATTTGTCAAATGTTTGTAAATATTTAATTGTTAATAAATTCTATAGTAAGTTAACACACTGTCTGTCCTTAAAGTTTTAAAAGTTAATGAATTATACTGCAATCAAATTTTATACGACAGTTATCTAATTTGATTTCACTAGAGTAGGTTGAAAAAATGGACCTTAAACTAGTCTCGTTAGCTATGCATTTTATACATTTTATAATAGAACAGTTTTTGGAAACAGTATATCCGTTATAAAGATTTGTTTGATTTTATTTGAAATTATCTGAGATTGCTTTGTTCAAGTGGTATTATTATTTTATCAACTGGTATTATTAAATTAAGTAACTGTGTTGAAACGTTAAACAAAACTAAAATGGATTCATTATACTGTACTATTTATTGCACTATGCTTAAAATTAAATCATATCTTAAATAATATGTGGATACTCTTATTTTTTTTTAACAATTGTCAGCAGTTCCGCCTCTCATGATCGCAGTTGTGAGTCATCAATAACAATAGATTTGTTTACAACAATAGTCAGAACTCGTCAATTATTCAATCATCTGCTTATTTTAGATTCGAACTGGTAAGAGTTGAAAGGTTTCCAAACAAAATAACTGAGTCTTGCCGTAGCAATGACAAAACCATCAACGGATGTGTTCGCACATGCAAGTTTTTTTTAGTTAATTTAGAAAAATAAATACGAATTAATATTTTTTTTATAATACAAACTAAGAAATGTTTTATACATTATTTTCAATATAGTTGAATGTGCGATTACTGAAAATTGATTTTGAAACATTAGGCCTTGATATAATTTATCCTAGGGAGTGCATTTATATACATTGACAATATTGAAAAAAAGACAGTCAACATTTTAGTAAACATTTTATTCTGCTAAATAAAGATGGGCTGTTCAAACAGTTACACAACATTAAACCACGTTTCTAATATAATATAATTGTATAGTTTTCAATAATTAATCTTCAATTTTAACTCTATCCAAGGAGTATTTTATAACATGTTTTATTTTGAATTATTAATTTAATAGTTGATTTACTATTTGTAAACACAACTGATGATTCCAAAATAAGTGGAAAGAACGTTTTGAAATTAAAAATTTCATGGAATTATAAGCGTATTCTCTATTTGATTTACCGCCTTCGTCTAACAACAGTCAAAATATTACAGAATGACTTAAATTAATATTTATTATTCAAAGAACTATAAAAATTAAGCAGCTAATAGTCACAGACCTTTAAAGACAAATAATGTTTAAAACACAATTTTTAATTGGACATCTGTTAGATATTTCTTTAATATTTCTTTTATATTATATTTCTTTTTGGTGAGCCCTGGTGACATGAAAGTTTCAGATGTTTTTCCATATTAAACTCTCTCTGCCTCTAGAGAATCCCAGGTGAGAGAATATGTATGTCATATTTTAGTTACAATATACCATGGCCTAACATTCGTATCCCACAAGCATCCATCATGTAGGGAAACAAGGGTGCGCTCATAAGCTAGAAAAACAGGTCGGCGGTGCGCATGACGTCAGTTAGTTAGCAAGTACGCTCCGTCTATACTCTGTTTCACGTTGAGAATGCAGTACAGCTCTTATGGATAAACACAGCGCTACTAGCTGGTGCAAAAATATAGAGCACTGTCTGTCTGCCCACTGTCATATAGCATCATCACGGTTTTGCTCGGATATTATATTACAGTATTTTTGTAAAAAAAAAAACATATGTCTAAAAATATATCATAACATTTAATTAGGTATTATATAGTGTGTAAATCAATCATCGTTAGTTAAAAAAGTATTTAAAGAACAAACAAACTATTAACTATAAAAGTTTGTAGATATTTTCGTATATGATTATTTATTACAAGAAAAATGTTACTGATAAAAAGACAAATATAGTAAAATAGAAAATAAATTATAATGCTGTAAATTAATGTCTTGACTTGAAGGAATCGAGTTTTAATCAGCCTATTCCAAGACAAAAAAATGAAGTTTATTTATTGGTACAATCCATGTTTTGTACCTAAATTACATTTAGGTTGAAATAAGTAATTGATTTAATACAATTACGTTTTTATATAATAATTTATGTTACGTTATTCGTAACATAAATTATTGGTTAGCATAAATCACGTTGGTCTGCTAAGTTCGTTCAGCCTTCACGGGGCGCAGACTGTGAGTAACCATGAATCACCGTGGTGAAACTAATAGCGAACACCCAAAATCCAGACACGTCTGTGTGGCAACCACCGGTACTCTGGTCGGCGTCTGTTCATCCATAGGATGCGGCCGTAACAACAAGCTCCAGAAACTAACAATCTCTGGTTCTATTCAACTCAGTGACAACACTGAGACAACATTCAAATGATGATAAGCAAACATGAATCGTGCAAGTAAATACAATATTACTCCAGGTGGTAACCAATCCACCTGCCAAGAGGCAGCAACCATGCCATCGGATTCTGGAGGGCATGGACTTACACGAAAACAGGGAAAATCGGAGTTCTCTGGCAGACTTCCACACAAAAGACCAACTTTTATAGGGACACTGAACATTAACACACTAATCCAACCAGGAAAACTGCATAACCTGGTCATAGAGCTAGACAAACAGAAAATACAGATACTCGCAGTACAGGAAACAAGATTCACAGATGAAGACACAATGGACTACGAAAACTACCGCATCTTCAAGAGTAAAACCGAAAAAAGAGTGGCAAGAGGAACACCGATGCTAGGGATGGCGATTTTCATACATAAGAATGTGATAGGCTCAGTAAAAAAAGTAACACCAGTTAACAACAGACTCATGACCATGGACTTTCAGAGCACAAACAGAAATTACACTATGGTAAACGCACACGCACCAACAAATGCAGACAACAAAAAGAACCCAGAAGAAACAGAAAAATATTGGCAAACACTGAATAAGACAATGAGTAAAATACCAAAAAACAACACAACAATCCTAATAGGCGACTTTAATGCACAGTTAGGGAAAGAGAAAACCAACAGGAAAACAATTGGAAAATACCCGGCACACAGACACACCAGCAAGAATGGCATGAGGTTAGTAGACATATGTCAGCAACATAATCTTAAAATCATGTCAACATCTCTCAGAAAGGCATCCAAGAAGCAGAAGACATGGAGATCACCTATACAAAGACTAGGTGAATTCCAGATCGACCACATAGCAATTACACATACAGATCAGAAACAAGTACATGACGTACAGGTACGAAGAGGAGCCAACATAGACTCGGACCACTACCTCACGAGAATCAAAATCAAACTCACACCCAAGAGTATACACCAAAAGAAAACACATATACAGAAATTCGACACTAAAATGATAAAAAAGTCAGGAATTACACAAGAATGGGAGAAAGAACAAGCAAACGATTGGGAAATGTTCCAGAGGAAAATAATAGAGAAAGCCAAAGAGATGATACCACTGAAAAAGAACACAAAACATCCATGGTGGGACAGTGAATGCGATGAAGCAATAGAAAGTAGGAAACTGGCATACCAAAAATACAGTAGTAAGAAAACAGAAGAGACATTGCAAGAATTTAATGAGATAAGAAGAGAAACATCGAAACGAATAAGACAAACAAAGAGGAAATACTTGAAAGAACAGTTAGACTCAATCGAGGACAACTTTAGAAAATACAACACAAGAGATTTTTACAGAACATTTGCAGGGAAAATTAAAGGATACACACCACAAAACCTGTGCTTCAGGAAAAAAGATGGCAATCTAGCAATAACTAACCAAGAGAATTGCAGTGAACTGGCAATATACTTCAGAGACCTCCTAAATTGCATAGAGCCAAAAGAAAGATTTACCAAAGAACACACCAAAAAACCCAAAGACGAGCCAGGACCCACACAAGAAGAAATAGAAGGACACATACGCAAACTCAAAAACAATAGAACATCAGGAGAAGATGGGATAATAGCTGAACTACTCAAGCATCTGGGAAAGGAAACAACAAAAGAACTCACAGCAATAATACAGAAAGTTTGGCAAACAGAAGAATTACCAGAAGACTGGAAATGCGCACTAATACACCCACTACACAAGAAAGGGGACAAAACAAATGTAAACAATTATAGAGGAATATCACTTTTACAAGTCACATACAAGATACTATCAGCATGCCTACTAAAACGAACACAAGAACAACTAGAACATAAGATAGGAGAGTACCAAGCAGGCTTCAGACCGAACAGATCGTGTGCAGAACAGATATTCAACTTGAAAACGATACTTAAGTACAAAGCAACAAGAGCAACACCAATAATATGTGTCTTCGTAGACTTCAAGAAGGCATACGATTCAGTAGACAGGCAATCCTTGTTCAACATTCTAGAAGAACAAGGACTAGATCACAAGACACTGAGACTTATCAAACAAACATTAACAGGAACCAAATCCAAAGTAAAATTCATGGGAGAAGTTTCAGAATCATTCGAAATTAAAACTGGAGTTCGGCAAGGTGATGGACTGTCACCACTGTTATTCAACCTAGTTCTTGATAAAGTAATAAAAGAATGGGAGAAAGAGCTTAAAAAAACAGAAAATTGGAAACCGATAAGACTAGGAAATAAGAAGAAAGGAATCGAAACAGCGTGCTTGGCTTTTGCAGACGATCTCGCCATACTAACAGATGAAGAAGACAAAGCAATTAAACAAATAGAAACACTAGCGGAATGTGCACAAAAGGTAGGACTACAGATATCATATGAAAAGACTGAATTTATGTGCACGAAACTAAACATACCTAACCTAAACACCAAATACGGCAAAATCAATAGAGTAACCCAATTTAAGTATCTAGGAGAGATGATAGAGCCAACAGGCAGGGAGAAAATGGCACAAAAAATAAGAATACAGAAGATGAAGAGAGCACTAGGGAAAACAAAAGATATATACAACAAAAAATGCATTTCAATATACACAAAAGTCAGACACTACAACACAGTTATCAAACCGGAAACACTTTATGCAAGCGAAACACTAACATTGCACCTGAAGGGGGACCTCGAAGACATACTGAAAGAAGAACGGAAAATAATGAGAAAAATCCTAGGACCAAAACACACGGATGAAGGTTACAGACTTCAACCAAGAAAAATAACAGAAAAACTTTCAAATATAGCAGAAGATATGAGAAAACGTAGACTACAATTCTATGGACACATGTACAGACTACCAGAACACAGACTAACAAAACAGATTCTAACCTTCATACATGGGAAGAAAACAGGAGCACCATGGCTTACACAGGTCAAACAGGACATGAAGAATGCACAGATCGAAGAAATAGACATAGCTGACAGAAACAAGTACAGGAACAGAATTGCGAAGTGGAAGCCAGAACCAGAGAATGAGAAGAAAAAAAGAGACATGCCTAAATGGACAGAAGAAAGAAAGAGAGCATTCAGTGAAAAGATGAAGAAATGGTGGGCAAACAAGAAGAACACGAAGCTGAATTGATGTATTGCTTTGCGTGATCCAACAGGGTCTATACGCACATAATAATAATAATAATATGTTACGTTATTAGACGTATTTTAAAACAATATTCAAGAAATGTATGAATTGTGTTACAGTAAATAATTAATTAGTTTAAGTAAAAATAAGCTTTCAAACAAATAAAACCCGGCTCAATTTGTGTCCTATATTATCTCTAACCCATCAATACCTCAACTGAGGACAAGGCGGGCGAGTGACACGTTTGGGCCTTCTGCTCCTTTCATCTTATCTGTTGATGCAAAGGATTAAACAAACATCCCCCAAGAAGGAAGAACAAGCGTACATTCAGTGTTGGGAGGAGGTTTGTGGTTATTGCTTGTGTTTTTCTGAGATGACAAAGTGATCGCGTGAATTCAATAATTATAATTTTAGTGATTCAGTGTGGTCTTTAACAATGGAAAAATAATTAAAAGTGGTGAGAGGAAAACAGTGTTAAATGTATATAAGTATATCGAAAAGTGTTACCCGGATAAAAATGTCACTTTTTATGTAAAACAAAAACCATTGAGGCTACGTTTTTAGTGAAAGAACTAAGATTGAAGAATTATAAATTAAGAAAGGAAGGAGATTGTGACGCCAACAAAAATATATAAAAAAAATATAAATCAAAAAATTACTGTTAATTTTTTTCTTAATGTTGACTATGTTTTCATCAAAATTAAAACAAAACTGCCTCCAGAGGAGATATGTTAATAACACTTAACTGATTTCAAATTCCTTGTATTTAAATGAACAAACTAAAAATAAAAAAAAAATAGTATTTATTAATATATTCAAAGAGAGTTAATAAACAGCAATAAGTTAAGATTAACAAGTTACTAAACTTTTGGAATGGGTGGGTTACTAAAAAATAAATGTAACACTTGTACACTATAAAACACCTACTGTATTGTAAATG
This sequence comes from Stictocephala bisonia, assembly GCA_035578905.1. Classification (NCBI taxonomy): domain Eukaryota; kingdom Metazoa; phylum Arthropoda; class Insecta; order Hemiptera; family Membracidae; genus Stictocephala; species Stictocephala bisonia. Next base: position 188,522 of record JAQJVL010000643.1, on the reverse strand, counting down.
ATTGATGTCCTGTTAAAATGACTGATAAAAAATAACTGGCTTTATAGCTGTAATTTTCATTGCCTAATATTATAAATTCAACTTTAAACAACATATTTTTAACATAATAGGTTTATATAAAATAAATAATATTTCTCCTGGGTTTATATTTTAGCACCGATGGAATCGTGGATTGTTCAGAGTGAGGCCAACTCACCAACACGATGACAACTGCGCGCGCCGCACAGTCGTCTTTTTTTGTCACTTATTACCGAATAAACTATGCATATTGGTGAAAAAAGTTTCGAATAAAAATAAAGTACCAGTTTTTATCTACAACTTTCCCGCTGACGAAACTTACCTGACCAAAAAATAAAAAACTTCCTCACAGGTTGACTTTTCCATGTCTTTTCTCAAATATATGGACTAATTTTTACTTGTATTATATTATTACACATTAGTTTTATTTTGTAATCAATTCATACTAACACAGTAATCATCCACTACTTCTTTATAAAGTTCACACAAAATTTCAAAATGTTCAATCAATATTTATTCACTTAAAATGCAGTATAATTGAATTGTGGCCTCTAAAAAATGAATCTCCAAGGGCTGTACGTTTTTAAAGCATATTGTAATATTTTCAAATTATTAACTTATCTTTTTTTATTTTATACTTTTAATAACAGGCAATAAATATTTTCCCAACCATTTCCATGCGAAAATTTGATTTTATGATTACTTTTTATCAGCGAGCCAACGTTTTTATACAGTGCTGTACCTCAAAAACTCCCATTTGATTAGCATTGCTTATGGGCTTACCGTACTGCTTTTTCAAAATGAAATAGAGTATAGGTTGGCGGTGCGCATGACGTCAGTCAGTTAGCAAGTACGCTCCGCCTAGGTCGGCGGTGCGCATGACGTCAGTCATTTAGCAAGTACGCTCCGCCTATCTAACTGTGAATGCTATGCTCCACGCTACTCTCATAGCAGCCATAAAAATAATATACAGCGTGAACCAAATGTCTGGGGATGGTCTAAGGGTGGGAATTATAAATTTTTAACCTATGCATATAAAGCAATAACACTTTAAACATATATAATATACTTAAACATGTCCTTTGTGAAACAAATATAAAATTTTTCCATCATAATGAGGACGGTCCACAAGGGGTTAGAAGAAAATCTTAAATTAGAGCATAGGTTGAGATGTACGTCATATTAATAAAGGTCTGCATAAGACATTTGTATGTGTTAGCTCGGAGACCCTCAAATTCTGCTCTTCTCCTCATCCTTCGTCCACCCACCCTCCCATACACGAACAGTGGTACATGCCCACCCACCTACCCATACCTGTACAGTGGTATTATTAATATAACATAACTCCACATACACGGTAGAAAAGCATCAAGAAGTGCCTCCCTATGTAATTCCATGTAAAATTGGTCGGTAGCGAAATTGGTTGAAGCCCAGCTTCATAAGCTAAAGGTTCTCAGTTCGATCCCAATCAGTCATAACACTTTTTGAAAGGGGTCAGCTAATAACCACAGGCCGTTCATTTGTTATTGGGCATTAATTTAAGATATTTTCTAAGGAATGGTCAGCATTAGTTTGTAACAATGAATAACTACATTCGCTCATCTAAATACATAACCCATTCGAACTCCAAATTCGCCTGTTTCTTTACGACCAGCGTCATAAGAATAAATAAATAAAAATATTAAGCGCTAGCCTTGTTTCTATTGGTCTGAAATCGGACGTATAAAGTAATTCTCTTAGTCGTAATTGATAGACAAATATGCTATAGATTATCAGTTAGACAAACTTTCCAAATATATTTGTTCATCTAAATTAAAATTTGACATGTTCACAATCCGCCTAGTCTAAATTTAAAACGCCACCGTTTTCATTAACAACGAAAGTTGTTATGGTCTTGACAGTAATTGAGCGGTTATACGACTATCCATGGTGATGGAAATTTACATAAAAAAGACTTAACTGTAGCGTGATTTAGTTGTAGAACATTACTGAAATGTTTTCTCTCGTGACAATAAAGAATACAACAAAGTAGCGAGCTATTGCCCAACATCACCCCTGATCCAAGGGGAGAGAAGGGTTGAGCTTTCCCGGGCTCCCGGAGGGTCTGAATGTCTTGCTCCCGGTATTTATAGTGAGAGAAGCACGCACGTGTGCGGTTGAGCAAGAATAGGTCCCACCTGGGCCTGTCTGTCTCATCCCTCTACTGGGAAATCTGGCAGTCAACTTAGAAGAACTAATGGAAACTCAATCACCAAACATACCTTTGAGGCGTGGACCTCAATACTGCGTATTGTCTCCTACTTGTTAGTCTTTCAAGAAGTAGCTTGGCAGTTTGGGAAACGACCTCTTTAAACAGCAGTATAGTAAGCACGTGTTCTAAATATTTTTCAAACAGGAAAATTTTCTGTTGACTATCTTTCGAAGTTTTTAATGGCTGTTATGCTTTTAAATTAATTTAAATTATAATTTTATTTTTACACCAATATAGTTAAAACTTTTTTGTCCAAACGACGAGTTATCAGTTGGGATATCAAGAAGGAAGTAGTTTCTTACGTCATGAATTTGCTTGATTTTTTTGTTTAAATGTTTATTTATCCATTTGTTATAATCATACATGTTAATTTAATTATCGTTCATTAAAAGCAGTTTTAATTTAATTGAAATTGTATTCGATTCGTAATATTGAATTATGATGAAATTCGGTTTAAAATCCGATGCTCATTTTAAAATCGACCATTTAGTCCATTTTAAAAACATTCCTTGGATAAATTTCATATCAAACCCCAGTAAATGTAAGCCTACATAATCCCAATCGTTACAGCTACGATGCCGAAGGCCTCCTTTATTGAGCAATACAGTAGGAACTAGGTTCCAGCGTAAATACTGAAATTGATGTTTGCCGATGACGAAACGATGGGTGATATATTGCCTAGTCCGTCTGACTGACGACTGCTGACTGCATAAAACAGTGTCCCGAATGACAAACAGGCGCTGAATAATACATCGCTGAACCATGTGTCCCTGTCGGTCGCTCACCTGACGACGACGAAGCTTCAACAGTCGAAAGGTCGCAATTTTCATAAGCGCCGTTGACGCTTTCTACACGTTCCATTATGCCCTATTTGTCACTCTGTCGCAGTATTTTATTGTCTACTGATATCCTAATCATGAGTCGCTTGACGTTTGCGTTTTTTGAACAAGTTTCACTATAGGTACTGTCTTAATTTGGACCTCTCGCCTGGTATCCACTCGTCTCAAATTAGCTTGTTTTCTTTTCTTAATACCTGTAACGAATTCTTAAGACACGTAACTATTAATTTACACTAATTAAGGTAAAATAATTACTGACTATTTATTGAAGACTTTTGGTATCATTGCTTGGATTTACTTCTTATTGCAGATTATGAATTGAATTCACTTAAATTAGAAGTCAAATCAACAATCATTAAAGTAATTTTGTAAGGACTTGTTAATATTAAAAATTACCAAACTTTTTTAAAATAAAATACTAATACAATTTTGTAGGTAAGTATTGCAGCAACCCACCCACGTACTATCAAAACATTGCTGGACCCATCGATGGTGGGTGTGAAGGCACCGGCCTTAGGAGGACGACAGAGAAAAAACACACAAATTGAATGGCAAAAATATTGTTTATTACATGAACACTTTAAAAATCATTTAATTAAAAAGTATTAAAAAAATATTAAGTAACAGAAAAATAATTACATATTTACGGACAAAACGGGCTGTTGACCGTTTGTGAAAAGTTAATTACTTTATGAAAGATTACAAATATTTATCAATAAAATGACCTCGAGGTAAAAGAAATAAATAAAAAGAAGAAGACAAGATTAACAAATATCAGCAAACGTGGAAAATAGTATCAAACTAAAAACATACAAAAAAGTCATGTTTTTAGTTTGACAATTTTATAAAAATATACTGTATATAAATATTTGTAGATATATTTACAGTAACAATAATAAATATATAACAAATAACAACACATGGCATAAAAATCTAAATATATAATAACTTCAACAACAAATAAATATAAACATAACTACAAAAAATAAAGACAAGGTTGCGTTTAAATAGGTAGCTAAACCTACGGAGCCTCGGGCAACAAAACACATTTGGAAGGTTTTGGCCAATTTGGAAAAGTTAAAAATAAATTAAACAAAAGAATTAAATTAATAACTACGCCGAAATCCAGCAGGCTAAACTGGGCGGCTCCTAATGGGAACAACAAAGTGAATAAATACCCGAAAACACCATTCTTTAAAAGAAAATTAGAATTAACCCCAAACAAAAACATAAACTAAATAAAATAAAAATAAAATCTAAATATCTATTTCGTTTTAAAACAGAAAACTACTGTTATAAAAAATAAATAAAATAACAAGTCTTTCCACAGGGTAGAGTTCACTGCAATAATCAAACAAACTGATGTACGTTCTTCACTTAAATGTTCAATGATGGCACATACTTTAAAAGTGTTCAATTCTGGAGGACAAGAGGGCCGAATAATTGGGTGGGGGTCACCTGCGTGTCGATGTCTTCATCCTGGAGGCCGATGGATGGACAGCGTGGAAAGGGGGAAATGGTGGGGTCTCAGAGTAGGAGGCTTGGCCCAGTCCGTAGGTACCACGTTGTGCCTTCAGGAAACTGCAGTCAGAAGCCATACAGGTGCCCGTCCATGACTCTCCGACCCCGAAGCCAGAGCTAAAGTAACAGCACAGTACACAACATATTTTAGTCTGGCTCCACATAAAGCGAGACAGCAAAATAAATACATAAAGGAGTGAGATAAAAAAGGAGAAAAAATGCGTTCTATTAATAAAAGCTGCAATAATATTTAAAATGTAAAATTTGTAAAATAAAATAAAGAAGTACACGAACTATATAAATACCAAAATAAGTTTTTACCTGAAGTAACAAAAGACTAAGTACAACTTATTTTTTTGGCAAAAATATGAACAAAGATAACAATTTTACATGACTCAGCATTACATAAGTAAAATCCTGCTGTGTCCGTCAACAAAATGAAATCTTTTGCTAGACCTATCAAGTGAAATAGTTATAAAAAGTGAAAAAGACTACTGACTTTACTATAAAAATAATGTGTTAGATAAAAATTCAACATTTAACTACATCTAAACATTTGTTTTAACAGGATACAATAATATAATAAATAGAAATACCCAATTACATTTACATCGGCATATGGGCCTAACCTAGACCTGCTGAAAATAAATACATTTTCACAAACAGGCAACAGCTTTATTAATTAATTACTGAAACAACACACCTTACAGAACAAATAAAATTAATAAACAATATTTTTAGCCAAACAGTTACAAACGCGAAAAATGTTACGAACACTTACTTAAAGTTTTTAGCCGCAATACATTTCTCGTCGGCTGCAAAGCTAGTATAATGGCGAGCTTGCCATCGACGCCAAGGAACACAGAAAACGAAATCAGGGATCACAAAAAATGAACACAAAGGCACAGAAAGAAAATTAAACACAGAGGAAGTATGAGCTGTCTGAGAGAGGCGATCGTTATGTGCAAACGGCAAAGTATTTATGTACAAATTTATATAAAATGGATATTTTGAGCACATTACTGGTAGCTTTGAAATTAAAAAACCTATTTAATGATATTTAGTATTTTTTTAATGGAATTAACAATTTTAGGTCAATTGCAAGTAGAAAAGCTTTTTAACGAATGCAGTACTGAAATGTATAAAGGGATTTTGCTTTTGTGGAACTCAATCAAAATAAAGGAAAGACATCTTATAAAAATATGAAAGTAAAAAAAATACAAATATTGTTGCAACTTCAAATAGTCGAAACTTTCCTTTTGGAACTTTTCAGTGTATTCTTATCAAACTTATTTGTTGTATACAGGGTGTAACTGAAATACTTGGACAAACTTCAGGAGGTTGTTCCTGGGAAAAAAAATATATATATATAGTTCACATAAATATATATCCTAATTATATATGTTTATGTCTGTCTGTCCGTCTGTGGTTTGAAGTTTGTTCTTCAAGTGTAACTAGATTTTTAAAAATGCCACAAATTATGCATTTCTTGTTTGTTTTCAATAAATAAGGTATTTTTAGTTATATAATCAAATTTACTACAATTCATTACTTTTGTGTTTTTTAATACAGTGTGTAGTTTTTATGGAGTTTAATTAACGTCAACGTTTTAAACTAGCCGCCATTTTGTAATAGAAAACGACTAGTATAGCATATGTGCCAAATTTCAACACTCTACCTTTAATGGTTGCTGAGAAAACAATTATAACGTAAAAAAACACAGACGGACAGACAGACAGAAAACAGTGCATAAAAGGAGATATGTTTATATGAACTTTTTGGTTTTTTTTGACCCCAGGGACAACCTCTTGAAGTTTGTCCAAGTATTTCAGTTACACCCCGTGTATTAGCTAAAATCTTTACAAACGTGCACTTTAACTCTGTATTAATTTAGGAAGATAGTCACTGAGTTATGCTTCAAAATGTTACTTGCTTCAATAATTTATAGTTATTGGCCATATCAGTTTTTCGGCCATTCTAAATGTAGGGGATTTGGCAGGCCGAGTAACTTACTACATGGGTCATAATACTTACTTATTTAGGAGTTCCACCCTTAGCGGTCCGCGAGTATAGGATAACATCTTAATAGCTTGCGCCGCATCGGGCCCGACTGCACCAGGCAGATGGTGCACTCTGGGGAAATCTTGCTCAATTATTCAACAACATTTCTAATCAATTTGCCCCCTTTCCCCTCCCGTCACACCACCATGGATGGCAGTCCTATGTCTGTCTGATGTAGCTTTTGATTCACTTTCGGGACCCTCGCTTCAATTTCCATCCATTCGTTACGCTTTTTCCATTTCCCCAAACGCTCTGGAAGCGTTAAAAAATGTACACGTAAACAATTCGGGTGTATAAAGTTCTTATGTTCTGAGGGGAATTTCAGATGGATTCTTATGAATTTTTAAATTTTTAAAAATTTTACTCGCCAGTTCACATGGGCTGCAGGCATGTGCGTGAGCTTTCTTCAACGAGTGAAGTACTAACCATTAGCTCAGTTGGAGATTTGAACATTGTACCATCAACTCCGCAGTCCAAAGCCTTATTCACTGAGTACGAAGGTCGGCAAATCACCTGATAAATTTAAATACAATTAATACTAATTGCCTTTTTCTTATTCAAACATTCATATACATCAGATCTCAAATATCAATGTCAGAAACGTCAGTTATAAATAAATACAAAGTAAGTTAGTTATACATCAGAAACTGTTCACTCTTTTGGATTGTTTACTTATGGCTGATATTTTATATCTTGAACTGTTACTGTGACAGCCATACATTATTTGTACAACTTATGAAATCACCATTTTCCATCAAAATATGCATACTGTGCATGTGTTGTGTCAGATACGTTCTTTTGTAGTTGTCTGGTTCTCGTTCCTCAGTTTCAATCGTCACAGTAACGGGGAAATCTCCGTACGAGTTTACATCGTCTAGGAAATTAGCCAAAATGCTCCATCCGTTTCATCTCATAACAGTTTGATCAGTGCCGTTTCCGATATCGTTACATCCCGCGGCGAGGGGTGCCACATTGTTGCTTCTTAGGCCCACTTCTGTTTACCGCTGAGCTTTCGCAGACGCCGAGTCGAGGACAGATATATCCAATGCATGTGTCTGACGGGAATGTGCGACCGCGGAGGCCCATGTGTGCTTCGGCTTGAAGAGTTAAAATAACAGCTCTCTAATTTTGGGAGATCGGAGACCGCTCTTGCAGACTGCTTCTGAGAGCTGCTATTTCGGCCCTGAACAACTGTTCTTGTTCGTAACAGATGCTTAGCATGGGGAAGTAATTAGTTGCTTAGGTTTTTCGTTTGGTTTATTAAAATAGCCTTTGCCTTTCCTTAGGTCGACAGAAACTCCACACAGAAAACTCGTAATACACGTACTGTCATTTTAATTCATTAACTAATAATGAAATTATAAAATTTGTCAAAATAATCAGAAAAGGATCGAAAATTCCAAAATATGAAATAAATCTATTACGAATTAAATATTACAGAATTACACACTTACAAAGTGTTGATAAAACTTTTGTTCTGTTACAGTTTTGATTGCCGATAACTTTTTATAAATATTTAAATTTTTTAACAATCTAACATATAAAATTATATATTAGTACCTTAAGGCTTATAGAAAATAAATGTTGTTACAATATATTCAAGACGCTATGAAATAAAAATGTATATCCTATGTAGAATTAACCTGAAATAAAAGATTAGAAATAGTTTAGAGTTGATTTATTCGTTTAATAAAGTGACATATATACTTTATCAATTAACATCTGCTTATTTCAGCTAATATGACATTTATAGTGAAGATTTTGTCTTGTGTCCTATAGCTCTAAATAGTTTTTTTTCTTTTGTTTATTTTATATATTGCTATATTATTTAAGTTTTACATTGTTTTTTATTGTATTGGCACACTTATTATTGTATTATAATATTGATAATACTAATTTTTTGTGTAATAAATCCCTCAACTGCTAATTAGGTACATAGCCACTGATTACTGTAGCTATGGTCGATTATTATGGTAAATATTTTTTCTTATAACTAATATCTCTCCGTTTTTTTTAGCAGGAAATTGTGGCAAAACTTTCGAGGCTTTGTACTGGCTGATTAATTGTTTGATCTTTTAGTCGACATTCTTGCAGCATGCTAAATACTCTTCACGTGTACTGAGGTATCGACTATCAATAACTACATCTCCTGAATGCAGCCGTTCTAACCAATCTGAATACCTAAGTTTCTCTAGGTACGAGAGAACAGTAACAGCGATCCTTGTTTGATAGTTGGTCGCCACACACCTCGTCACCGACAGCGTATTTGCCTCTCCGAGGTGGCCGGCCTCTCATTCCCGTGGGCATGTTGTCTCTATTTGGCCTGCTGTCGGTTTATAGCCAGTACTACAACACTCTTGTCGAGCCGTTTCTTCATCCGTCTCCTAAAAGGTATAACGATTTCTTCGCGCCGAGGGATTTGCTCGTAAATGGTAATGCTTGAGGTACCGTTCCTTCTGATGGTGTGACTTCCCTAACAGGTGGTGAGTTGTGGACCCTGGCAGAATCCTTAATTATCGAGGAAAGAACGTTGATTTTAATAGCTCGGGTTTTTGTAAAACTGAGTAAACCTACGTTCTTTTTACATATTGGTGCAAAAGGTATTAACCTGATTCTGGAAAATCTGATATTATTTTTCAACTAAAGAATGTGGTTCAATTTACATTTCCAGACCTTCTTTGTCACTCTTATCTTACTGCAGTAGCATGTTCCGCAGTGTTTGTTGAAGGTATATCACCCATAGAAACGGCTATGTTTGCTGGTCTGACCATTTTCCTACCATGGGCGGGACCGGTCCAGCTTCCTATATTTGCACAGTTAGTGTCCAGTCGATAACAGCTGCAGTACGTACTATCTCTATCCACCTCCGCTTGGCGTCGCCGCCTCTCCCACACTCGGCGACCCAGATCCGCACAATGGCCGGTCCGTTACCTCCGCGAGGGTCCGTGGGCGCGAGGTGACTCATCGTGGGCCCTGCCGCAGCCACCTGGTGCCCTACACCGTGGGCGCTCCCACCTTGGACATACCTTCGGTACTTTCTTCTGCCCGGCCACTTCATCGCCAAGTTCTTGCATTTTCGTGTACAGAACGGACATAATAACATAATTAACAAACTAATTGGATACAATAAAATAAAAAGTGTTACATCTTCACCCTTCAAATAGCATGATGACGAAAAGTCCAGTGTGATTGTCTGATCACATTTTTTTTTGAGGATGACTTGTATGTTGTGTGTTTTTTCTTAGAAAAAAAAAATCAAATAAAAAATCGGCAGTTTACAGGCTTGTGCGTGTACGTTTTCAACGAGTGAAGTACCGATTGTTAGCTCAGTTGGGATTCGACCCTTGTGTGCGAATGTGGACCTTGCCCCCCCCCCCCCCACAGTCCGAAGCCTTGGCCACTGTGCCACTACAGCTCAATTGCTGTTTTGATTAGAAGTAATGTTACTTGTGTCGAATACATGTAAATTAGAAATATGCTGATCAAGTCTAAATGACTAATAAAGAGTCTTTAACTTATACAACGTCTTTTTGAGTCCATTGCTTCATATGCCAAGGAATCCTAGACTGGAAAATTTACCAGTAATATTCACCTTCTACTGTACTTGTTCACCCCCTGAGTCTGTCTGAATGAGTTCTTCTCACAGATCATTAGCTAGTCCATGGGGAATGGGCAGTGTGAGGTAAACAGTTCTGTCTAGAGTTTTACCATCTATACTTTATTAAACATTTAAAGTTCTGCCTAGTGCCTAGTCAACTTTATGAACCTGTTTAAACAAACTTCGCCCGCTAGATTACCTGTCAGGTATCAGGAAGTATAACGTTACAGTGAATCGTCAGTTACGCCAAGTCCATTGTCAGCGATTCAGTTGATATCGGATAACAAATAATGCCAAGCCACCATCGTACCCGACTGACGCGAAGCCAATGTGTCCTATTATTCAATTGTGCTCTACTTTGCATGGTCCGGAAGCCGACACGTTCACTGTGGACTTAAACTGTAAGGAGCCACGACCAGAAACACTGATTTCCATTTCATATTTGTAAACGTGTTTCTGGACTACATCTATTGAGAGTGTACTAGATCTGTAAGGTGCATTTGTTTTTGCAGGTTTTAATACACACAGCTGAGGACGATATTCACACGTTATTGGTTCTTCATCAAGTGCATTGTCTATTGGTAATATATTCAGGCTTTGCATAAGCTCAGAAGCTGATGGATAGGTTTTTTATTACTCTTGTAGGTATCATAATTTTGAACATAATATTCTTGTAGAGGCTTGTGATCTTCAATTGTACATGGCATATATTTCATCAGAAATTTCTTTTTCCTCAGCTAGTGTACCTTGGTAGTGATTCGTGACGGACTACTATCGTGCTTTGCCTCAGTCGGTATCAATTTTAATTGAACGGTTGAGGATATTGAATTTGTTACAAAACCCATGTGCAGCACAAGATATTACTAAATGATCAGAATTCACAGAAGTCGTACCTGCTGAATTATTAACAAACGGCGTTCTGTACCCCATTGGAGTACATTCTGTAGTTACACGTTTCAAACTGGATGTAAGTGGTAGATTTGTAAACTCTGCCGGTGACAAGTAGCACGGAACTTAATCACACGGTATATGAGCATGGGACGTCGTTACCAAACATTGTACTCCACCATCACGCGTAATTTTGATAGTTCCAAGTATTTGAGAGCATAGCCACTTGATCTAAGTAGACGTCTGAGTCAAAAAAATGAGACTGCTGGTCGGCAACTCAAACAGAGCTTTATTAGCTTGTGATGTTGAACGAGATTCACCGATTCCCTTTACATATTTCTATTCTTCCCCCTGGTTCGTTGGTGGGTTATTTCGACACCCCTCAGTGTTTTCGAGCCATGCTTATTTGGACGCCCCTTCTCCCTTAGCAGGTCCTACGGCCGTTCGTTTGCCAGACATGTCTCTTCCACTTGGTTACTGTACTTCAGTGACTGTTTAAGTCAAATACCTAGCGTCCAGTCCAACACTGTGCCAGTTACGATTCCGATAAACGTCGACAGATAATTCCAAAATCGCAGCTCAGTCCGCTGCATGAATATACTAACTACTGGCACGTTCGTAGGCGAGGTCGTGTCTCTATCATCTGAATCAATCAGTTCACCGTTGACACTTCTATTGCCGGTCCCAGGTAACTACGACCGGAAAGTTCATGGGTCACTGTCATGATCAAGATTGAGGAGTTTTATTAATAATATGATTCTCCCACTATAACTTATATCCCATTCATTTTTTCTGTGTACAAATGAAAACACCGACCCACGACCAACCTACCATCCCAATAACCTAATGCAGTCTGAGAGTTCCTCCCTTCTTCCCTGCCTATCTACCTAACATCTCGCCGTTGTATCTAGCTACAGTTACGTATTTTGGTTTAGTATTAATCGTACAAGCACACGCGTAAACAAGAAGACACGTCATATTGACACGTAGTGTGACAAGGTTGCAATTATGTGCATAAGATCGTTAGAGGTCGCAATAACGTGTTCAAAAACACTGCGTACAGACAGTGTGAACAGACTGAAGTCATTCCACCTATGATTACCTACAAGTTCTGAGGCTTACAGCATATATATTATACGTGAGCAAGTCCGACCACACAAGCTAATATCACAATCTTGTAATAAAATTCAGTCGCGACACTCCGTTAAAAATTGGCAACAAGCACGACGCTAGCGATGGGAGGACACAATCCACAGCTGTGATGTCAAATAACTTATGTCTCGTATAATCTGTTATGGCACTTTTTCTATTGTTACTATTTTACTTCTTTGCAAGACACAATACTATAAAACGGTAATGTGATATAGTTTTCAGGTCTGGACACTTTCATTGCTTCGCATTGCGCTAGTTCCACAGCGAAGCAATGAAAGTGTCATGACTGTATGTTATTGGATAAATAATTAGATTTCATACCTGTTGTAGTGGCTCTAAAATTCTTGACATATTTTAAATTAAGCACCTGACTTTGCTCATCCAAAGTAGATAAAATGTAACTGAATTTGCTTTAGGCAAATGGAAATTGGCGACAGGTATGTGACAATATCGACCTCACGTCAGTCAAGAACGTTCAGACGGTTACGACATTATTGTTAATCAGTGCCTGTTTTATAGCCTCTTAATACTGTATATGCATCAATGAGTGATTATCGTAGTTGGATCGTAGATTTACAGTTCTGTACTATGAGACACTCAAGAAAGAAGACGACTAAACGTTTAATCTTCCTCCAGATCACGTCTCTTATTGTTGTCGACAATATAGTAGCATAGCAAACGTCACTTCATTAAACTGAAATACAATGAGCCAATATATTCGTTAAATAATTAAAAACTACTGTATTTTACAATTAACCAGACTCCACATTGTTGTAAAACTATTCTACTAAACTGTAATATTCTGCATTGATAAGAAATGCCTTAAGATTATTTTCAAATTTAGAGTAAATTAGGTTATCTTTTTAATCCTGTTGGCAATTTGTTATATAATTTAACCATATTAAATAATTTGGAAGAGTTTTATGTTTACAAATCATCAAAAACAATTGACCCAAATTCAATGGCTGTATAATATTTTGTTGAACATCATCCTTAGTAAATATGTCCCCAGAGCAACAGCTGATAACGACTGACATTTTTAATGTTTCTATTTTACTACTAGCAGAGCACATGTCCTTCGTACGGGGTTTACGTTGATTTATATTGTGCTTATTGCATTTAGTAATACAAAATATGACTGAAATAAGTTAACTCTAGGTTGTTTAAACGATTTACAATATGATTATGTTTATAAAAAAGCTTTCATTCCCTTTGTGAAATGTACAGGTTCTCTCCATTTTAAACACGAGAGTGCAAAAGTGCGTTGTAGTTATTTTTGGTACGGTATTTAAGAACTACTTGAGGACACCCCTGCAGGCTTTTCGTGCCAACCCCATCACTCACTGCGCTCGTGACACCTCGGCCTTCGGCCTCGGCATGTAACTTTAACACTCCATTTGATTTGCACTCTAACAACCAGTGTTACTAAGGCTATTTCAAATGTTTTAATTTTATTTAACGACTGATGATAACATACACACAGGCAGATATGTATTCGCTCTTCTATAGTTAACTTGATATTTTTCTGTGCTGCTCTCTATGTTTAACCTAACAAATTATTTGGACCATTCAACATTTGTTTATGCCGCCAGATGATCAATTAAAATTAATCTCCATAAGAATAAAATTGCAAATTTTACACCGTGTAGAACAAAAACGTACGAGAATTTCAAAAATCTAGTTCCGTTACGACTTAGAAATCAAAATTATCTTTTGAGTAAAAAAATTTCATCAAAATCGGCCAAGTAATAAGTTCAGAAAATGAGTGAACTAAAAGACCCGATTGTTTCATTATATAGGATGTAAGTTGTTTGTTTATTCCAACAGCTAATTAATGAAACTATTATAAACAGAACTGTCAAATCGATATTGCATTGCCAATGGGCTTGCATTGATACTTCTAAGAGCCCCTGGGCGGTGCCCTGATGGAATTTCAAAATAAAGATAGGCCTAGGTATTAACCAGATACCATAAGAATGTCCATGCTAAATTTCAGCTGAATGGATCCAGTAATTTTTACGTGATTGAGAAACAATCACAGACAGACACCAGTAGATTTTTACATAATAGTACGATAAACAACCTGGAAAAAGACAATTTATTGACTCCATTGTCCTTATGGCACTTTACACCGAGAATGTTCGATAAAACTCAACAATAAACAAACGAGGTTAATATCCACTTGAAAGACAAGAACTAACCTACAGCTGTTAGCTATTGAGAGTCCAAGAGGGTTTCCACCGAGTCTCGTTAGTGGTTTACAAAAGCCTGACTGACAAGCACAAAATGTCAGATGTCTCAGGTTTATGGCGTGAGAGAAGCCAAACCATAAATCATCGCCAAACCGAGGATGTTACCATAGTTTTACCAGCGAGGAGAAACCACCCGCAGTGACCGGTAGCGGGTGGCGTGGGTGGGGAAAGCTAGGTGTGCGAGAGAGAGGGTAAAGGAGGGTATGCAGGTGTGCCTTATGTAAGAGAGAGAGGGAGCAATGTACTCTCTCCCGAAGATGGCTCGCCTCGCGACCTGCAACAATATCTCAAGCCTCTAACCTTTCTGTGTCATTTACACCACATTACTTCCTCACAGTTGTGGACGGCCTGAAGCGAGACGGCAACATACTCGCAGGAAAAGGAATTATTTCTTGCGTATTATAGATACGCAATTTGAAACTACTGAAAAAATAAAAAACAAAACTCTATTGCATGAAGTCAAGTACTGAAACTATTCGATAGTCATATAAACTACTAGCCGACAACCCTTGCTTCGCTACGGGGTGGTCCTCCCCGCTTGCTTACCCTTCCCTCCAAGCAATCAGATCAATATAAAAGCTCAGCTTGTTGCTATTCCCTTAGAAAAGAAAGTTTTATAGTCTAGAAAACCCTATAAGACTTCTTTAAGAGATGAAAAGCAGTGGAATCATGTCAGAGTTAGTACAAATTACATTAAACATTTCATAATGAAAACGAAAATATCCAAGCTATTATGTCTTTTTTAACTTCACTCACCAGTTCATATGGCCTGTATGCCTGTGCGTGAATTTATTCAACGAGGTAAGTACCGACCGTTAGCTCTGTGGAGAACCTTAGGCCTTAATCTCCGAAACTTTAGCCACCACGCCTGCAACCTTAAAGTCTTTTTTATGTTTTTTATCAGCTGTTTGAAATAAATTATTAAATTAATGCCAATGTTAATAGGAACATGCCAATTCTTATAGAAACAAGAAAACGTTTGGGGGGCTGTTTCTACCTCTTAGGAACGGAATTTCGAGGAATCCTTTCGCAACTCATCTCTAGCTACCCTGCCTTCAAATTTGATCAAAATCTGTTCAGAGGTTCCGGAGATTTCGTGATGTGTGAGTAGATCGTTTTTGGATTTCATACATTAAGTTTATGTTTATAGTTAATTATTTACCACATTATGGTAGCGCTGTAATCCAGCTACTTAGGGTGAAAGTGGTGAGATTGTAGGTAATAGGCTTTGTTCTCAGTCCTCTTAATACCGACATAACGACCACTCATCGTCTACCATATTGGGTGGTGGCCACTGGCCAGGGTTCGGATGTTATCCAAGGGAGAGTAGGAGTATCATGCTTGACAGTGAGCCAACAATCAAACCAAAGCTACATGGTTCGGATTCCAAGCTAAATTTTAGATTTCTTACTTATTCTGGGTATTGGGATCGTTTTAAGGAACAGCGACTTTAATTAAAACTATGACTAAACTAAGAATAAGAATAAGAATTTATTTCCGCAAAATGAGTACAATACATAAACAATTCACAGACTTGGAAATTGCACTGCCACGTTGCAAGTAATATGGCAGTGTTACAAAGAATAAAACAAATAAAATAAAACAAAAATTAATGAGTCCAGTTTCTAATTTAATTGTCTTCTGCTCCGTGTTTTGCCATCTGCTTATAGCAAATTACATTTAGTAATATTATTCAAAATTAGCATACCCAAACATACTAAACAGGATAATAAGATTAGTGTAACTTGTTCATCCACACACACATACACACACTCGCCGTATTGAACATATCTTGACGATTGGCGTCTTATTAATAGATAAATGAAGAAAAATATAAACAATCATAACACAAGATTGTCAGATCCTGGAATTTACTTATTTGTAAATGTACCAATTACCTATGAGTTTTATAAATTTTAGAATTTTGTGTTTTCAAGAAGAAAAGTATTTAACAATTACCTGAAACATTATTTTCTTGGCTTCTAGAGATCGTAAAATTAATTATTTGTTCTTGTTGTAATCCTTATTACTTATATAGTTACAATACATCGTTTTCATGTGTGTAAGTAAATACAGCACTTTTATATTGATATAAATTTATCAATTTAAAGTTGTTTTAAATTGATTGAAAACATTAAATTCTAAAATTTATAAAACTCATAGGAAATATTCCTATCAGCCACTTATTAAAATATAAATGCGCTATATGAACGGGTTTTTCGATAATAACGGTGTAAATTTGATGTACAGTTAAAACTAGTTAAAATTCCGGTACTTCTTGTGTTCCAACTAAGATAAAAATTATTAGAAATTATAATAAACTATTGAAGTTAACAAGCCATAACGCACAATTAAACAAGAATAACAATGGCATGATTGGAGTTTTCATATTTCTTTTAGTTTCTTAGAAAACAACCTTCAGTGATTTTAGGTGATGACTAAAATATTTAACGCCGACAAGAAAAACTGAGCAAAACCAACAAGTAATTTTTTATTATTTTTTACCATTCAATTAAGCACTGGATAAAAAAAATGTTTTTCCACCTATAGCTATCCGTATGTGTGCTCAGATTTATTTTAGAACTAAAAAACGTGACCATTCTCAAATTAGAAACAAATTATTGCATGTGAAACAATTCCTATAATCCTTGAAATTATTCGCTATGTAGTTACAGGATCTTTGCACACCTCCTGATAGGAGTTTTATTGAACGTTTATTGATTAGCCTGTTCGAATACGAGACAACCCGTATTCTCTTCGGTTCCATGCTATTTGCCCGTCCATTTGTTGCAATCAGCCATTTGCGGCGTTCCTAATAAATTAAACCAGGGATATTGTTGTATTGGCAAAGGTTGACGGCTGTCTTTTTCCTCTCCAAAATACACTTGACACTTAAAGGGCTGATGTTGATGGAAGCCACAAGTCCGACGATCGAAACCGTGTTTTTGAAAATGTCCTCGTCCGTTCCCATGGCGGTGTGTTTGCCTTTAATCCCCCCGTGTTTCCCCAGGACGCGTGCCCCTGATGACCTTTCGGCCGCGTGCGTGCGTGCTCAAATATTTAACACGTGCCCAAACAAGGGGGAGGTCGATATTAATCCTGCAATGGTTCTTTGATGGAGACCTTTTAGATAATTTATTTCGGGAGGGGGAGGGGGGTTTCACTTAGCTGATATTAACTCTGAAATCAGAAAATTATACTGAGATACTTAACAATATTTAAATAATTCAATAACAGAGAAATCATTTATGATTACAACAATAGTAGACAATAGTAACGTCAATGATTAATTATGCCATGCATTGTTTATGCAACTGTAAGTCGCAATTCCTTTGTCGTGGATTAATTGAATTCACAACAAAGGAATTGTGATAGTAGATAATCTGTATACAATCTTAGTCATCCTCTTATGTGAGTTCGTTTTTTTGTAAACGTAAGTCCTACCCTATTTCTTCATCAATTTTAACGATTAAGGTGAAAAAGTGCTCTCATTCTTAATTGTGCAATAAAGTATCCATTTTAAATATTTTGATCCTGATAGGTACAGGAAGCTCTCAAAGTATATTTATATCCTGATGGGCACAGGAAGCTCTCAAAGTATATTTTTATCCTGATGGGCACAGGAAGCTCTCAAAGTATATTTTTTATCCTGATGGGCACAGGAAGCTCTCAAAGTATATTTTTTATCCTGACGAGCACAGGAAGTTCTCAAAGTATATTTTTATCTTGATGGGCACAGGAAGCTCTCAAAGTATATTTTTTATCCTGACGAGCACAGGAAGCTCTCAAAGTATATTTTTATCTTGATGGGCACAGGAAGCTCTCAAAGTATATTTTTTATCCTGACGAGCACAGGAAGCTCTCAAAGTATATTTTTATCCTGATGGGCACAGGAAGCTCTCAAAGTATATTTTTATCTTGATGGGCACAGGAAGCCCTCAAAGTATATTTTTATCCTGATGGGCACAGGAAGCTCTCAAAGTATATTTCTATCCTGATGGGCACAGGAAGCCCTCAAAGTATATTTTTATCCTGATGGGCACAGGAAGCTCTCAAAGTATATATTTATCCTGATGGGCACAGGAAGCTCTCAAAGTATATTTTTATCTTGATGGGCACAGGAAGCTCTCAAAGTATATTTTTATCCTGATGGGCACAGTAAAAACGTAACAGCTGTTCAAATGTAAATAATGATGTGTAATAATACTAAGGCTTCGGACTGCGGAGGGCAAGGTGCAAGGTTCGAATCCCCACTGAGCCAACGGTCGGTACTTCACTCGTTGAATAAAGTTCACGAACAGGCCTGCAGGCCCATGTGAACTGGTGAGTAAAGTTTATATATATTGAGAAGCTTACTGTGGTTATACATCTTCCTTATTCTTTATAATAGCATGAGATATTTACACTTACACTGTAAATACTGTAGGTTGCAACTCAAGTGCAATGAGAGAGCTACTAGAAATAAACTAATATATTATGATTTTTCTTAATACAGTTTAACCACTAATATTTCTTTTCAAATGTCAAATATCGTGGTCGAAGGCCGAGGTGCCACGAGCGCTGCGAGTAACAGGGATGGCACGCGAAGCGTGCATGAGTGCTCCCTACTATTTAATATTTTTTAAGTGTAACAAGTCAATTGGTTTTGTCAATGGAACGTCTAGTGTTAGATCGATCTTGTAAAATGCCTAGGTATCAGATCGGAGTACATTACCAAAGAGTGATTAATATTTCATAATTTTTATGTGTATTGACTGAACAATACAATAAGTGTATGCACGTGGTAGTGTTGCTACTAACAATACTAATTACAAATAATACAATAATAAACACCAGATTAAGGATATATATATATATATATATATATATATATATATAATAAAGAAGATTAATTAAATTATATAATTAAATACAATAATTAATTAAAATAAAGCTTAAAGAAGACTAATTCTTCTTTAACTAACTTTTTCAAGATTACTGTTTAAGATGGCTAATGTTTTCATAAAACAGTCCCCTCTTCACTCCTTACCTTGTCCAGCTGTCACTGGCTGTGAGCACAGACTAATTGTTCAGTCAGTATTGGTGGGCGGGAGGTCATCACTACTGTACAAGTACGGGTGGGTAAGTGGGTTGATGTAAGTAATATGCCCAGGCAGACACTGAGCTGTACGTCCACCAGTAATTTACAGTTTGTACGCTGTAGATGTCATGGGAATTTGTTGGTTCTAATCGCGTCGGATTTTCCGGTTGGGAGATTATCTTACGACTGTCGTGAAGTCAATTCGCTTTAACACCATTATCAAGGGGAAAATATTGTTGTGTAGTATTATTCAATGCCTTAGTTTGTAACTGAAATTTTGGTTGGACTAAGAAATAAATTAACACGTTAATTTGTACATAAAATTATTGAAAGAATGAATAAATGATGTTATTATTTTAATGAATATCGCAAACACATAATTTTAGGTGCATTAGTCAACATAGCATTGTGTTTACTAGTACATATAATACATAAATTACACAGTATTATATTTTTATAACTCACTGCAATTTATGTTGTATCCATCTACAATCTAGACGATTGTTTGCCCTAATCTGTTGTTTTATAGACGATCCAAGCAATTTTTAAATTAATTTTGAGTATATCAAATGATTTTAAATTGGTTCCACACACTATGAGCTTTTTTATATTAAAACGATATACAGTATCAGGGTGTTTCCAAACTTAAGTATTTAGTTCCTTGGTTCAATATAAGATAAAAAGGTACTTTACTGATGTACGTTGATACGTCCTGAAATGTTGTGTTGTCCGTCTGTCTGTATGTTTTTGTATTTTAAAGATATTTTTGAAACCTGATAGTAGCTGAGGATAAATTGCACAAACTTGGTACATAGAATAATAATATTATTAACTTTTATTAGGTGATAAAAATTTAACAATGTTTTTAACGACCTTTTAGATATTTTAAATGTTAATTGCTTAACAACTTGAAGTCTGTCACAAAATATAGAAAAAATTACTAATTTAATCATAAATAAGGCAGCAACACACGTGTTATCATTGTAGGGTGTGCTGTGCTTCAGCCAGGGCTGATTGTTAGTCACTTAAAATTATCAATGCGTGTTCCCCTGTTATTTATGTTTGTATTTTTATGAACAACAGCTTATTGGATTTGAAATTTAATTAATTATATTTGTACAGCTTATATTACAGTCTTCGACTTTTTCGCGTTTTTGTCAGTTAACATATTTAAAGGGCCACAATTTAAAAAAGTAAAATTATTGTCAAATTATTTTTATTTTCACCTAAAGGAGGAAAAATTATTACTGACCTCTATAATAACGTTTTACCATGTACAGCTCAGTGGTTCTCAAGGTACAATCATAAAAAAAAATACACAGTCAGATGGACGGATAACAAAACATTCAAAGAACTTTTTCCTTATTTTTAGCTAATGAACTATATCATAACCAGTTGCCGGCGTGATGGCTTAGTGGCTAAGGCTTTTGACTGATGATTTTGACTCTAAGGTTCGAATCCCCACTGAACCAACAGTCGGTACTTCACTCGTTGAATAAAGTTCACGCACAGGCCTACAGGCCCATGTGACTTGACGAGTGAAGGTTTTATAAAAAATCCATAAGTTTGGGAATTTAGTTTAGGTACACCCTGCATCAACTATAAATAATAAATAAAGAAATAACATGTACGAGAAGAATATTATGTAAATCGATGCACTATACATGTGTGTAATGTTTTCTTACTTTCTGTATTTACCTTATATGCAACATAACCATAGCGAACCTCACGACTATACACAACAGTAATAAAGTATATGAACTGCAATGCCTACAACATGTGCTGTGTAACTGCCAGAGCCAGATGGAGTCTTGATGGATCTCACTTCATCCATGTGTACAGCGACTATTTAACTAAAGAGTCTGTCAAACATCCAACACCACATGTAGTAGGCCCTGCGATTAGTGTTGTCCAGAACCTCCGGTCCCCTGTTCTGGAGAGCGTGGTCTGGAGAACACAACGCCCCATTGACTGGAGGAAGGGCAGACACATTGCCTAAACCACAAACACTACCAAGTGGCCTCTCTGGTCCGGTCTGGCCTGGTATCGGTGTGAAAAAAAACTCCTCGTGCACATCCTCTGGAACATCTGGGCGACCACACCCTTCCTCGGTGTACTGATTCCATTGGATATCCCGTTTGGGTGTCGTCAAGGAGTACATAGGAGACAATCCTTCAATACAGGAAGGGGCTGTTGTCCTACAACACAGAACAATATAAAAACTGACAATCGTTGTTGGCAATCTATATGGATATCATCAGGTTCCCCTGGAATAGGAAGAATGTTATTTCTCTGTGTTCCAGGAGCTGTGGTGATGACAGGATAGTCAGCTTGTATTACATGACTCCTACACTTTATGTTGTTTTTCAAAACGTGTTATGCTAATGAACGTATGAATCTATACAGACTTTTCCTTCTTTATCTAGATTTAATTTCAAACACCAAGGTAAAGGCGTCAGGACTTTGAGCTTGGGTTAGAGATAGCGCTGGTTCGAATCTGGCCTAGACTGGAAGATTGATCAGTAATATTCATCTTCTACTGTACTGGTTCGCCCCCTTACTCTGTCTCAATAAGTCCCTCGCACAGATCAATAATCTATGGGGAATGGACAAAGCAAGGTTATGAAGGAGATCGGCCTCTCCTTAAATATATATATATATATATATATATATATATATATATATATATATATTATATATTCATTAACGTTCACGAAATATAAATATATCTTCGGGCCTGACGACTAAAGTTCACATGTTGTCTTTTTAGTTGATGTTCTCATAAACATAATTCTAATTCCATTCAAACCACTTTA
This sequence comes from Stictocephala bisonia, assembly GCA_035578905.1. Classification (NCBI taxonomy): domain Eukaryota; kingdom Metazoa; phylum Arthropoda; class Insecta; order Hemiptera; family Membracidae; genus Stictocephala; species Stictocephala bisonia. Next base: position 166,046 of record JAQJVL010000643.1, on the reverse strand, counting down.
ATTTCATAAAGCCTTCGTGAGGTTAGGGATCAGTTTTTAAATTTTAATTAATTATGTCAAACGCTCGTTAATTTTTTAATCCAGTTTAGTTTTGTATCTTCTGAAATCACTCTTGTAAACTTCTATTGTTATTAATTCCTAAATCTAATATTGTTAATATTATTTTGTCTTATTATCTTAAAGGTGACCGTTTCCAAACTGGCAAGCCAACTCTGGAAGGTCGACAGCCCAACAGTAGCAAAGTAAGCTTACCGTCAGCATAATTTAATGTAATCAGCATGTAATGTACGTTCCGTGTTTATTATTATTATTATAAGTTATAGTACATTTTTTTTAAGACCCATTATAGTGGACTTTAAGATAGTATTATGAATTTTTATTTGTTAAATCACATAGAATGACATTTAAAGTTTCAGCTACATAACTTTAAAAAGTATAAAATTACTCTGATTTTTACAAAAACCAATTTATAGTCCACTTCAAATGACACTTCAAGTGTTACGACGCGCTTTGCTACTACGGACCGAATCGTTGAAATAGAAACATGTGTTTTTTTGGCGTTTTTTGCGGACGGATTAGGGAAACTTTTAAAGATGAACTAATTTAATTTATAATATTCCTCTTTTGTATGTTGGCTTATAATATTGTATTTTATCATACTTTATTTCATATGAGATGAAGTTACTCCAGTAACATTGCTTAGCAGGAGAATATTTTGTGGTACTTGACTTAAGGGGATTCAGCACCCTTGCGACATTTTTTTTTATATTTAATTTTGCATGGGATTTTTTTATTGTTGTTTTTTCATAGAGTCCTAACATACATAAAAACGTGTTTAAAAAAAAAAAATTAATTTAACGTTACCAAAAAAATAACCTTTTTTCAGAAAAATGGTAATTTAATAAAAATGTTATTCTGAAAAAACTACTTGGTCAAAATAGATGATTTTGGTGTTAAATGAAAGGTATTTTTATGTTTAAAAAATTTATGTATTTTCATTATTGTATCTACAGAAACATTTTTTTTTAATTATTTTTTTCAACTTATAAAAAAACTTTTACAACATTTTAAAAAAACATTTTTTTTACAAAACACCAATGGTCCAATATTGATCAAAATACATAAAAAGGTAGCTTGTAGTACTATATTGTTTCACAAAAAAAATCACGGATCTATCTTTAATGGTTTTCAAGTAATATCCAATTTTCCTCCTGAAAACAAAGAAAATATAAACTTTCGGATAATCGCAATTAAAGATAGACAATATATTGATATCTAAATACTGTGTATTTTGGTACAGTTAGATGTTTTTATGTAATTATATATTGATTTATAGATATTAAGGACCATTTATACATCAATATAATGAATATTAATGGGTTATAAAAATTTCTCATAGGTTAATTTACTGGTTAGCTACAAATTTATTTAGCCTAGGCCTATTTAAAAAATAAGACTTATTCTTAAAACTGTCCTGCACCATATGATGTCCCTTCTCCTTCCAATCTTCTTTCTTCTTCCCTCATTACTTCTAATCTTTTCTTCCTTTTGTAGTCTTGGTATTTAGCAGATTTCCTTTTTGTTGCTATCCTAAGCCTCGAGGCGTCAAAATATTTGGCGATTTTCGCAGTGTTCGTACCAGGACTGGTTCCAAAGCCAGATGTTTGTTGGATATCAGTTGTTGTTTTCAGATACCCTGTGTTGTAAGAACAGATGCCTTCACTGAGTCTCATAAGTAGGGTACTTTTAAAAACAAATATAGTTTTTGGGCATTTAGACCATAACACACCGTGAAGAGCTTCATTTGCGTTTTGAGTTTTCCCATCAACACATCTAGATAGTAATGTTGTAGAACCTAGTCTTTGATAAATTGGCATAATCTTTGCCATCACATCTTGCCTTAGTGGAGTCTTTATTTTATTTTCATGGGATGGCGGGTTTTCTCCTTTCGCAAGGGCTCTCTGGTAGAATTTTTGGTACTTTGAATTTTTGGTAAATTCTGGTATTTTTGAAACAGGTGACTCATAGACTTCAAAGTAAACAAAGCCAAGTATATAATATAATAAAAATGGAATACTATAACAAGATGCAACTGCATAGGAGTTCAGAATAGAGTAAACACTGCACTAGTCTACTTTTTGCACTAGCCTACCTTTTGCATCCGCGCGGCGAGGCTTGTAATGCTTTAGAATAACGCCAATTACACATGAAATAAACAAGTATTGGACTTTTTTATTGTATTTTTCTTGTTTATAACTAAATAAAGTAACATTATATGAAAAAAAAATTTTTGTTAAAAAATATTATTTTTTCCATTTCAAGGGTGCTGAATCCCCTTAACAGACATCAAAATTAATTTTTGTAATATATTTATTTTAACCATAATAACTAATTTAAACGATTCTGAATGGTGAAGGACATTCTTGTTATTTATATAAAAGCTTTATTATCCACAAGATGCGTGTTGGCCACACCCTTTGTGGTCTGATTGACTCGGAGTGCTCGTTTGAATTTTGTCATACTTTAGGTGGCGACTCTCGCTGAACACAATGGCTTTAAATTTTCGAGGTTATCTCACTTGATATGTTTATGGCGGTAGAATGGATTTAGAAAGTGAAACTGGTCCTCTTAGAGTTTACGTTTCAAAGAAGTTGATCCAAATATCGAGAAAATCCTGCTAATACGGGGCGTGACCGCTCCAACATCAGCAGTATCTTATGGCAATAATTCACTTAGAAATCAACTTAGGTCTGAAGGGGTTCAATAAATGATTCTGTTTCGATAATTTATTGAAATAAGATTTAAATTCAACGTATAAGAATCTGAACAAACCTAATAAAGTTACGAGTTTAATACTACAAAATTGCTTTAATGTTCTTTGATCGCGATTTTTTATCATGACAAATAAAGAGTGTATTCACACTTATTTATTTATTCGTAAGACGCCGATCGTCAAGATATGAGCGAATATGGATTTCGAATGAGTGTGGTGAGTGTAGATGAGCGAATGTAGTCATTGTTAAAAACTAAGGCCGACTTTTCCTCAGAAAGTGTCATTAATTTGCCCAATGACAACTTAAAAAATATTTTTGTTATATAAAATTATTTACCTGTTGAATTTACAGAAAATTCTGTTTGATTTCGCTGCTTTGAATACTTCTTTTATGGTTAGCATAAAATTGATACCTCCTTTAGGATTAATTTAAGAAAAGAAAATTTACTGTAGGAAACAAATCCAAAGAAATTTGCACACCGCAAAAAAAAATATAATTAACTCACTAAGGACGAAAACATTGATAGATTATGATCTTTTCTTCAGTTCACTGGAAGCACTTGAATAACCGGTTAAATAAGGAAAATTCGGCGATGTGGTATAAAAGGATGAATCACAGTTTAGACAGGCTCATTACCTACGTCTGAACTCGTTTAAGGATTTTTTGTTCAATTAGAATTTTACAATAAATTTTAATATTTCTCACAACATTCATACTAAAGTTTCATCTTAATGGCACATATAATCATATCTCGATTTCATATACGAATGTTGAAATTTCATTTTTTAATGCTTTTAAAAGAGGAATTTAAAGAAATTATGTACACCTAAATAAAAAAACGAGATTGTTTAAGAATTATTTTCTGAGACAGTAATTTTATTTCATAATCGTTTTTTAAGTTTAAAATCAATTTATTTAAATATTTCAAACTAAAATACTGACATTTTTTCTAAGTTCAATACAAATTAGTAAACTGGAGTATTTTCTTTAATTTGTTAAAAGTATTATTGTGTTTATATTCAACTTAGATAATACTATTGAAGCAGCACTTTTATTGACCAAAATTGAAATACACTTTCATAATATGAGAACATCCTTAACATCACTCCCTCAAGAACTTATATTCAAGGGAAACTGATTCACCAGCAGAGAATCAGCAACGTTCCGGAGCTCACTGAACAATGATTGACGTAACGTCGTAAAATCACGTTGCAGTACTTTCGTATCGTGACCGACATATCACATTGTGTCACGTGTCACGCTGTTCCTCGTGACCGAAATGTCACGGTGTACGACTGTCTGTCTTGCCCAATCCACCACTCCTGAAACACTGACGTCAAGGTCGGGGGATTGCCGCCTTACTCCAATCACTGTCTGACACCTCTACTTTACATTGGTAGCTAGGAACTCAGGCTCATTAAATTTCTAGTTCCTTGAGACCTTCATGTCTGCTATAAACAATAGTTTTGTCAATTCTCGACTCGTGGAAGGTCATAGAGATCGATTGATTGGCGCTACACCAATGACTTATGTATTGATCTAATAAGCAAATGTATTAGATTACATATAAGCTAAATATTAAATTTACTTCATAGATAAAGACATGACGGAGTATCTCACTTACGTAGTAAATGCTTACAAGCACAAATCCAATAAACATATAGGCGGACAATCAATATCAAAAATTTGAAGAATACTCTACTTCGCAACAGGATCAAAAGTTAAAATTCGTCCATAAAAATTTTTTTCAACATCCTGGCCAATCACATAAACTGCTGTGAATGTTCAGATACAACAGATAGGCTGACACGAAAGTCTTACACTAAAAAAAGTTGGCAGCATGATCAGATGGAAACCACAAATTCCAAACTTGGTGGTTCCCTAATATAAATTTTCATTCGGTTATACTTCATCAACAAACGGGCGTCGTTTCCCTTCACGAGACACGAAGTACACGGTTTCATATTTCAAGCATTCGGTCCGAAATAATGATTATATCGTACCCCACGAAGTGTCATTTTACAAGCAAAGAAATATTACGGTGGACCACAAGATAATTTTTGTAAAAACTTAAGTAACTTTGTAATTATTTTACATCTACATGTGTGAAACTAAATGTTGATATTAATTTATGGTCATCTAGTTTAAAAATTTAAAAGTCGTATAGTGTTCACCATAACTCGTTACAGTAACAAACACGGAACGTACGGTTACATAGAAAAGTATGTTTCAGTCTACTCTGTACTACTGGGCTATCGACTTCCCATTGGTGGCTTGGAAGTTAAGGAAACAGCCACAGACGTGAGATCTACAACAAAACGCATTGTGTGAAAGGATCACACCTATCCTATCTGATCCTGGGTAAACAGCAGTCAAGTCGCCATATCAGTAATTGCCTCACATGCCCTACCTGTGTCTAGAGGTCACTGTGTGATGTGGCGCCAGACGACGGTGGCGCTCCGACGGCCCGCGGCCGCCTGAGGAAACACACCGCGTCTCACGTCGTTCACGTCACTGGAATGCCTTCTGTCCTACCCACTTGCATGAGTCAGTCAAGCTGTGATCGGTTTTTTACTTATATGTAGTGTCTCAGTGCGGTGATTCACATCTATGCCTGCATATCTGATTCTTTAAAATGCGTGTTTTCTTTAAAGGATCAAGTCCCAAATATTTTATCAACTCCCACTTCAGATTACGAATAGTAAAAATGTTAAATATTTTTGTAGAAAAACGATTACTTGGCTATATTCTCAACAAGACATCTATTATCTAATCAACGTTCTAACATAAAAAATGTTACTGGAAAAATAATGTATTGTACAGTATTTATTGTATTAAATGTATATTGATATTATTATTTTTGCTATCGTTATTGTTATTATCATGCTGGCCTTGTTATATATTTTGTAACAATGTGTAAACAAACAGATGTAACAAACGGCGACCGACTACACGGGAATTAATTGTTAATTAATGCTAGACTGAAATATAAGTAGTAAATTAACATGAGTTTAGCCTGTCGAAGTAGCCATATTACTGGAAAAGTGGCCAGTTTAATTTCTCAGTAAGTTAAATGTATTGTATGTATTTATATAAGGGAAATAAATTCATTTCTTCATGTGGGACAAGGGAATCAGGACATGTTTATATCACTACATTTTGAGGAAGAGAAATAAACTATAGTAAAATTGCGAGGTTTTACATAGTAAAATGTAAAGGTGGCCGTTTCCGTAACTACTGGTAAGTCGACAAGCGCAGACAACACTACCAGTAGTAGTAATGCAATATTTACCGCAAGCGGACCAAAACACGATTTTCTATTTCAGCAGTACGGCTCATTTTTATTGTTAAAGTGAGTTATGGTGAACTTAAAGAGTATTTAAAATAGACTTTTAATAATCTTAAAGTCTAATTTTATAAGATTAACAAACACTCCAGTAAATAAATTTTAATTGTGTAACATTAAACAAATATAACATTAAATTATATATCCATCCATTAAGAAACGAGCTTGAAGAATTATCTTAAGGACCGTGAGTAGATATTATGAATTTTTTTTACGTAAAATCACCTAGAATGAAATTAAAAACCTTTTATTTAACAGTAAAAAAGTATAAAAACACTCAATTTCTTTTACAAAAACCAACTTATGATCAACTAGAATAGGTATTCACCTATGAAATGACACTTCAAGTCTTACTGTACGATAATTTTGACGAATGTTTTTGGCCTCCCTTAATGGAGACGGGACAGAGAGAAAGAATCAAGACAAGATATATAAACTGTAGTAAAATGTTAGGTTTTATATGTTAACATTTTTAGAATTATTTGTATGTATGCTAAGAACTATATTACCTTACTTTAAAAACATGCTCTTTCAAAGCAAACTATATTTGAAAGTCATCTTCACTCTAACACTAGTGTCCTTATCTCACACTCACAGAAGTGGGAAACCCTACTGTCAACGCAGAGTGCACTCGAGATTGATGGTTAGTTATTTGTGAACTAAAATTACATACGAAAAATATAATCCACTACATTATTGTACCTTTTTTACTTTCTCCCATATGCTATAGCATAGAGAAAGTATTTTGACTGTAAAAAAATGTTTTTTACCAGTTGGTCCTAAAATCCATTTTAGGGTTTCCTGAACCCACAAAAGTTTTTTTTTCGAAAAAAGTTTGGTGTCTGTCCGTATGTGTGTCTGTCTGTGTGTATGTGCAGTTCGCTGGAGACCAAACGGACGGATCAATTTTTATGACATTTGTATGTAGGTGTATTTAGCCAATATCTCCAAACTATTGTTACTTTTTTGAAATTTTAGTTTATTTTATTTTTATGGGCAAAAAACATACAAAAATGGAAATATCTCAAAAACGGCTCTAACGATTTTGATTAATTTTTCAGAAAGGATGTAAATTACAATTTAAAATATTTTAGTAAAAATCGCATGTCTTTAACTTTACTAGATTTTGAGTTATGGCAAAAACATATTTGGGAATCAAACTTGGTAATTTTCAATGTTCTGATTGTACAGTTTGTGCCAATTCTTTGGAACCATTTATTTAATTTGCTTTAAGGAAAGTTTAAAAGGTTAACAATTGTATTTAATGGTTTGATAATTTTTATCCAAATTCGAAACAAACAGTACCAGGCTAGTACGATTTTTCTCAGCGCATCATCTTTACATTATCATAACTCAAAAATCCATCATTGTATCATAGTGAGATTTTAATATTAATAAAATAAAAGAAAAATTTAATATCAATTTCTCAAAGCAAATTTTCTTGGCTTCTTGTCTTCGTAAAATTAATTGCTTTGTCGCATTATAATCCTTATAAATCGAGCAGTTATGATGTACTACTTTTATAAACGTAAGTAAATACAGTGATTTTAAATTAATTTGTATTATGATTATTCAATTAACGTTTTGTTGATGTGAAACAGTGGTTGATCAATGTTGGAAAAGACGGTGCGACGTTGCAACGTTCAGATGAAAAAAGAAGATTTCTCCTCGGATTTTTCATAAGGAATTTGAATTGGGCTTTTCTATTCTATAGAAAAAAAGTTGTTTATAGAATCAGTTTTTGTATATTTTTATTATTTTATTATTTTTATTCGAGAATAATGATTAATGGCTGAATTGTCAGAATCTCTATCCTATCATTCCAGCTTAAAATCATTATAAGATCAAATTTAGTAAAATCTTATCTTGCAGACATTTTGACTTGGGAACTTGTTTGTCTCTAAGTTTGTTTGTTTGAGGAAATGTAACCTCGGTAAAGTACATCGAAACCCTCTCTACTCATCAGAGATAAACAATAGCCATGCACTACGTAGGTGAAAGCGAGTGGACAGCGGCCTGTTTACCAACTCGGCAACGTCGCACAATCAACTTTGGTTGATTTAAGTTCTTTTTCATTTGATACTCTGCAATACTTTGTACTTTTATAAAATGCGTGTTTTATTTGTTTACACTTATATATACTGTGTTTATGTCAAATAAAATTTATATTGAATGAAATTCAAAAATGTACTTTTAATTAAATTAAAATAAAATATATAATTGTATTGCTTTTTATATTTTAAGAATACCAATGTTAATGCTTATTATTGACATCCAATTAGAATATTATAATACCGATTCTAATTAATGATGGTCGATTGCGTACTTTACAATACTTGTAAATTTTTTATTGCCAAGAAAATAGTTTGCTAAGAATATTCTAAACAAACTATTTATAGATCTACGCACCCTAAACATCAGACAATCCTCAGGTTGAAAATAATCCATCTTTGTCAGCTGTTATCCCATCCACTCAAATTACGTCATCCATACCCCATTTAATGACGACCATACCTTCAACTTGGTTTTGTTAAACTCACCCAGCCCCTCAGAAAGAAACCCGATTTCCCTTAATTTTTCAAATGAAATCTGTCACAAAATATCAAGTTACTGATCACGCTACTACCAATGACTACGTATAGAATCTGTAGTCATTGCAACTACAAAGCTCCAGGTATCAGACTATAAAAATATAATAATAGATATTTAATAGTCTATCATAAAACGAGAACCTATATTTTAACAGTTTATAAAATAATTAACTGTACTGAAATGTTGGAAAGTATCAATGCTGCATAATTTAGAATTTCACTCCAATACTACGTGTAATTTCAAATTAATATAGCAAAACATAGTAATACAAAAATTTTAGACATGTATATATGTGTTCGTTATTATGATATTCCACTTGGAAAAAACAGATATATTAACAAAATACCTCATATAAAAAGTAAAAATAGAAAATTGCGTATAGAGATTTTCAATGCACCGTGTCTCAATTATATAACATAACTTTATTCAAATTATTAGAAGAATCCTAACAAAATAAGACATTCTTCTGTGGGTCTTATAATATGGTATAAGGATCAAAGGATGAGTTTCTATATAGGCTACTCTAGTTGATCCTTTGCGATGCTGTACCTAAAGATGCGCCGATTTCTCTGCTCGTGTCCTCCACAAAGAGCACATCTCGTATCGTGCGATGGTGGTGTAATGGTCAGCATAGTTGCCTTCCAAGCAGTTGATCCGGGTTCGATTCCCGGCCATCGCACTTACTTTTTTAACGATTTTTGAATTTAGGTATATTATTTATGGTTTTTGGAGTAATGCTTGACCATTTTTTCGGCACTTGAAAATGTCGTATTACTATAATAGCGAGAAACATTAATTTTTCAATCTACCACAATATACACTTGTGAAATAATTTTTAAACAAAATATAATATTAAAGATTTTATGAAATTATACCAGACTGCAATAATGTAGGCCAATACATTTTTATAATCAGTCTTAACGTTGTTCTTTTTATAGTTAATTCAGTTATCAAACATTTATAAGAAACCTAACTAGTTTCTTGCTTTCTGATTTATGCTGAAAAATATATTAATTTATTTTATTTCAGTGAAAAACCTCGGAAAATAAAATAATATTCACTAGGATAGTGAAACACATTTATATATTACAGTGGTTATGTAAACCAGCCATTATTGTACTTTAGTGTGATATATTTTTGAAATGTATATGTTTTGTTGAAATGAGTTGTTTTGTTAAGCAGTGTAAACTAAAATCCTCTGACGAATAAATATGTTATTTATTTTTTTACTATTTGAATGAACTTTCTTACCTTGGATTATCATTGTAACAAAACTGCAAGTCTGCAAAATAATTATTTTTTATCTTATTTTCATGTTATTTCACATAATAAAAGTTATTTTAAATTTTTTATCACTTCTAATAACAATTATTTAAACACTGTTTAAAGTAATTTACGATGATTTATAATTAAAAATAGTGTAAACTAATTTATAATTTTCTTGGTAAAAAAATCCAACTAAGAGAGTTTATTTTTATAGTTTATTATCTACATAAAGTTAATGACCCTTAAATTAATTCATGACTATAATCCAAAGTTTTGAGGGGAGCGCGTCATGTTGTGTTGAGTGCAATGGCTTGTCGGCTGTGGTTAGACGTCAAGGATTTGATTGGGGGAGGAGGAAAGTGAATGTGGGCCTGGGGGACACTGCACCCCCTCTCTGTCTCACAAATACTACTGCACTGATTCGCCGAGAGATTACACCACAAGGGGAGTTAGGAATAATGATAGGGAATTAAAAGATTTAACTTGCTTATTTAGATTAACAATTTCTTAAGTATTTAGAATTATTCTTAACGCTGAATCGTGATGATGATATTGGGTGTTAGGTTGTGATGATGGTTTGGTGAGATATTGAATTGCGAGTGTTTTGAAGGAATGTTGGATTGTGATGATATTGAATGGATATGGGTTTGTGATGATATTATGATGATGTAGAGCATTTGGTTTTAATGACTGAGATAGGAAATCGGGTAGTAATGATGTTTAAATGATACCATTACAGCTTCAGAATAATTGTATCTAGAGTTTTAACTAAATATATAGTACAATATACAATTTAAAAAAAGTTATAAATTTTAAAAGTACCTTATTTGCTCTAGTTCTATATTTCCATGTTTCTGTAAATTGGGTTTTGTTCTATTTTCACTTTTCAATCCAAGGGTTAACTGTAAGAGAGAATCTCTTAGTACTAAGTTTGCCTTTAGTTTAAAACTTTTTTGTAGAAAAAAAACCATTATTATTACAATAAAATAGCTAGTAATGCAACTTATCTAGCTAGCCAACGTGTGTCAGTATTAGTGGGAGTGTCAGTTCTCAGTCTTCAGCCTGCAGCGGAAGTAAAGTGATAAGAGTTTTAGAGTGACAGTTGCCGAACAGTGGCACATATTGGACGGACATTAACTCGTGTATTTGTTAAGTGACATTAATTAATCTAAATAAAAAGTCGTGTATGTAATTTATATTTATAAATATCGCGTATTTTATAATTTAGTTAATTAGTGAGTGTACGTAGCCATGGAGTATAATCGCTTTATTATTTAGAACTCTATTGGACCTTAACGGTATGATTATCTATAGGCTTTTTGATTTCAAATCTGTAACGACTTTTGTAACATTGCAGTAACAGTCGGAAGAATAAATAAATGAATATTAAGTTTGTCGGCATACTAAAGCCGATCACAGGTTTGCAAGTTATTCATTATTATTATTCGTTATTAAGACGCTGATCGTCAAGATATGGGCGAATATGAGGGGCGAATGACTGTGATGAGTATAGATGGCCGAATATAGTCATTGTTACTAAGGTCGACTGTTTCTCAGAGAGAGAGCTATTTATTAATATCCCAATAGGGTAACTAAGGGACCTACAGCTTTACGTGGAATCCGAACACGTAGTTTTCAGCCAATTATCAAGCCTGAAACTCAGTTGTCTTCCCTACACAACACCTGAACCTTGACTACCATCCAACATGAACATCACAGACTTCTCTTGTAGTGGCCATGTCTACGGCTACGGTTGTTGCATAGAGAGCTTATTTATAGTCCGCTGGAATAGCCTATTACTGTGAGTTTGGTAGTGCAATATTCAAATCAGCGCAGCGGCGTTACGCCAAGCCACCTGTTATATTACGAGCACCGGGGAGCTGTGGGAGTTGGCCCCTTTTAATCCCGTGGATGTTATGATGGGGTGGCTAATGGGGATTGGATGGCCATATGTCACTAGCCGGGGTACTGATGAACTCGTCTGGAAGTGGAAGGGGGATGAGGTTGGTTGACAAACTCAGGCTATGTAATATTTAAAAGTAGATATTAGTGAAAGTAATGGGCTGGATTCAAAATAGGGCCTTTGTGGCACGTTCCAGCATGTGGTAAACGATGTTTCTTTATAATAGAATTTACAAATAACGTAACTTCGATATTGGCACGTGATATTGTCCTACAAAAAAGTAATAAACTTTATAACTATTTATATATTTATTTTGACCATGGAAATGTTTCGTAACTGCTAGTAATTCTCATTTAAGTTATTCGATTCAGTGGAAGAACCACTTAATGTTATGTTTAAAATGACGAACAATTTTTTGAGTGTAAATTACTACAGACCACAAAAAATCATGTAATAGTTGAATGGATGGATTTTATTGCTTGGTAACAAAATTATTAAAGTTTCAAGTATTAACCTATTGAGGGACTGAGGATTAAATTAGCTAGAATTACTCTTTATATGAAACATAGAGGCAATGAGATCAGAAATAGGTCGAGTAGATCCACCCTAACAATTATAATTTAAATTTTATAATTGAGAACAAACTAGTTAAAAATCAGTGGTAACCTAACATATATATCATAATAATGAAAAGAAGTAAATTAATTGATGTTTATAAGAATAACTCTGAAATAATGAAACCTACTACGTATCCTATTGAAGAAGAAATCTGACTATATTTTGTACGATTAAAAAAAATAAACCAGGATATTTTATTCAATCTGTATTATAAATCTGTTAGTAATGAATAACAAGTATACAATTATTTTTTAAATAATTTGTTTAGTTGATTTAAGAACATATTTGACTTAAAACCACAATTTCCTTTTTCATTTAATATAATTTTATCACCAGCATGCCAAATTTCACTCGTTCTTGAATTTGAAATGACATATTTTCTCCTGCCATTTAACCATTTAATGTGTACTTTTCATTTAATGTGTACTTTCGTTTCGATTTTCCGTTAACATGTTGCCCATTGTTTTATTGTTAATAAATTAAAACAATAAGTTACCTGCAAGAAGTGTCTTTCCCACTTTTGCTCCAGACAACAATATAGCTAGACTGTTCATTGTGCGTTAGAGTATTAGACGGAAAATAAGGAAAGAAATAAAGAGGTTTTACTACAAGAGAAATTTATTTTATTACAGTACAAACCATTTTTATTTATACTAGTGTTTCAAAATCTATCTCATAAGATTAACTATTGCGAAACATCATGATTCATCAATATTTAAATATTATTTAGAAATCGTTTACAGTAGCTCACATACTGCATTTGATTTTCACTCTATTTATATTATAATAGTTATAAACAACCATTGTTATTACAAAGACTATTTCAAATGTTTTCATTTTATTTAACGGCGATTATAACATACACACAGACTCGCTCTTTTATATTTTTAACTTCTTATTTCACTGTGCTGTTCTCTATGTTTAACCTAACAAATTATTTGGACCATTTAACATTAGTTTATGTCGCCAGCTGGCCAATTAAACTTAATTTCCATAAGAATAACGTTGCAACTGTGACGGCGTGAAGGACAAAAATCTATGTGAATTTTGAAACATGTAACATGAATGTTCAAACATTTGAATGTTTGAACATCTAGCTCCGTTATGACTTAGAAATTAAAATTATCTTTTGAATAAAATAAATTTCATCAAAATCGGTCAGGTAATAAGTCCAGAGAGTGAGTGAACTAAATGACCCCATTGTTTTAATAAATAGGATTTAACTGTCCTTTAAACGATAATTTATAATGGTTGTGCACTATCAACAAAATTTAATTATTTTTAAGTTGCATACCTTCTTATCCATTTATTCATTCCTCTATGAAGCCATGACACATTCAGATGTTCCTCTTTGATATCGTTTACGTTGTCTAGCCTGTTGTTCTCAGTTTAGTTGCTGTGTTGTACGTCGATCATGTGTTACTCTATGTGGATGTTTTCAGGTAGTACCAACCTGAGTGCTTTATAGTCTTATTGTGAAACTAATATTGTGTGTTGCCGGGGTCACCTATACTGTTATTTATTTAAGCGCTGGAACTGTTACGGCGCTGAGACCGCAATCGAGGTACAGCCGTGTAATGCGGGCATTGCATACCTCGGCGGCCCACTGAGATGTAATGGAACCATTGATTAGGCCTATATACGTTGTAATGTATAAGATCAATGCCGAAACATGAACCTTTGACGAAACTAATGAATTGGTTATGCATATTACTGTCTTAATGAAAAGATCCACTAAATATATACGCATAGGATATTCAATTATTGAAAATACTATGATATTAGTCTACTTTGAACTATAGCAAACTACAGTATGCATAGTAAAAATTACTTATGATTTGATTGGGAGTTTATTTTATTATTTAAATATTAAGGAACTTTATTATATATGAATTATTATATATGAAGTCAATTAATATGCAATTTACAACTTAAAAAAAAAAAAAAAAAAAAAAAAAAAAAAAAAAAAAAATTATTTCATTCCAATGAATTATTACAAAAGCCACAGAGAAAAAGAAACAGAGGTCGCTTTAATATGGCCGCAGCGTAGTTATAAATAGATTACAACTTATGTACATTTTTATAAATTTTTAGTAATAATTACGTTAATCTTGAGAATTTTGGGGGTGATAAAGTAGGGACTGACGAGGTACTGGCCTGTCATAGCATGGCAAAGTGAAGAAAACTACTCGACACACACATTTAGCGCACTATTGGATGCGACCTCTGTTTCCTTCTTCTCTGTGGCAATGCTTGGTGTGAGTGTGTTAGCATTAATTGTTTTAAATCATCGGTTGCCTTATTTTCTCTTTAGCTTCACATTAAAACGGTAAATACAATAAAAACTACAAAGTTGAATTTGTTATAGTAAATATTGATGACAAATTTTGTATATTTATAAATCAACGCATGTCACAATATAAACGACTAAAAACAATATTTTACTTCTGCTCAATCCAGGATTTGAAACGTTCGTACTATATCTCATATTATTTAAATTTATAAATTATATAAAAGAATTTTTTTACTTTATTGAATTATAAGAGAATTAGAAAACCTCCTTGTCGGCATTAAAACTACCGAGTACAGAAACTATCGCCTACAATATTTGTCCCCAAGTAGCTGGGTTACAGCACTGCAGCATTGGCTAAACTTAAAATCAACATATATATATATATATATGTATATATATATATATATATATATATATATATATATATATATATATATATATATATATATATATATATATATATATATAAGACAAAGCCCTGACTCACTCACTCACCCATCACTACTGTCGGATTAAAAATACAATGTACTCGAGTTTGAACCTCTGCTAGAAAATAAATACTCATCCGATTCCGTTGCGTTGTACACCAAAATTTAGCTTATTTAATTATATGTAATTTCATATAATTTACATATTTTTTGAAGGCTCTAGAATTTTGTATAGGATGTAGAATAAAAACAATAAAAAAACACGATATTTTTGCACTTTTGGAGTAAAGCTACAAAACTTTAAAACTTATTAAAACAAAATGTAGTAAAGATAAGTTAGTGAAACTTTAACCACATGTGATGAATGTTGTTTTATGTAGTTTGTTAAATTTCTAGAAGGTTTACTCTTTTAAAAAACCTTTTGTTGTAATTTTTGTAAAGCCTTGCAATATTAATAGTGGCTGATCATACAACCTTCCAAAACGGTCAAAAATATCGGATTGAAAAATAAAGTGTTACGCGTTTCTTTATTACCATGTGATAAAAAAGTGCAAGATTTTATATAACATGATAATTCAACAAACATCGATGTGCGCTCATATGTAAGAAAATCCCATCGGGCAGCACTTCTAAACTAGCTTCAACTGAGCATTTTGGCGTTTCCGAATCGTGCACCTGGAAATATTAAAACAGTACACGAAAGGTTTATTACGGTGGAATTATTGAACAGTTAATCGACCATGTTTTCTATCTAAATTCAAACTATTTTTTAATCACCTTTTGTCATGAAGGCTTTGGACCTCCAACGACAAGTTCAAAAATATTATAGCTCTAAAAATATTGTCAAATTAAAAAATAACTTATTTACAGGATTGACAATTATGTAAATTTCACATGCAACAAGGTGAATGTAACGTTAAAATTAGAGCCACCCATTATAATGGCGATTTGCTTATCGAGTACATTGCTTTTTAAATCCAACAGTAATTCTCCAACTCCCAAACTGACATTTTGTACACTGCTTCTTTAGGTCTTAAAAATGACGACTTAAGTATTTTCATCTTGATAAAGTCCTCCTAAGGGGTAGAAACCACCCCTAAACGATTTTTCCATAATGATAATTAATTAGTAAATTAATAACAGCTGTTTTGTAAATAAATAAACACATTTAATTTTTTGATTGACATCGTATTATTGATGCGTATTTAATATTATACTAAGAGTTTAATCTTCAACTTTTAAATAAAAATAAATGAAATGAATACTTTTTGACTAGGCTGAGTAATACCCTATACTAATACTAGGTAGAAACGCAAGTAGTGTGAGTGAAATACTGTAAATACATTTAATATTTTAATTTTACTTTCCACGTTTAATCTACTATTATTTGTAGTCAAAAGTTACATGCCGAGGTCGCAGGCCGAGGTGTATCGAGTGCAGCGAGCGACTTGGTTGACACGCGAAGCGCGCAGGGGTTTTCCCTTATACTTTATTAATGTCAAAGTACGTTGTTACATATGAAAATAGTGTGTAAAATGTACGCCTCAATGTAAATAGTATATAAATTACGTTACAACCTTCCAAGGTGCCAACAAGTTAACGTTACAAACGTAGTGGAATCCTTGAAATGTTGGCTATAAATGAGAACGTTGGAATTTTCTTGCAGTGTCTCCTAGTTAAATTGAACGAGGGGAGAGTGGGGAATGACCCCTCCCCCCCCCGTAATGAATACAAGGCTTCGTACCTAACTAGAGTGGCGTATCGATCAGCTGACAGCGCCTGCGTCGGCAACCCGCAACACAGCCTCCCCTCGCCCTGCCAATTAGTTGAATTACATAAGGACAAGGGCGCAAACGGCTGTCTGTGAGACAGTTGGCCATACAAATCTCTGTTGTTAAAAATCATGTTAATGTAAAGTTGATTAGAAAATATACAGAAAATTATTATAGATTATGTTTTATTTACATTTGGTGAAGCTGATAGACAGATTTGTATTTTATGGTGAATACAAATTATAGAATACATTTTGGACAAATGAACGTAATTTGTGAGTCTGGTTAGTAACTCAAATTAAGTGAAGTATTTTTACTATAACTAACTGAAAAGTGTTTATTCAAGAAATACTTGTTACGAGGTGCACAAACAGAGGTCGCATCCAATAGTGCACTTGTCAAGTAGTTATTTCTCCAGTATGGCACGGCAAGCACTTTGTCAGTCACTCCCTTACTCCCCCCCCATCCACAAGTATATACGCAGTAATTGCGTATTACTACATTTGTATAGAAGGTAAATTAATTGTGATCTTTTTAGAACAGCCACTGAGGCGTCCGTTGGGTTTTTTTTCTCCGAGCTATTTATATTAATTTTAATGTACAATCCCATGATGCTTCCTAACATTTTATGACTCATTGTTCTTAGATATAAGTTTGTACAATGATAACTGAGCAACATTCTGTCAATTCTCTTTTCATGTAAAACTTTTAAAATATAATACTATCACTATGTACTTTGAATAATATGAAATTTATATCTAAATAGCCGACAGCCATTGCTTCGCTAAGGAGTGGTTCTTTACGCTTTCTCACCTTTCCCTCCGCGGTTCTCTCTAAACCATCACATCAATATAAAAACTCATCCTTCGGACGTTCTCCTAGATAACAGAGTTTTTTATTCTATAAAACTCTACTTTAGGAGAGTATAAATTAGTGCAATCATGTCAGAGTTAGTAAAAATGACCTTAAACACCTAACAGCGGAAACAGTCTATATGTTTTATTTATCTATATTTATATATTATTTACCACCTGACGATTGCGATACATTGATGTTAAATGTTTATTTTTGCAATAAAAGAATTATTATTATTATGTTTTTCGTATCAGGTGTTTTAAATAAATTTTTCATTAAATTAACTTTAATTTTTTATGAGAATGAAATTCTTATGAAAAAGGAAAAGTCTAGGGGCTGTTTCTACCCTTTAGGAATTGAATTTTGGTTAATAGTTTCTTAGTAGACTTCTACAGTACAAAAACTAACTTCTCTCTAAATTTCATTAAAATTTGTTCGGTGGATTTGGAGATTTTGTGATGAGTGTGTACATCATTTTTTGATTTTTTATATTAAAATTACTAGTTTCTAGGACTAAGGACCAACATTTGTAAACCTCAACAAGGTGAGGTCTAGTTGACATCTAGGCTCAAACATCAGCTCATCCTAAACGTAATTGCGCAACTCCATTGAACTTAGGCATCCTAACCCGAACTACTAATATGGTTTAAGTAAACATGGCCCCAAGAGGGATGACGGTACCGAATTTCACATACAAACTTCTGGACGTAAACAACTTTTATAACCTTCGGAAACCAGGACAGCTGTCACATCGAACAGGCCTACAATGTAAATTATCATATTGTTATAAAAACGTGTAAACGTATTTTTTTACTTTAGTTGGAGAAATAATTTATTTATATAATACATAAGTTTATGCCAAATTAACAGATTAAATAGGCAATTCAAAAATATTTAACTCTCAGTAGTCGGAACTTTGGTGTATTAATCATTTTATTGTAATGTAAAGAACAAACTAGTAATTAAATTAAAATACTACAGGCAATCAAACTTTACAGTTAAGTAAAGGGAATTATTGCTGAATTCTGGAATATTTGTAATGACCTTATTTATAAAAGTGTTTGGAGATAATATTGTACGGATTAATGGCCAAAACATAGTGTAACATTAATATGAGTTCCGGCGGTTAGTCGTAAATATATCATACATACCTGACTTAATAGGGATAATTCATAAACACTCACTAATGGAGGATTAGCAGTGCATGGTCTAGTCGACCTTCGGTGATAGTCACTACGCTAGACGAACACTTTAGTCGTCCACCCAGAATATAACTATCACCAACAGTTTTAAAATTTACTTATTTTGCTTTTTATCTGTGTAAATAACTATCCCAAAAATAACCATTCGTTCAATATTCAAACTGTATTAGATTTGTAAATAAATTACTACCACATTATATAAATGTAATGTACTTCGCTTTTACACCGGAATATAATTCTGTAATATAGTATAATTAAAAATACATTTAAAAGAGTGATGATTATAATAAACATATTCACTCCAAGCTATAAACTAACAAAATGGAATTAATTTTATTTCATCAACAAATTTGCTTCATGAATATGATTTTCTCAAACAAAAACACCCAATTTTCGAAAGAAAAATTCAAATGGTATTGTTTAATTTTCGCAAACAAATTTTAGCAGAAAATGATTGTAGATTTTCAATGCCTTGAGCGTTTTAAGGAACGGAAATAAAGGGACAGGAAAAGGAGTTCGTCTTTGACGTTCGTGGTACCCAGTCCCCTGTTCTGGCGGGGCTGGAACGCTGGTTGGATATGTTGGATATGTTGGATATGTTGGATATGTTGAATATGTTTTCAGTTTAATAACCTGCTCTGTGTATTTTCGTATTTTTTATTTCACATAATATTTTATATAATTTTAAAACTGTTTTATGTGTGATAGTTTTTAAGAATACGTGAATTTCTTAACAGTCAATCGTAGTCTATAAGCATGTAATTTTTAAGATTGTCTAAAATTATTTGGGCTAAGACATGAAAAAGAAACTGGTTGTAAATGTAGATTAATGTAGTACATTTACAAACACATGAAGGCGACCGGAGTTTTTATTTGTCGAAACGTTGGGTTTGTTCCTTAAAACATCGAAAATCTCCAATCATATTTTACCAATAACGAACAATCCAATGCCAACAAATAACTTTCAAACAACAACCAAATATTTCATTTTCATATTGTCATAACAATATGATGAAAGATCATGGTTAAATTTTGTTCTCATGCAGGACGAGTTGAACATCATTATCAACCATCTACCATATAGATTACAGAAACTTACTTCCAGTGACATGGAGCTGGTGGAGGGAGCACTTCTCCGTTGCCAACCGGGCTGATCCATGTAGCACTGGTAATCAGATCGACAGGTCAGCTTCTTTTGGAATCCAAGTTCAGAGATATATTAAGAATCATACGAGGTGAAATTCAATTCTAAAATTTACTGTGTTTGGTACGTCATTGAAAAAATGCAGTTTACAGGATATTCCCTTATAGGATTCTAAATTCTGGATTGACGTCCTTCTTATGTCTTACATCCAGAAAGTAAATTATTTATCTTATATTATAGTTTTAAGTCGTTAAAATATAGTATCATTATCTTCGATATAAGTGTTTTGAAATGCAATGCAATCAACATGGTTTTTATGAAATACCCAATTGATGCACTCACTCTTCGCCTTGCTTAAGTCCTCAGGGATAAAATGTACAACGTTTAAAATAGAATCTAGTAATTTAAAATTATATTGGTGCTGAAAAGGGCATTTTTTTATTTTGTGTCATAGCTGGGAGATCACAATATCATGCCAGTCCAGCTTCAAGTATTGTTGCTCGTTTAGAACTACCCAGGGCGTATGCACAGCTTAATTCGTTTTTAATGAGTACACCATCATGACTTTTGGTTCTTTACCCAAGTAGACATCGCAGATTTTTAAAATTAACAAATGATAGATAACAACAAACCATACTATATATATTAAA
Organism: Stictocephala bisonia; assembly: GCA_035578905.1. Classification (NCBI taxonomy): domain Eukaryota; kingdom Metazoa; phylum Arthropoda; class Insecta; order Hemiptera; family Membracidae; genus Stictocephala; species Stictocephala bisonia. The sequence goes on along the minus strand of JAQJVL010000643.1, from coordinate 145,203 downwards.
TATACAATTAAAATGTACAAATCCCCGTCTTAGACTTAACGAACTTAGCAATTTATAAGAAAAACATATTAGTTTTCAAGCTTTAGATAAATCAGTCACTAACAAATCATTGTAACTGTTCATTGTAACCCCCATTGTAACCCCCTGTGAATATAAAACTACAATGGTAATGACCTCCCTTCACCCATATATATAAAATGGTGATGATCTCCTACCCACTATTATACATTAAATGGTGGTGTTCTTCCCGCCCACCCATACACATATATCAGTCATGATCCTCCCACCCACATATAGACGTACAGTGGTGGTACGTATCTCATCACATTCATCTAACTGATTGAAATGTGAAAATCAAGAACTTGCCATTGTCTATGGGTATTTGTTTAAATTAAGTATTTATAAAATGTGTAATTTAATGTAACAATAATGGCTAAGTTAGTAAATTTCTACCAGCTCTACATTTAGGAAACGTTTCGACAATCTTTATTATATGTTATTTTTAATGCATTGGGTGTATATAGTTTGTGAAATCAAGCTTTATTTCATAGCGTATTAACAAAATGGAGTAAATATTGGTGTTATCAGGTATTATCCGCTCAACGGTTTAGAGATTTTATATTTCACGTTTTATATTGATAACTTTGAAACTAGATCTTTTATTCAAGCATTGTTTGATTTACTCGTTTCAACATGAATTAAATCTGAATATACATGGAATTCAAGTTTAGTCTTGCGTAACAGACAAATGCACCAATGTACAGGTTTAGAGCTAGAACCATAGACCCACAATCTTCCCTGGTCGTATGTACGTACAATACCTGTATTCTTCCATGTAATACAAGGCTAACTGTACGATAACACAGGTAACGTACAGTCTAGAGGAGGCCTTGGGTGGTTTGGGGTGGTTGGGTGGTACAATGGCGTCTAATCAATATAGTCCGGCCGCCATTTTGTATATGTTATTGCGTTGATTCTCATCACCAAGCATGTAATCCCATATTAATGTATAAATGGTGGAAAATATGCACATTAATAGCAAGATCTCCATAAAAACAACGTTTACTAACAGTATTGAAGACGTGTAGGTAAATGAAAGTAATTTCATATTACTGAATATGTCGAGAATATGTGAAGTGAATCCATGTGATTTCTTAAGAAATCGATAACTCATAATGTATATATATCTTTCCACGAAAAAAAAAAGAATTGTTATATTTAAGTACGACTGTAATGAAACGATGCCTCGTCCACTATAAAATACGCTAAATAATTGCTAAATTTGTTTCATTATTGAATTTAAAAATCAATTATTTAAACAAAACGTTACCATGAATAGTCTAGTGGATCACCAGACAACAAACTTCACTAATATGAATGGTACATACAGCACGTGATCCTGTAGTAATATAATTTGGAATAATTAATATGTTAATTGATTGGGTAGTACTCTTTTCACAATCCGTAAACAAATAACAAGTTATTGTACAATTTTAGCTAAAGTTTCGTGGTTTATTACAACAAACTTTTATATACTGAATGCCGTTCCACCTCCGGGACCATACCACCAAAGTTACTTACTTACTGCGGTGGTAACTGATAAGTAAAAAAATACCTCCCTCAATATTATTTAAAATCTGAGCCAAGCCTATGCTTTGACGTAGTGTGGACTCATTAGAGTCAATGAACACGTGCACGGGGTTTGAGCCCCACGTGGGACACGTGTCTCGGTGTGACTCACGACTGAGTGCAGCGTCACACTGAGGGAGTCTCATGTCTACTGGTTAGGGCTGAGCCAAGTTTATGTGTGACGTGGAGTAGACTCATTAGAGCTGATGAACACGTGCACAGGGTTTGTGACCACGTGGGACACGTGTCTCAGCGTGACTCACATCTGAGTGCAGCGACACACTGAGGGAGTCTCAGGTCTACTGGTTAGGGCTGAGCCAAGCTTATGATGTGTGACGTGGAGTAGACTCATTAGAGCTGATGAACACGTGCACGGGGTTTGTGACCACGTGGGACACGTGTCTCGGTATGAGTCACGACTGAGTGCAGCGACACACTGAGGGAGTCTCAGGTCTACTGGTTAGGGCTGAGCCAAGTTTATGTGTGACGTGGAGTAGACTCATTAGAGCTGATGAACACGTGCACGGGGTTTGTGACCACGTGGGCCACTTGTCTCAGCGTGACTCACATCTGAGTGCAGCGACACACTGAGGGAGTCTCAGGTCTACTGGTTAGGGCTGAGCCAAGCTTATGTGTGACGTGGAGTAGACTCATTAGAGCTGATGAACACGTGCATGGGGTTTTTAACCACGTGGGACACGTGTCTCGGCGTGACTCACGTCTGAGTGCAGCGACACACTGAGGGAGTCTCATTCTCATATCTACTGCTACAGTCTGAGCCAAGCTTATGCTATGTCGTGGAGTAGACTCATTAGAGCTGATGAACACGTGCACAGGGTTTGTGATCCCGTGGGACACGTGTCTCGGTGTCAGCGAGTCACGAAGGGAGCCTGAGATTAAATTGTGGGGCCTTTTAAATCGTCATTGAGGAATTTATACTATATTAAAGTCCTTTGAAATTATATTTTACTTTTTTAGTGAAGGTTGTGCTGGAGCCTCGCAAAGATACCCCGCTATCGTGTTGGACTGGAGTGTTGTGAGTTTAAGATATAAACTTAAGAGTCTACAGAGGCTGTCCACCATGTTGGTTTTAATTTAATAAGAGCAATGTTATTTGCGTATCCATACTTTTTCGTTATTTCTTGACCATAATTGTTGTATGAGGTGTTATTTTAAACGTTATTGTATAGAATATTGTGTTCCCTTTTTATATTTTCAATACCTACTCCTAGGTTTGAAAAAAAGGGTGAAAATAAAAACTTCAAACTAAGTATTTTATATATTTTTTCTATAAAACTAATTAGGAATGTGCAAATCATTATCATCATGAAATTTCATTCTTGATCAAATGCAATTTGTTTGGGAAAATTTAAAAATAACTGTTTAGTTTGGATACGCGTGATCGTATGTCCAGTCTGAAAAAATCATTGTTCAAGTGGGATTTAAAACAACATGGTCGACAGCCTCCGAAAGCCTCTGCAGACTCCTAAATTTAACCGTTTGGAACAACAATTTGTGCATCATAACAAAGATACAATAATAATTATAAATCATTTTTTCCCTTGATTTTATAGAGTTATAGAGATGTTATAAAGCTAACAAGCTAGAACTAGGTTGGCTGATACATGATGGCTGAATAGTAGGGTACGTGTTTTGTATAGGATGTAACAAGCTAAGGTGACTAAAAGACAACATATCAGCCAGGATATCTTTTGACAAAACTCCATGGAAAACTCTTCCATACATCAAATTAATTAGACACGCTTCACTGGTTTTCTCAACCAATTAGTGAATATTACAATTTTCGGGTTCCTTATTGAAGTGGTCATTGAAAAAAATATTGAGTTTTGTTCCATAAATCCATATTTGTTCCATGGCTAGTAAATAGTCCTATGATAGATAAATTTTATTGCTACAAAATAGAAAGATTGTATTTTATTAATTCACGACAACAATATTTATCTGTTGATTGCCAAGGGAAGACGCGGAATTTATTTTTTAAATTTGTTTATATAATCTGACTCAACCATTTTGTAAAAATTACAAGACATTGTAATATTTTTTTTAAATTTGTTATTGACGGAGTATCAGATGAGGAAGACAAAGGTTGTTGGACATTTGCCATCATTACATGAAAATTACCAATCACGACGTTTCGATTTGGTAAAACCCAAATATTTTTCAAGTGCTAAAAACTGTATTACATCTACACAAACATGTTATAAAAGTACGTTCTTAAACTAATAAACTTATCTACATTAATAATTATCTACATTTTAACCTAGATCATAGAGTGGGGTACAACAAAATGTTCGTCTACTAATATAAAAAATATTAACAGGGTGAAATTAATATAACCAATTAGGCACTGCCAAGGTCACGATATCAACGAAAAAATGTTAAAACATAATTAAATTAATATTCCAATCAAACTGAAATGAGATTACATTAACTAAGTATAAATAAAATAAATATATGGTACCTAAAAACACTACTAATTTAAAATAACATTAAGCATGCACCAAAATGATATATGTGACTCGGAAGGACTGAGACTACAATCTAGTCTAATTAACTATTACAATTACATTTTAACCTAAAAAGACAACAATTAGTAGGAATAAAACAATACAATAATCAAGTATTACAAAATGATGAAGTCGTAAGATAAAATTTGATACAACTATTACAATTTGATCATGTAATTGTTATCCGTGTTATCACAGGAATATCTTGCTCTATTTATTGGTATTTTGGAAAACATAACCTTACGTAAGTCCACGTTGGGACTTGCAAATTATAAAGTAGTTTTGTTTCATATCCTGTCAGTAAGTGAAAATATTTTAAAAATTAAAAATTATCAAATAGAAAGAATTTATAGAAAAAGTAATATTATAGCCATATATTTATTTGCATCTATGCTTGATTATTATTAATACAATTACAATACCTTAAAAATGGAGTTTAATTCCTGCAGCAGCGTATTACATTACAAATTTAAGATAAAATAAAGGTGTTCTCACAAGAAAAAACTGAAAAAACTGTTACAAGTTAAAACATGTTTTACCCTTTAACTTGACAATCAATTCCTTTGGATACTTTGCTCTAAATATATTTTTTTAAATTTAATATAATGTAATTTTGACATAATTACACAGTCACATTACCCTTTGGTCATTGCTTTTCATATAAAAGACAATAAAACCTCTTTATTTGGTTGGAAAACATGGAAATATCTGTTTTTGTCAACAGTGAAACGTTGTTGTTGCCTAGGAGCTGAACACAAACTGTCTACTGTTTTATTATTTGTAATTGCCTGAATATTTTTCTACAATGATGATAGTCTGGTAAAATATGTTTTGGTGAAGGTGATTAATTATCTGTTTTATTATTTTGTTCAAATATTGTGTTTTTACACAAATAAATATAAGTGTATCCATATGGATACGTTGCCAAGTGTATTACAAATGAAATTCAGAACAATAGGTTTCGATATGAATACATCGCCAAGTATTGTTGGATACTACAGTTTAGACTTAAATGTGTCCATTTGGATACACTGCCAAGTTTAATTTGAAACTTAGTGATGATTGAACATTTTTCTAATGAAATAACAAAGAAAATCTAAAATTACATCATATTCAGATGTACGTAAGCCATCGAACTACTTTTCAGAACTGTTATCTGATAAGCTTTAGGAGTTGATCATAGAAAATACAAATTTGTTTAGCTACCAGGAAAGAGGTAACTCAACTTGAGTTTCTAAAGTAGATACTGTTATTTGCAATTATGTTTGGTTGTTATTAATAAAATTACATTACCTTAAAAATAGAGTTTAAATCCTGCAGCAGAGTACAAGTGTATAATTTTTCTTATTTTTACGCGTACTACATTAAAAATATAAGATAAATAAAACAAAGTAGTTCTCACAAATAAAAACAAAAACCGTTACAGTTAATTAAAAACATGTTTTGAGGAGCATAAATACTTTGAAATATACTTAATACTTAAAAGGTTAGGTTGATCTTAAACAATTTAAAATATTTATCTTATATAAAGCCTCAGATTAATTTATAATTAAAAAAATAATTTATAAAAAACAAAAGCCATTGATTGAGTTTTACACCCATTATCTGTCAATTAATTTCAATCCTAAAATAAAAACGCACATGCATTAAAGTGACCATAAAATACTTGAGATGAGAATCAATCAGGTAATGTCTAAAATATTAATAAAGATGAACAAAAAACTATAGTTTTACAATAAAGTATTTTTTTTACTCTGCTTTGTTTATTTGTTTTTTTAGTTTTGCTTCTTGGTGTTGATGATGGCCTGATGTGTTAATTGCTATTATTTTTTGCGTTGTACACTACCTACAAACCTTTGTGGCTTCTTTACACTTTTTTTTTCATTTGTTGTAATCATTTTGGTTCTCATGTGTGTTTTCACAATTTGTATCATTTCAGGAGAGTATTCTATTTCCGACTACGTAAAACTTTCCGTACGAGAACTTTTCCAACTCCTTTCTATTCATTTAGGATGGACTTATTGTGACATAAAATTTAAACGTCTAATACATCCATGCCTAATATGCAATAACAATTACATTATGCAACAATATAAGGCAAACAGACAAATATTCAAGAAAAAAGTATAGAAAACCATACAAAATTACTAAAAAATCCCGGTATATAAGGCCTAATTTTGAAACATTTACTGTTTGTGGACTCCCGTATTTCGCTTGGATATACGAGTCCGTTACCCCTTAGGGACTATTTCAAATTCCCACACTTCAATTTAAATACACTCTCAGATAATGATTGGAAGTTATGGGCTCTAACACTGTTAAATGTTGCACTATATATCTGCTAACAATGCTATAAATTGAGAAAAGGTTAGTTTTTTAGGTCACTAAATGAAATTATAAGAATGTATAGTCCTAAAATATCAATGTTGAGTATTTTCATGCTGGAAAAATTATTGAGAATGATAATGTGAGCTACGTCAGTAAATTTTTTAAAAACAGGTAGTAACTTGATAATTCTCAATATAGTTAATACTATCAACGAGCAATATAGTTTAGTATTAACTAAACTCAATATAGTTAAATCATCGAGCATGTAATTTAAAGTTTCACATATTCTTGAAACTAACCATGAAAAAAAGTATATATATACTCAATATTTACAAAAACCGACATATAGTCCACTAGTAAATTTCTTCATCTTTTTAATGACACTTCAAGTGTTACGATATGATTATTATAACAAACCGAATCAATGAAAGAAACCCATGTTTTGGAATTTTTTCACAGAGTGAAACGACTACATTAAGCGATATATAAATATACTGATTTCCATAAATCCTTAACAAAGAAAGTAATATTTCCTAGAAAATGTAAAGCCCTGACTGGTTGATTTTAATTCCAATATTAGTCAAGATTGGCTGAAAACCAAGAATATCGATGAGTTTTTTGTATTTGTTTTTTAAGCTTTTAATTAATATGTTTACAGCAACTGTAATAACAGTGTAATTGCATACTTTGACTACTATAAATCGTAATTTCTTTTTCCTTTAAGTTTTCCAGTTTCCCCTTTAGGCAATGGGATTTGTAGTTTTTCTTTCCAATTACGCTAACGAACGACGGGTCAGACAAAGGGGACAAACGAAGCCAGCAAAACAAGGGAGTCAAATTAAATGCTACCAATTAAGGGAAACCCCAGGCTCGGTCCCCATGGATACAGAGGGATGCGCACGTGCAAGGGCCGCCATCTTGAATCCGGCCGCGTGCCCGGAACTTAGTCACTTCCGCTAATCCATTCTGCATTCATAGGACACGCCAAGATTACGTGGATGGAGTTCTCGATCGCGCCGCAGGAAACCTACCCCAGAGAGGGGCGATGGTCTGTCGGAATAACAATGAATGGAAATTATGAAAGGATACATGATTCAATGAATAATTCTGTTTCCAGAGTTTCTCTCGTAGCTGAATTTCAATTCAAACAGGTTTTGTTTGAGTGAAGAACGGCTTGTAGGAATGCTTATAATGTACAAGCATACAAGAGAAACCCATGAATCAACGAGTGATTAGGCTATGTTGATTGGGTTGACAGCTTTTGCTAATATAATTCTTTAATTCATGATTCATTTATAAGACGCCGATTGTAGAGATATGGGCAAATATAAGGGGTGAATGAGATGAGTTCAGATGAACGAGTGTAGTCATTGTTACTATCTGTGTTCTGCTTAGCTAAGAAAGAACTATTTATTAATAGCCCAATAGCCAGGACAACTGTGGGACCAACAGCTTTACGTGGAATCCGAACCACGTAGTGTTAGTCTGATTTCAGCTAACTGACAAGTCTGACACTCAGTGTTATCCCCTACACAACATCTGAACCTTGACTACCACCCAACATGGGCACTCTAGACTTCTCTAGAAGTATCCACGTTGATGGTAACCATTGAGCGGACACCACGTCGGTATTAAAAGGGCCGAGCATGGAACCTATTACCTACAATCTCCCTAACACTTTGTCCCCAAGTAGCTGGGTTACAACACTGCGCCACCAGTGCCGACTGTCTTTCGTTAACAGTAGTAATTCAGTCGGCAGTCCCAGTTACATAAGGTTTACCATACGTCCGTATTTTACCTGCCTTTTATCCAAAAACCTGCCTTTTAGCAAAATAATATAATTTTCGTATATTGACGCAAATCTGAGAGATGGCGACTTTTAAACAAGTAGAAGTGTTCTGATGAATCATTTCTTCCGACCAACAATCCTTTTCTCGCGTTTTTGTGTAATTACTTACATGCAGAATGTCTATCTCGCATGGTTAGATAACCGAAACGACCAATCGATGTTTGACTCGAGTACAAATAATATACATGTACAACTAAAAAACTCGTATACTGAACTCCAACAAAGTGAGGGCTTGGATTTATTTTAACGTGTCAACCTGTAAATTAAAACAATCCTTCGAGTTATTGGGTTTCGTTTTCTATTTGGTTTGAAAATATATTAAATTGTTTTTGTTATACTTTTGATTTCAATATATTTACGCCAGCTTTAACCAATTTAGTAGAATCTTAACGAAGCAAAATGCCTGATAACAAGAATTTATTTGAATCATCTTTACTTTTATTGTAAGAAGTATTTTATAAAACGGATATTTGAGAATAATTACCTGAATAAATTATAGTTTACTTCCTTTTTACGGCAACGAGACAACTTAAAACAGTAAATATCAAGATCCACTTCTTATACCACAAATTGAACCTCCAAAAGACGAAGTCTCACTGTAAAACCTCAACATGACGAACCATTAGGACCATCCCATTCATGTCAGGATTAGAACTTATCACTTCTGTTTGAGAGGGTAAAGGCTTGACTCAGTTTACTTCACTATGGGCATGTACAGAGCGTTCAGTACAATTTGTTTACAATAAACATAATGAGCGTTCTCCCAGAACTATTATGAAGAAAAAGAGTGTACTTGTACATATTTTAAAGTTTTTCTTTATCTATAAAAAATTAGAATATATGCTTATAGTGATGTTTTATATTTGTACTAGAAGATACCCTTGCACGCTTCGCGTGCCAAACCACAAATTGTAGTAGATTAACTGTATAACATAAAATCACAATATTAAATTTATTTAAAGTATCTCACTCACACTAGTTACAGTATCTCACAGTAGTCACACTAATTACACCTGTTTATTAGTATAAACACCTAATTATACCACCCTTATAAAATCAATGGTATTTCCACAGTATAAAACACCCACTTAGGCTATTTAAAACGCGTTCATTTCATTTGTTTGACAGCTGAAGCTCAAAATTTTCTTATTCCTTTTTTTATCGAGGGTCGGCTTCTGCAATTGCACCTGGAAATTGCAAAGCTTAAGAATGATCAAACTCCTTAATGCATAAATAGGACAATGAAATAGTCAAACATACAAAATAAATATATTTATTTATTTACCAAACAGCTGTTACTAATTTATTAAAATCAACCCAATGTTATTCTTATGGAAAAAAGGAAATTTTGGGTGGCTATTTGTATTCTTTGGGAATGGAATTTTGAAAAATCCTTTCTTAATGAGTCCCTTTGATACTAAAGCTAACTTACTTTGAAATTTATTGCAAATCCGTGGTTTTTGAGGTTTCGTGATGAGTGAGTCAGTCAGTTGTGTTTGGCTTATCTATATTTATAAAAGAAAAAGTGAAAAATTCAAAATCAATGCAGAGTTTTAACCACAATAGGTAGGGACTTGAAATTTTAACAGTACCTTAGTTTTAGGGTTTAGATGCGTGCTAAGAAAGGATTGTGTGAAATTTTAATATTGAGGTGCAAAAATTATGACTTTTGGTAAAAAGTTTGCACCTCTCCATAAGAAACACATAGATGCCAATCTAAAAATCAACGTACTGCGTAACCCGTAAAAGATAGATACTTGAAATTTTTACACTATCTTCTTTTTATAGTCTTAGTGCTTGCTAAGCAATAATTTTTCAAACTTCCATTCCTAAGGGGTAGAAACAGCCCCCAAACGATCATAGAGTCCAAGCTAAAAATCAATGTACTGTGTAACCCGTAAAAGATAGCTACTTGAAATTTTTACAGTACAAAAAAACATAAACATGATACAAATCTGTTACATATGTGAAATTATCGTTTTTTCTTTTTTTTTTTTTTTTTTTTTTTTTGTTGAAAGATTAGTTTTATAGTTGTGCCAAAAATTCACTACTTGGGAAGTTTAAAAGGACTCCACCCACCCATACACGTATATTGGTGAAGACCCTCCTACTCTTTCACGTAGTTAAGTAATATATTTGTAGTAAACTATTCATTTGAGTTATATTTTACTTATGATAAATGCTTCATAAATTTGTATATTCAATATCTAATTAATATCACACAAACATTTTCAAAATCCTAACACGGAATGCAATAGAGAACTGTGTTTACTTTAAATATAACTGTTTTTAATCAGTTTAACATTGGTTATTAATTATTATGATAACTTTTCCCATGTATAAACGATCATTCATACTACGAATTTTTACCATTTTACTTTACTACCGCTAACCTCGCTATCACGAATACTTGATAGCGTGTATTTTGTTTTTTTTTCAATCACCTTCATATTCGAGCTTCGAGGTCCACTATATTTGGGTCAGTATCACTGTACGTGTATATTCAATACCAGTCTACTTTTATGGGTGTGCTTCGTAAGAAAATCTACGTAAGAAAATCCACAATCATCTACCACTAGATCTGCCACTATAAATGAAAAACCACTCAAGATGGCACTACAATAGTGACTGCGAACCATCGATGTATATAAGAATACAGAACATCGACTATTCTTATGTACATTTGTGTAAATTCGATTTTATATACATCGATGCTGTGAACCCATCCGTTTTACTCACTAGATGTATGCATACAAAGAACTATTAAACTGTCGTCACATTTCTCTCCTAATCTTTTTTCAAATGTAACGAATAATACTTTGTAAAATTAATTTGTAATTTAAAAGACCGCCATTTTAACTTTTAATTCGTAAATAATATGAATAAAATTACACCATTTATAATCTCTAAGATTATTATTTTCATTATTGATCATTTCACCTTAGGAAAGCAGTTGAATTTGTGCTTTTAGATCATTAGTGTTTTTTCTTCTCTTTCTAAAATCTTTTTATTTTCAGAAGCATGTGCCCATTTTCTTTCTTCGGCCAAAATGTTTTTAGTATTTGTTTAGGGCCTAATTCAAATTTCATGTTGATGATTTTGTGTTTGCATTCAGATCCGTTTTCAAGATCCTTAACTCAACTCTGCTGAATGTAATCGTGTGCTTCTTTCAACCTTTCTGTGCTAGTTTTCCCTAGTATATTTTGAATAGCATAACAAAGAGGGGAGATTATAAGATTATTATTGTTATGTCTTCTACTGCATGTAACGAAATAACAGATGTTTTATCTGTTTTCTGAGCTAATTATCTCTAAAAGAAATTGTGTATTGATTTAAAATGAAGTAAATATGAAAAGCGCCATATGTTCTGATCTCTCCGTGCTTCATGGCGTTTAAGTGGTCAACTCTAGAAAAGTAATGTCATTAGTCAATCTTTTACGGTAGCAATTACCAACGTACCAGTCAATCAATGTACACTTTTAGTCGTACGTTCTATTATTTAATTATGGCTTTATAAGGACCGCGAGATCTGTAAGGAAAAACATCAAGAGCAATCAATCAGACTTCAGCTGCAGCTGCCATATCTAGAGGCAGACCTCTTTAGGACACGGCCTGTATTAGGTCTCACTAACCTAACTGCTGATGGCTGATCCTTATTCAATTTATTTCTTCCTTCAACTTGTTCCAACTTTCCCAGCGCTTAATCCTCGTTTATATTCTGTCCTGGAAAAACTGGGAACTCATATTTGTCGCCTTCTTTTATAACTGTGGTTAGTTATTTCTACAATAACAGTTATCGGTGTCTGAAGCACAGCTATACTTCTTGTGTCTCTATGCACTCCACTTAAACATCTACCATAATGGGCATTCTTGTCATCCACCTAGTCATGCCAGATGTACAGCTGTTAAAGTTAAAGTTCGTCTTATTTTACCAGGTGAAGTTAGGGCTAAGAAGCCCTCTCTAACACTTAACTTGGGGACCAACGACTTAACGTGACTTTCGAACCACATGAGTGGCGGGGTAAGGTGACTTCCGAACCACGGGAGCGGCAGGGCAAAAACTGTTTATAGTCTTATCGAGAATCGAACCCGGACCGATGGCGTGGCAAGCCATCGCCTTAGCCCCTTAACTACAGCCGCTCCATAGCTTGAACTGTACTGTAGGAAGCACTATGTTGAACATTTGTCTTAACATTGTAAACCAAATCTAGAAAAAATCGAGTTTTGTGTGTAGGCCTATATGAAGCCATATTATTTGAAGCTATACATTAGTATAGCTGTTTCATTACCAGGTGTAAAAACGTTACATGTAGGTGATAAAAACGTATCATATTTAATAGTATTAGTTCGTTAGTTAAGTGAATATAATTAATTATGTTAACAGCTTTTCATAAAACGTCCAACAATTCCTTAATTTTTACGAACTTAAACAAATAATTTTTTAAATCTACATACGTCAGTGGTATTTTTAACTTCTATTAATGATGTGGTTAAGGGACGGTCCAAACCCCTTTAGCATTATTTCATTCAAGGTGAGCACCTCGAGAATGGAATAGAAATAATAAACACTATAAACAGGTCTAAAGTAGTGCCTTTTTTGATACCTCATCATGCACCAATTTAAATTTAGCATTAAAGTAAATGGACAATGAACATTTTAACAGACATTAATATACTTCTTGTATAAAATTAATATTTAACGTTTAATAAATAGTTGATGACTCGCCATTTGGGAAAAGAGTGCCTAGAGACAGCAGGTGTAAATGTGGATATGCACTTGTACTTCCCTTGTATCCAACATGTCAGCTATATCGACGGATGACTGACAAGTGCTCCATCTGTCACCTCTCTAACACCCTCACTCTCTCACCTCTACTTCTACTGTCACTTGAACTTTGCCTTGTATCCAGCATGTCAGCTATTTCGACAGATGACTGACAAGTGCTCCATCTGTCACCTCTCTAACACCCTCACTCTCTCACCTCTACTTCTACTGTCACTTGAACTTTGCCTTGTATCCAGCATGTCAGCTATATCGACAGATGACTGACAAGTGCTCCATCTGTCACCTCTCTAACATTATCTCTCTGCCACATCTACTTCTACTGTCACTTGAACTTTGCCTTGTATCCAACATGTCAGCTATATTGACATACAATGACATACAAGTGCTCCATCTGTCACCTCTCTAACACCCTCACTCTCTCACCTCTACTTCTACTGTCACTTGAACTTTGCCTTGTATCCAACATGTCAGCTATATTGACAGATGACTGACAAGTGCTCGATCTGTCACCTCTCTAACATTATCTCTCTGCCACATCTACTTCTACTGTCACTTGAACTTTGCCTTGTATCCAACATGTCAGCTATATTGACAGATGACATACAAGTGCTCCATCTGTCACCTCAATAACATCCTGACTCTCTCACCTCTACTTCTACTGTCACTTGAACTTTCCCTTTTATCCTATATGTTAGCTATATCGCCGGACAACTGACAAGTGTTTTATCTGACACCTCTCTTACACGCGTACTCTGTCATCTCTACGTCTACTTTAATATCACAACAAAAATATTTTACTAGAAGGATATTTCTTTGTAAATGAACATTATATTCTCCTCTTCAGGTACTACTGTAAAACCCAGATCTAAGATTAAAATGAACTCCTGAGTAATTTATCAATAGGTTATTACATACATAAACGTTATGACTCACCCAACCTGCCTTCACAGAGTCCCCATAGACTGATACATTATGAATATAATAATGTATTATGTAATAGTAATAATTTTAATATAATTAAAAATCATGATCACAGCCAATGACCAGATGTAATAATGAATAGAACCATTGAGATCCACAATTCGGTTTAAAATTTAAACTCCCTCACAAAAATAAAATACTAGATGTGTGGTTTCGATGTAAATATTAATACGTTTGTACATGAAATTAATGTAAATTTATGTTGAGTCCATATTCTATCGTGAAGATCAAATAGAAGTCTTGAAACTATACACATACAATTTGAATAAGCAACAATAACCTAAATCATCAGTTTCGTATCACAGAATTTCATGATTTTACCCTAAACAAGTTACATTTGAATTTACGAGTGTCAACGAGTCATAAACCGTTACAGAACAGAGACCGACCCTCGAATTCTCGTATGTTGTACGTATCTCCCGGCTCATTTAACCCCGCGAGCGACCGATCCCCGGGCCGTCCTGTAGTACTTTATGAGTCGCATCCCCGTCACGTGCCAATGGGTGGGGGTGGGGAGTTATCTCGGTGGTCGCTCCCCTTATCACTTAATATTGGCGGATATTACATTCCACGGACGCCCGTGAGTCATGTAGTGTCAACCGGCGTGTGGGCGGGCGTGTGCAAGTGTGCGCGGCCAGGGGTGGCGATTTAATATACATTGCTCCATGTATCGACGTAATCTAGGGATCAAAGACTGGTGGGACGGGGGTGCCTGAGTTATAATACAGCCACCTAGATTAAATTTGAAATTCTCAATAAATCTCAGAATAGAAGATTACTAGTCTCGAATTTACGTTACTTTAATTGTAAATATTCTGAAAAAAATTGTTTTCCTTGTTTGATACATATTTGTATTTATCTTACATAAGTGGCCAGTCAATAAACTCACCTTCCTTCACAGTAATTTTTTAACAATTCCAAGGCCATTAAATGCATTTACACTCACATGTTGTTTTATTGAATGCTGATTTCAATCTGTGATCACCGGAGACTCAGTCCAGGACAGGTTTGTATGCTTTGTTGCAGATCCTTGTTTCAGACCAGTTAGAATAATCCGACTTCTTTAGAACAACAATCTTCCATCCCGATTATTTTGACCCACACATAATCTGGAACTTATAATTATTAAAAGCAATATGCCAATCTTTCTTTATCAGATATTAACTGACCCTGCTAACAACAGTAATGATCTAGTGAATGAGTTTGTAATTTAATACATGACTTGTCTTTATCTACTATCTTAATTAAATCACCCAGTGGCTTAGTTCTGTTATCCAGCTACTTGAAGGTGAGGTGTTTGGGCGATAAGTGGACATAGCTTGGTATGCCCACGGTGAATGGACGTCCGCTCAATGATCATCATCATCATGGCCACTAAGAGACAAGTGATCTCGAAAAATGTATCTACATCAAAATGATTAACTAATAATAAGAGTATGGTGATATTAACCTCCAGCCTACCCATTCACGTACGGTGGTATTACCCACCCACCCACTACGGACGATGGTATTGGCCCACCTACCCATATATTACCCACCTGGCAGTACACTTAAGATCGTATTACCCACCCACCACCACCATGTACGATGAAGTGGTTTTGGGCTCCAGCTCCAGTAGGGTCTGGGAACTCAAGTCCATAAACAATCAACCAAATTAGACATAGTCTACACTATGTGGTTCGGATCCATAATAATCGGTAGGCTTCTTCACTACTCTAGTATTACATGACCTTTTTTTTATAATAATTCAATCTCGGCTAGTCCAGTCAGCTCCACTATTCCTTCATGTAAATATTCATATTCGTAGTAAAACACATCAGATATTGTTGCCATTTAAAATTTAAATTACTTAACGCCTCGAATCGAAATATAAGAGAAATTACGTTCATTTTTTACTCCTCGTGTTGTTCTAGATCAAGTTCTTTAGAAAATACGTTCAAAGTCTGTGTCCTTCGCATTCTGTCTGAATACATGTCAAGTACATCCAACCGCAAAGCACCACAGACTTCGAGTAACTTCAGGACTGATTGTATTTCTGTTTTCCCTAGATTATAAACTGTAAAATATATTCTCCATGAATTAACATTTCCATGTATTCCATCGACCAAACTACTCAGTAATCCTGTGAGTAATTCACCTACATCTAATTACTCACTTTTCATTGCAACTTGTTCTGGCATCGGTCCACTTGGACGACTTTTCCTCTTCAGTCTTTAGAGAATCATTCCCCTTAAGCCTACTTGAACTTTAAGTCATTATCATTTCGTAGCCAAAAACTGCTCATGGCCAGCCAATCTCCACAATTTGCTTTGTGAAATATAATAAAATATCGTGTGATTGGTTCATGAGTAGCTATAAACATTTGCTTGTTACATAACTAACTATTTTGTAATAAGTAATACTTCTTCATTCCATCTGGCCAGGTTAAAAATGAATCTCTAAGCTTATTTATAGTTTGACTTAGATTTTCTAACCAAGCATTTCTTCGAAAACTGTTTTTAATTAAAAAAAAAAAAAACTCATTAATCAAATTCGCTAGACTATTAAAGAAACAGCATCAAACTTGTATGTATGTACGTATAATTTATGAATGTCACTTCATATGTAGAATATATTGTAGATTCTAAGCTCTAAAATATATCTTCTTTTCCCAAGAACGCATTCACTTTCAATTTGTCAAGGGCCTGTAGGTATTCTGTGCATGAAATGTATCCAACGAGTGAAGTACCGATTACCGAACTGAACATTCAGCTCAGTTGGGGGATTCGAACCGTTGACCATGTCCTCCAAGCCAACAAGTTCTCTTTTATTTAAATACAATAAAGGATACTGAATTTACGAGCCTTTGCCGGATTTTCAGTCCGGTGGCGTGAGGCAATGGATGACAGTAATTCCTAGAGAAATACATGTATTTTGTTTCTGTTAAAATTGGTGGAATAAATACATTCTTATTCTTTTCTATTTTAAGATTTGTTATTTAATATAATGAATATGTAGCCTAATGATGTAATTACATGTGTACGTAACAAAATAAGAATGTATGTAGACATTATGTATAAATATTTACAAAAACACTTCAATGACTTTCAGGAATATCCAAACTTCCAAAACCACCAAAAGGATGTAACCGGTAGATTGAACTCCCACGGTAGTTTCTCCGGTAGACCTCCAGCCGGGGAGAGCACACCTGGCCGGTAACGCACGTGTGCGGCTGTGCACGTGCACGGCTTGTACGACCAAATCACGTTTATGTAACAGCACAGCTGTTGGTGACGTAACAGGCCCGCTACTGCACTCTGGTGGCCGAAACCTCATTTTACGTCAAAATGCCTTGTTGAAACCTTTGATTGTATGTAAGAATAGATATTTCATGTAATACAAATGTTTGCGTCAGTAATTTTTAATTGAAATATTATAATCAAATAATTTGCCATATTAGTTTGTCTGACTAACAGAACTCACATTTTTAAGTAAAGCATTCGACAGTCGGCACTGGTGGTGCAGTGCTGTAAGCTAGCTACTTAGGTGTGGATATTAATCTTAGAACTTAGGCTTAAGCGGCCGGTGTCATAACTAGAGTCTACATTTTCCGGTGACAACCACGTCAAGGTACTATCTAATATTTACAAGATGACCAGACTTTTCGCCCATACTGTGATGTGGCATCCTCAGTGGTTTCTCTGAGAAATCATTCGCCGATTTCAGTCTCAGAGAAACCACTGAGGATGCCACATCACAGTATGGGCGAAACGTCTGGTCATCTTGTAAATATTGTAGCTAGTACCTTGATGCGGTTGTCACCGAAAATGTACATTCTAGTTGGTGTGGATATTGTAGTTGGTAGATAGGTTCTATACTAGATTCTGTTAATACTGACACGGCGTCCGCTCAATGATTGCCATCGACGTGGACACTACTAGAGGTCTGTGGTCTCCACGTTGGGTGGTAGTCAGGATCTGGATATTTTGTAGGATAACTGACTATCTAGCTTGTCAGTTAGCTGAAAATCATGCCAATACTACGTGGTTCGGATTCCACGTTAAACTGTAGACTCCTTAGTCCTCCTGGCTGTTTGGCTATTGATAAATAGCTCATTCTAAGGAACAGTCAACTATAGTAACAATGACTGTACTCGTTCATCTACACCCATCACACTCTTTCGCCCCTCATATTCAACCATATATCTATGATCGACTTCATAATGACGAATAATTAATAATAATAACAACATATGAACACAACATTACTGTACCTCGTGGTGACAATATTGAACCAACGGTACGACATTACTGAATTCGATATGAAAATTTAAAATCGACTATTTAAAATTCACGATCTTGGTAAAAGAAGTGTACGTCAGGGTAAACAATCACTTCATCCACATTAGAAAAATGCTTTAATCGACTTATGCTTCAGACAGTATTAGTCAAGTAATTCGCTATTCTTGTACTCCATGACGTGCTCTGTAAGCATGACCGTGACAAGGTCGCGTGCTCCCATTACATGACTCTCCTGGCCTCCTGAGCACTTAACACGTCGTATTCCTTCGGGAAAACACTTAAATTTAATCTATAACATCATGTGGATGCTGGTAATAAACAAAAACACATTTGACCTTCCAAATCAGGTTTTATAATCTCCGAGAGAACTAACAATCTGATCAATACTACATATACCAAGACATTAGTATATTAGTATTATTATTATTTA
>JAQJVL010000643.1:0-126292 GCA_035578905.1 Stictocephala bisonia | reverse complement strand
GACGTCCGCCAGTTGTTCATAAAGGTTTTACTTCTTTATAGTTTTAAAAGGCAATTTTGTATGCTAGAACAATCTAATCATACATACAATCTAGACATCGTACCAATGTTGGCACAACTACTCAACGTGTGACAAAAACTTTCATTAAAACTAATCCAAACTTTCTTATTCACATTTTGTATCAAAACATGCCAGAAAAATTAAGAATTTTAAATGTTAGTAATTTCGTGTATAAGAAAAGAGTAGTAGATTGGCTTGTTAGTATTGGTAGAGAGACCGCCTGCTCAATGATAACTTCTGTCTATGTCACATAACGGCGCTGTCTAATCAATGAACTTTTTCAAGTACGTTAATATTTCTTGTCTGGGTTCTTTTTACATTATTTATCTTTGTTCTTGCTGTTACTGTTGCCATTATTCATTATATATTTTATTTATTTACTTTTATTATGTATTATTCTTCTTTTTTAGTTTCTCTTTACACGCCTATTACAATATATTTACTAATGGATGATTGGTAGTGTGTGTGCGCGTGCGTATGTGTTGTGCCAGACCTATGGATTAAGCGTACATTGACACCTCCTATTTTTAAAATTATTGGTTTTTATTTTAAAAATGTTTAGTTTTTTATTCTTTATTTCCTCCACTGATAAGGCTTGTACTTGATTTTATAACCATTTACTATCTGTAGTTGTTTTCTATTTGTCCTTTGAGCTATAAGTATATATTTATTGTTCCACTATAACATGTCGTTTTTGTATAAGTTATATACGTATATTTTTTTGTAATATGTTCACTATACATTATTTTATTTGTTTAAAATTTAAGTCTAAAATTAATTATTTTGTATACTTTTCAGATACAGTGTTTAAGTTATCCAAAAGTCTCTGTGAGACTTTAGAACTCGGTACCCACGCACAGGTTCATTATCCATGTGGGGACCTTTTCCATGTTTAAAAATGTATGAGTATTACCGTAATTCTTGGAAATAAATAAATTTTATTATTATTATTATTATTACTCACTTAAAACAACATAAGCAGCTGCGGCGAGAGCAATGTCATGTTCGTCAGACATTTTGGAAGTGGTCTGAATTCACGAATTTACTACGCTGTCATCGTGTTTCAAAAAATGTTTATAAACAATGTTTCTATATAAATTTCATAAATTTGAATTGTTTACAAACAAAGTTCCTTAACATGTTTATAAACATGGTTCCTAAACATGTTTAGAAAAATATGTCCTAAACATGTTATAAACATAGTTCCTAAACATGTTTATAAACATAGTTCCTAAACATGTTTATAAACATATTTCCTAAACATGTTTATAAACATAGTTCCTAAACATCTTTATAAACATAGTTCCTAAACATTGTTCTTAAACGTGTTTTTAAACATTGTTCTTAAACGTGTTTTTAAACATAGTTTCTAAATATATTTATAAACATTGTTCCTAAACATGTTTTTAAAAATTGTTGCCAGTGTAAACATAGCTTAAAGAACTATAATTTCATTAAATGTGCAACGAAAGCATACAATTAGTGAATCATCCTTACAGATAGTTAAATTTTGAACCAAATGAGAAAAAAAACTAAAAACAATACTTTAAACAATGCTTTATTTTATAAATAAAAGTCAGTTGTAGAAACGACAGGCAATTTGTTAACCTTTTGTCGTCCTGCAGGGCATAAAGGACAGTCGGCACCTGCAGAAGGGCTGCGTTGACAAGTTTAATCAGGAAGAATGGTCGTCAACATGAGTGAATCAGCTGACATTTAATCCAGTGATTAGCGAGCGCATGGCCAGCTGTGAGGAGGCGCCATCTGTCTGAATACTGCAGGTGGCACGACTACAGTTGTACCACTACTGGGTGTCTCTTCCGAGAAGACAACAAATAGTTATTGTTTTTAATTATATGTTAAGTTTATTTATTTGGTTTTCGATATTTGTATTAAAAACACAAGTTGTACATTTAAGTTCTGTTGAAACAAAACTGCTTTAATTGCGTATTAAGTTTACGAACAAGATATTTTTTCAATTGTCCAGTAATTCTGCAGAATGTTCAAGATCTGTTTGTGAAGAAATAACAAAAATATACTTATTCAGTATGAGCTGTGAAATCCCTAAACCGTAACACTTTATATTTAATTTAGGGGGGGGGGTGTTAAAAAAATATTGGTAACTTCCACCCATTACGAATCTATTCTCCACAAGCACAAGACCAAAGTTAAATTTTCTCAAGTAAAGAAAAACACAGGACCTCTGTTGAACGTATAAAGCGTTTGTTCAAAATTCTTTTACAAATCCTTGGTGTTGCCTACTTATTGGTTTTTATAATTCGCTGGTGGTATTTTCGGTTGAAATTGTTTTTTAATAACAACAATTTTAACTTTAAAATAAAAATCAATAATATTAAAAAAAAAAAAATAATAATAATAAAACACCCTGACCAGAAGACATTTTACATCTTAATAAATACAGAATGAGATATAAAAAAATTTTGTTTCAAAAAGTCATCTTACCATTGGTCTTATAGATGGAATGTGACCAAGTTATATAAACAAAAAGGGGTCTCGTGGTCTTATTAATTGTCTATAATTGTAATAAACATGCCACGCTAATGTCCCTAAATGTTTGTAGGTTAGTTTGTATATTTTCTAGGTACTAAGCTTACATAAATATGTTAGAAGACGTGACTTCCCTAACGTTTCTACTCGTCAGAGAGGTAGAGGTAGCTGCAATATGTTAGAAGACGTGACTTCCCTAACTTCTCTACTCGTCAGAGAGGTAGAGGTAGCTGCAATATGTTAGAAGACGTGACTTCCCTAACTTCTCTACTCGTCAGAGAGGTAGAGGTAGCTGCAATATGTTAGAAGACGTGACTTCCCTAACTTCTCTACTCGTCAGAGAGGTAGAGGTAGCTGCAATATGTTAGAAGACGTGACTTCCCTAACTTCTCTACTCGTCAGAGAGGTAGAGGTAGCTGCAATAATGTTAGAAGACGTGACTTCCCTAACTTCTCTACTCGTCAGAGAGGTAGAGGTAGCTGCAATATGTTAGAAGACGTGACTTCCCTAACTTCTCTACTCGTCAGAGAGGTAGAGGTAGCTGCAATTATACAGTACTTGTTTTATTATGCAGTTTCCGTTGTATTAGGAATTTTCATCAACTGTATAACCCTCTCAGAAGGTAAATACTAGAAATATTAAAAATACAAAAATTAAATGCATTTTTTGTGTTGTATTTGTATGTAATTATAGTTGAACTGTAGTTAAATATTTCACGAAACTTTTACGATTTATAAAAATGCTATACATATTTTTAAAGACCTGGAATATTCTAAAAACGTTTAAATTACTCTCAACATGTTATAATTACGTCTAGTACATTACATTTTTTTCAACATACATAATGAAACATTTCTATGATCCCGAAACAGTTCTATTTTGTTACACCTCAAAAAGATCTAATAATGAAAGTGATTATGTCTAGAAAGAAAATACGTTAAACTAATAGAACAGACATTTATCACAGAGAAGATCCTCATGGTCTTCTTTAAAAGTCAAGGAGGAGAGGTGAGGACCCCGTCAATTTTATATATATAGCTACACCAAGGTCACCCATCTGAAGGTCTTCAAGGACTTCGATTGCTATTCTGGCGAGTAACGCAGCTAATGTGCAAAAGTCATGTCCACTACATCATGTGTCCAGGATATCTAACCTTGGATTGGCCGTAAAGGAAATTATGATCTTACACCTTGACAGATCAACACCTACGAGAAATGTTTGCATATCATTAAAGGTGAGAGGTTTCACACATCCTGGTTATTGGTTCCCACAGGGTTGTCTTGCATCCTAGAGTAGTAGAGACCTTATACACTATCCCATTCAGTAATAACGAGATAATGCGGATCACAGATGTACAGTAGAACCTCGATAGTTCGACACTGGCCATGGCGATGTGAAGTGGAAAAGTATTGTCTGTGACCGGATGTGCAAGGTTTAGGCCGGTGCAGATCAATCAATCATTTTATCTATCAAATACATATATATAATATCAGAGGTTATATACCTCTCTAGCCTGATTAAGAGCTGTCTTTATACTAGCATTATAAATATCTCTACAAATTAAAATATACAGGGTGTCCCTAAAATATACAGGGTGTCCCTAAAATTTACAGCATGTCCATAAAATATACAGGTTGTCCTTAAAAGTTACAGCGTGTCCCTAAAATATACAGGGTGTCCCCAAAATTTACAGCGTGTCCCTAAAATATACAGGTGTCCCTAAAATATACAGGGTGTCCTTAAAATTTAAAGCGTGTCTCTAAAATTTACAGCGTGTCCTTAAAATATACAGGGTGTCCTTAAAATATACAGGGTTTCCCCAAAATATGTTCCCAAACTTAAGAATATGGTTCCTTGGGTCAAAATAAGAAAAAAAACTCCTATAAACATAGGTCCTAAAATGAATTTTTGTCCATCCATCTGTTTGTTTGTGTATTTTAAAGATAATTTTGTAAGTCAAGGACCAGTAAAGTTACATAGCGGAATCTTTGCATAAAATATAATAATTTTAAGTGCTTTCAACAGGTTGTAACAATTTTAATATATGTTTACATTTTACAAAATGGCGGCCATTTTAACATTGACAATTACTCGAAAATTTGCGATCTGACCGAAAATGTAGAAAATAGAAAAAAGGTGTAATGTTTGATTAAAAATCCAACGAACCATATTTTGTTAAAATTCTATCATAAATAACTGAGAAACACGCATTTTATCAAGGCAAGGTATGCCACGGAACAATTGTTGAAACTTGTTGCTTAGGTTAGGTTATTTTACGTTTGTAATGAAACATAACCTCAATTTTATAAACTATTCAGTCTACATGATTATTTATATCCGAATTGCTGTTTAGTCGCACGGATCTAAATATTGTATAAGATCGACAAATTATATAAAAAATAATAAATTCGTATTTATTTTCAAAATATGGAAATTTAATGTTATAATTTATTACGTTAGCTGTTTTTTTCTTTTTTAATCCTAGATATGCTATAAGTAGTAAAAGGCCTTAGTGTATTTGTATTTTTTGTTAACCTATTTTACATAAGATATAGTTAAACTCTGAGAACGCATTTTAGGAGCACCCTGTATAAAAAAAGTAAATCTAAATTATACACGATTGCTTCAACATAATTATTGCTATACTGTAAATTAAATATATCAATTTTACACAGTTAAATTTTGACATAATGCAATTTTGAAATTGTATTATTTAAAGAATAATAGATAGTGAAATTTTCTTAAATTAATCAGATTGAATAGGCTTGGTGTGTGGTTTACTAGCAGGGGCTGATAGGTCGCTCTCGTTTTTGTTTTGTTTTGTCGTATTGTTAAAATTTATAAATAAGAAAACAGAATAATAAAAACAGATAGACAGAACAATAATAAAATAAACTCTGCAAACTCAACAATATAAAATTCTTATTTTAAAAGAATTTATACAACATTTAAACGTGCGAATGAAGAAAGACAATCTAGGCAGAATGCATAGTAGTGGAATGTAGTTCTGGAGTTTCAATGAATCTGCATTAGGAATTACATAAACTTGTCTTTAAAATAACAGTGTCAAAGTGAAGAGCAGCTAGAAATGACAAATGTTTCTGACATTTTAAGTTACTGTATTGAAATATACTGTATTGTACTGTTCATACTTTTATAGCTACACAATACATCTTCATACCAATACAGTAGGAAATACATTGTTACAGTTATGCCTAGCTTGTTTTAGTTTTCTTAACTTATTTTTAACTATGCATGAATGAAATAAGTTATAGCATAATTTCCCCATGAATCTTTTTTCATGTTTACACTACTTACCTTTTAATTCGACATTTCGATAATTCGAAAACCCCATAGTTCACAAACTGTCGAACTATAAATGTTTTACTGTATATATAGGTTGATCGTCTCCAAGCTAGACAGGTTCGCTTTGATTCTATACTGTAGTTTGAGGACTGTCCGCTTTACAGCGCGTCTAGCGATTGTGGACTGAGCGTGGTTGTCAGACCGAGCCAATCCACAGCCCAAAACTGGTTTGTGAATAGTGCCCTATCTGTCATTACCCATTATTATGGAGCATCACACACTCGGGCCGATAAGAGTGCCTGTGAACAAAATCAGTTTCTCATATACCACGAGCATTCTCCGTATAGCAGTTATTAGTATTTCTGATAATGGTATCCCTTAAACAGTTATACTACTATAATCTTACCTAATGACACTTCGTTGTCAGGTTATGGCATATATACTGAATATTTACATCCACCTTTATCACAGACACCGATTAGATGACATCAATTACAAATTGAACGTAATACAATTTGTAATTGGTATACTCGTAATTATAACCGAAGCATACTGGTACAAATCTTTTTTGAATTACGTAATTCGGAAGTGGTAAAGCAGTAAAATGCTAAAGCTATGTTTTAAGGCACATATGACAAATGTTCCTTGATAAAGTGTGTTTTTATTTAAAATTTTTTTATCTTAGTTCAAACATGGGAAACCAGTATATACTTTAAAATCACAGATCTAAAGACATCTAATGCATTTAACAAAGGCATTTTTCATTTAATTTCATCTAAACTACTGAAAAACAGAAGAATTGGAGTGATTTATTTGTATTGCAAAATAGTGCGTAACCTTATTTTATCTGTTTTTTCCTTTCTATAATAAGGAATATTCTTAAATTCATTTTATGCATTATTTTATTGTTAAAACCCATTAACAATTTTGTATGAGATATTTCAAACAAGAATCCTGGTAAAGGTTCTGAAGCCATTAACCTCCCCAAATGTTGAAGTGTCTTGTTCACCCCCTCGGGGAAGCATATAGGGAGGAAAAGGGGAAGTCCCCGGTGGAATGTGACCAAACAAAATGGCGACCAGGATCAATACGCGTGTCCTGGCGTGCTCGCGCCCAAGCCTGGACCTGCAGCAGTTCTCACTTCCAATGGTAAAGCTTGCACCTGTGTCCTTTCGCATGCTTTGGACTGGCGGACACCCAGCAGGCGGGGCTGCCGATGAGGAGGAGTTTGGGGAGGTTACATGTATTTGTCAAGGTGTGATAATCTTTTTCAGTCAGTTCATTTTGGTAAAAAACCATGTTCTTTGTACATTATCTGCATTTTTATTTTAGATATAGTAAATATTATAAAAGTGAGAATGTTATGAATGTTTCAAAAACATTTAAGGTTAGATAACAAGTTATCAAAAGGCTAAGCCCTCACTCACTCATCACTAATTCTCCAACTCCCAATGTAGGTAGAGAGCTGAAATGTTGTACACTGTTTCTTTAGGTTATGATATAGGATAAAATAGGACAACTAAAGTATTTTCATCTTGATAAAATACTCCTAAGGGGTAGAGACCCTCCTAAAAGATTGTTCCATGAGGATAACATTGGGTTGATTTTAGTAAATTAATAACATCTGTTGAAAATGAATAAACATGTTTATTTTGTATGTTTCACAATATTATCCTATTGATGCATTAAGAGTTTAATCTTCAGCTGTCAAACAAAAATAAATGAAATGAATACGTTTGAAATAGGCTAAGTAATACCAATGGATGTTTATACCAATAATTATATGGCAACGCAAGTAGTGTGAATGAGATAATGTAAATAAATTTCATATTGTGATTTTACTCTATAAAGCTAATCTACTATTATTTGTAGTAAAAAGTCACACGCCGAGGACGAAGGCCGAGGTGTATCGAGCGCATTGAGCGTCGAGGTGGGCACACGAAGCGTTCAGGGGTGTCCCCTAATTATATTTATAAATATCTTAAAACAATAAAACTATTGTAATTGGGGAGTTGATTTAGTGTTTATAGATATATTTACTTGTTTTTGAAGACTTCTTCTTTTCTAAGTAAAACAAGATATTATAATGTGGCCGGTGCCCAGACATCGCTGGAAGTCAGTAGCGACTTCTATATAATACTGTATAGTAGTCAGTACCAAGTACTGTATTGCTGTCAGCGGGCTAAAACATGCTTTTCTACCTTAACCGTATGTTGCATCCAAAGAGGACATCCGCAGCTAAATATTTTTTAAAAGTCTGATTGTTAAAAAAATATGGTCATTAGAGTTTTGAATATGCTGATTCAAGCTTCATTAAGAGCCACTTCTCAGATTTTCGATTTAGTCATGAAATGAAGCGTCAGGTGTCTGTTATTTCTAATTAATAAACTTCAAGCATGAATCAAAGTGCGTGATACTGGCTTTCCGTGTGGTAATAGGCCTATAATAAATCACTATTTAATAATTTAATCTACGATGAAAAACAAAATTGGCAATTCCTTTTTGCTAAATGAAAAGATGAGTTCACAACTTACAAAGAATCACTTTAATTTTTATAGGGTTTGATATTTAACTAAAAAGTACAACACTAACACAACTCAGAAACATTGACTAACTTAAATAAACAATTTTAAAATTAAGATAGTTTTGATTTACTTTAAACAAATTTAGAAGAAATTAACCTCTTAATGCCCGCACCATAAAAATATCTTTAAAAAAAATATTTTCACATTAAAATATGTTACTGGAGCTGCAAATAAGAATAATCCGAAGAAATTTTGTAAAAATCTTTTAAAATATAGAAATTGTAGAACTGGGTCATATTTGGCACGATGGGCAATAAGGGTAAACATGATTTCTGGGAAAAACAACCTTTATTGCCCACTGTGCCATTTTTGACCCAGTACTTTACTTCGTGATTTGGATAAATAAATAACAAATATTAAAAGAAAAACTTATCTTTATTGTTATTATTAAAACTTATTATTAAAAAACAGTTGTCTTTGGTATTTATAGGCCTATTTATTGGTGAAAGTCTGTGAAGCAGTTTTTATTTTTATTCAGGCATAAATGCACTGAGCATTTAACACATTTTATATTGGACTTGTTGGTGCATAATGGATGCCGACATCTCAATCTTTGGTCCACTACAATAGGCCAGTGGCCAGTACTGTCACGACGGACAGTGGGAACTGGAATAGGTTCTGCATTTCTTCGCTTTTTTGTCTCAAAAGCTTTTGAATTTGACGAAGATGGCCTACCTCTTTTATTTTGATCTTTGTTTTCTTTACATAGGCATTCAGCCACCTCAAATTTAAATGATAGCAAGTCCAAGGTGGCTTTTCTTTTTATTCCATTTGACTGTAAATCTCTGGTATACATTCGCCAGGCTGCAACGCAAGCCATATCTATAAAGTGGGAAAAAAATCGCATGTAGTACTTTTTTGAGCGAATCCTAATTCTGTGGTATTCAATTAGGGCATCCAACAGGTCAACACCCCCCATAAATTTATTATACGTGGTTATTATCTGCAAGGCTGTCTTCACTATCCTCTGGGGGTAGAAAGACCATGTTTCCTCTGCTCTTTCTCATTCGGTCCATCTGCAATGGCAAACATTTTTTTAATATAATAAAAACTACCACTTGACAGCATGAAGTGCAAATATTTTGCAATATACAAGCTATTTTTTGAACATGATTTAATGTTATAAATTAACTAGATGGATTTTTTACAATTCAATACAATACAACACCTAATAAATAATAATAAAATGTTGCTTGATATGACTATTTTTATGTTTTTCCCCATAAAAATATAAATCATGTACGTCAAACAAAAACTACCTTTGTTGCCCAGAGTGCCATATTTGACCCAGCTTACAACACCCTTTGTTGCCCAGAGTGCCAAATATAACCCAGTTGCATTTATACAATTATTTTATGAGCAAACCTGAATTCTAACTTTATTATTAATTACTAGTAATCTACAATAGTGCTAAAAAGAGCTGTGATTAATTCAACTTGATATCTTACCTCTAAATGTTGATGAAAAAGTCCCAAACTTTGAGGTTATGTTGACTGCTGTTTTCATCCAAATGACACAATATGAAATGGAGTGTAGTTCATCAATGTGCCACTAGATTGCAGGAACTACTTCAACTTTAGACAACAACTGTCCCAGATTTGACCCATTGGGTTTTAAAGGATAAAGAGTGGTAAATAAGTTAAATATTAATTTTTTCACTGACTGGGTCAAATTTGACCCATTGGGAAGTAAGAGGTTAAACACAGTATAACGTTTATTTTAAAAATTCAGAGATTACACAATTACATACATAAATTAGTATTTTAATAAAATTTTGCCTAGAATAATTATAATTTTCTAATAGTAATAAAAATCTATTACAGGAGTGTGCAATTCCCTAAATAAAATCATACATTGATAGATTACTCTAAAATCAAAAGATTGTGAATAAGACAATGCCAAAAGACATGCTTATAAAAGAAAAATATATTTCAGTTTACAGTTGGAATTTTTTGTATCGATTTAATTTGGAAATTAATCGAAATATGATTTGTAGATTAAAAAAAAAAAAAAAAACAACAAATCCTGCATATACTCGTATACAGATATACTGAATTGCCTGCTGAGTTTATATAAATGTATTTACTTAAATACTGAACCTGTAATTTTCATTTCGTAAGTTTGAATGCGTAAGTAGTGGAAATGGGCCTCGACCTGATAATGACGTATCTATCTACCCTGTGATACTACATAAAAATTAACCATCAGGAAAGAAAACTTAAAAAAAAGAGCTTTAGTTAGCAGTATTTTAATATTAGAAAACGTTTTCGAAGAGAAGTTTGTATTAAAGAAAATTCACAATTTTCTTCATTATGCAAAATTAATTCCTTCTAAAAATAAAATACATTTTCTTTTTATAATCAATTCGAAGCTATGCATTCTTTATATGACAACATTAGTGGGGAGGATTACATTGTAAATACATGTATCTGTAGTAAATAATAGTGTATTTTGACATATATGTATAAGTAAAGTGATCATACGAATCCACAGGCTTACGTAATGTTAAGTGGTCTTCTTATTTTAATGTCTTTGTAAAAAAGAAATTGGAAACTATTAAGAGATTTAGAAAATGGTAAGAACAAAATAAGGAAGGCTTTATTACGTCTTCATTAGACTTGGTAATTAGTTTAAAAAAATGTCCTTAAAAAATACATGGGGTATAAATGAGTCGATACTTTTAAACAATGTCTGTCTAAACTTCTGAAGTGGTTACCAAATTTGACACAAGTATTGTTTGAAGATGATTAGGATGCATTTGTGTATTTGAAATGTTTACCAATGATACAAATATCTTTACTTTGTAAGTTTACGAAAGAGCGGTTTCACTTTTATACCCTTTATACATTTGTATTTGGTTTTTGCTTTTTTAATTATTTTAATGAAAAGTTGTTAATATTGTGAAATATTTTAATATCCTTAATAATTCTTCCAAAACCACGAACAGTTCTAAATCATAAAGCTTTTAGCGTAGCATAAATACCACTGTATTGTTTTATTTATTTTTATAAACTCTTTATTTATTTATTCAAGCTATATACATAATGTTATTAAACACCTTCCACATTCCATATGATCTTATACTTGGAGATTACCTTATTTAAATCTTTAACACGAGTAGTAGGCCTATAGCCAGACTATGATGTCTTTATAAGATTTTCTCTATGCCGGTTATAATGTTCGATAAGGAAAGGTTCAAATTTATCTTATCGTAGGAAAAGTACACAATGTTCATCTCGTAGGAAGTATTCACTATGCTCTTATCGTAGGAAGTGTTCAAAATGATCTTATCGTAGGAACTGTTCACAATGTTCTTATCGTAGGAACTGTTCCATATGTTCTTATCGTAGGACGTGTTAACATCGTTATTATCGTAGGAAGTGTTCACAATGTTCTTATCGTAGGAAGTGTTAAAAGTTCGTATCGTAAAAAGTGTTTACAATGTTCTTACTGTAGAAAGTGTTCACAATGTGTTCACAATTTATCGTAGGAAGTGTTTATGATGCTCTTATAGTATGAAGTGTTTACAATGTTCTTATCGTAGGAAGTATTCACAATACTCTTCGTAGGAAGTGTTCACAATGTTCTTATCGTAGGAACTGTTCACAATGTTCTTATCGTAGGACATGTTAACATCGTTATTATCATAAGAAGTGTTCACAATGTGCTTATCGTAAGACGTGTTAACATCGTTATTATCGTAAGAAGTGTTCACAATGTTCTTACCGTAGGAAATGTTCACAATGTGCTGATCGTGGAAAGTGTTCACGATATTCTTATCGTAGGAACTTTTCACAATGTTCTTATCGTAGAAACTGTTCACAATGTTCTTATCATTGGACGTGTTAACATCGTCATTATCGTAAGAAGTGTTCACAGTGTTCTTATCGTAGAAACTGCTCACAATGTTCTTATCATTGGACGTGTTAACATCGTCATTATCGTAAGAAGTGTTCACAGTGTTCTTATCGTAGAAACCGCTCACAATGTACTTACCGTAGGAAATGTTCACAATGTGCTTATCGTGGAAAGTGTTCATGATGTTCTTATCGTAGGAAGTGTTCACAAAGTTCTTATCGTAGGAAGTGATAATAATGCTTCTATCGTAGGAACTGTTCCACAATGTTCTTATCGAAGGAAGTGAACAATGCTGCGTGTAGCCATTCAATTAATATATTTGAATTAATTAACTAGCCATTTAGTCTCCCCTTTCAATGTTAGTAATTCCTTAACCCAATCCCATAATATCAATAAATAATTAGCCTACAGAATAATAATAAGATTAATTGTTTGCCTAAACGTTGAGATCGACGGTAAATACAAAATAATCCTAAAGTAGGAGCATCAGTAACCAAATCACGGGTAACTATGAGTCGTATTCGGGCAAAATATTGCAAAAACGTTGGACCTGTTATTGATTTTGTATAATTGAAAACAATCACGTAGGGATTGAAAAATCAAATAAAAGACAACCCACAAACAAATGTAATATTTTTAACTGCAGGTATTTAAGGAATATGTAGAATGGAGGTTCTAATATCTTCAAGCATATTTGACATAATTGACAGAATCAGAGGATGAATAAGAGATAAACTGTTTATCTGAATAGTGTTCAAAATTCAGATAAACAGTTATAGAACTGATTTGGAAAATAAACATAAGAATGTCTGATATACCTTGCACAATCGTTTTACAATTCTATTGGAACCGTACCAAAGCACGGTCATTAGTAATACATCAAAATATTGGCTTACGTAATACTTACTGCCTGTCAATGTGACTACAACGTGCTCTGATTTGTTATAAAATGCTTTCAAATATGATCGTAATTTTTTCAGAATTATGGAATAAATATTAAACTCCATTACTTTAACGACATATTTACAAACTTGACTCCACTTTACCATTAGCTAACTTAGATCATACATAGATGACACTTATTTACATATTTACCACATATCTAAGTACAACTTTTTATATTTGATAATAGTATTTTTGGAAAAAAAACACTGATAAGATATAAGTTTCTTCTCGTTGCAACATTCCTCAAATGAGAAAAAGTAACAACATACAAACATCAAAACATGTACCAACCAATTGCCAAATGTCGTGCTTGTGTTACTGGGGGGATGTTGTAAGGGGGGGGAGGTGAATCTAAAGAATTTCTGGGTATACATTCAGTGTGGGTAGATTGTATTTTGGGCGTACATGAAGGAAGAATAACCAAATAACATAGGTATATTATGTATTATCGTGTATATGTTAGTCACCATATCTTCATTTTTTTTCAAAAAAGGTCAATTTAAAATTAAAGAAGTAATCTATCGTTACAAAGCTAAATTCATCGAACACTCGACTAGCCTCACTAACTCAGTGCATATCAGCTATAATACCTCAGAAAAGAGCACAATCTGCAACTATGTGATTCATTGTTTGGATATTATCTCCACAATGCATTGATGATACTGTCTCAATCCCCATTTAAATTTCCAACAGTTGCTTCTTATTACTCTAGTTCAAAAACGATTCAGCCCTGTCGATACCTTAAGGTGAAGGATTGTTCTAATTACACAATTTGTGAGATCGTAAACTTATTTCGTCCCTAAAAAATTTCCCAAGAAAACTTCCATCTGATATTGGATAAGAAATTTGTCTAATGTGACAAAGGACCGATGCCACCTGCATAGGAGTTGTTCTCGAAATTTTAATCGGCCTTTCTGCGTGAAAAATGTTGTATAGTAGGGATTTACTGAACATTCTAAATCTTGTTTAATTCTTTCTACAGAGTCTCCTTTTGACGTATATTTGGAGGAGCTGTATTACATAGCATCAAGAGTCGAAGCCGAGAGTTACCATGAGAATAGCGCTTATAGCTTTCGTGATCATTTTGAGTTGGACATCGATTTATTTTGCATGAACAATACATAGCCACACAGGGGCCAAGTACTCAGCATTTGAGTAAACCATAAACATATTTGTCGTGCGCAGAACGTGTGTTGGCTCCCAAAATGATTTATTTAATATGCTGTATGATATTTGCCCTGATTTTACCTTAGAAAATATGCTAGTGTATTTTAGCCTAAAATGACCTGATGTTATAGTTTGGCTGATTATGAAATTCTATAATATTATTAAATTCTAAAGTTAAGAGATCAATCCAATGTTAACCTAATTCAACGACAATGATAAACTATTCAATATTTTGTTATCAATTGTGTTACTAAGATTAAAACTTAGCATGATGGGTTAATATTTAACATTTAGATCCAAAAATTTTTTGGAGAACTGCAAGGTCACATGTTAGTATTATTTCACTTTAATGAAGATCCTTTGATGTTAGAAATGTTCTAGACATTGTGGCTGGAATGTTAGCTGTATATACTTGGAACATGAAGGTAGCGAAAACAGACCCCTGAGGAACGATATCCTTGAATTGTCAAAATGTACTAAAACCCCATTAAACTTTAATCATCATATTTCCCATTTTCCTTACTTTGAAAATCGGATGACCATAAACGTTTAAGTAAACGTTTAATGCCCTGCACACCCGTTACTCGTTGCGTTGTACCAACAGCCCTCCCCAAAGTTGGCACACTCCTATCCGCACCATTATCCCTCAGATCAAATTATACTGATTGCGCCTAAACATTCAGTATTAGATTACTGGCGTAGTGCTGTGTGTCACTTCATTTCGTCCCCTTGTACGGGGCGGAGCCCGAGGGTGTCTGCTGACGAATCGAACTTGGATGAATCAAAAGAACGATCAAGACTTAGCTGAATCGCAAAGGGATGTTTTCCCTTACTTTTTGTGAGAATGACTTCTATTAATGTCTGTTTCTACTTGGGCAGTATTGTTCTTGAAGACAGTGAGTTAGAAATTTCCCATCATAATACATATTATCATATTCAAATTATTGTCCTTGACATCGGGGTGTTTGGATTGACAATGCAACGCCTTGATCTTTTCGAGTTACATTCAATTCAAAAACACCGATTATTCAGTCAAATCAACTTACATACGGTACGCCAGATGTTTGAAAGTTATTTGTTGGCATTGGATTGTTCGTGATTGGTAAAAGATGATTGGAGATTTTCAATGTTTTAAGGAACAAACAACGTTTCGACAGGTATAAAAACTCTGTTGTCTTCAGGTGTTACTTACTACCTTAACCTATATTTACAACTAGTTTTGTTCTCTTACCCCTCCTTTGACCAATAAAAGTTTAAGAAACCCTAAAAACTAAATGCTTATAAGCACGTAGCATATAAGTATGTAATATCCTTAAATTATCATGGTTTAAGTGGAAAAAAAATTGTAAATGTAGACTAAGTTAGTAAATAACACCTGAAGACGACAGGAGTATGTAGACCTCTCGAAACGTTGTTTGTTCCTGAAACACTTGAAGCATTGGAAATCTCGATTAATTTTCTTCCAATCATACATACACCACTCGCTCCAGACTTACATATACTATGATGGAACCTACATAGAACTCTTAGCAACTATAGTCTATTCAGCGAGAGTTGATAGTGAAGCTCCACCCACTAATAGCGTGACGTAGGTGCTAGGCCGATCACAAGCGTTTACACGTTGCTGTATTGATGAACTGTCCCATCTACCTGAACCTGACTGACTGACTACCGGCTAGGAACGCCAATGAATCTTGATGTCTTGTAAATCAAGGATCCACGTGGACGCAATCTTTTTATTGGCCGGCGCCCTTGTGACAGTGACAGTCTAGGCGGAGCCTCACTCTCAACTCTCACCGAACATAGATAACGTGATTGTTAAATGGCTTTTCCATATCCCTTCACTTCATTAATCACTGCTCAAGTGAACTAGTTTTTGTCACACACTAGTTAAACCGAGGTGTTAGTGCTTAGTCATAACACAGAGAAAGAAATATAACCACTGAGAAAGGCCGGTCTAATGTTGTATTCGATCGTATGCTTCAAATTTATCCACCCGATAGTTGCTATTATTTTCAATAGTTTTCAGACTAATATACTTAGCAATATTTCTTACTGAAGTATTGTGAACAAAGAGATTAAAATTATGATATAACACTAAGTTTCCAATTTAAACTCCTCAATTACTTCTTATAATTAGGTGCTAGAATTTAATTCAGCATTTACACTGTTAGAATTTCGTTTGGCCACATTGAGTGGTTTTTGTACTGATCTTTCTTGGTGTCTCTCAATTATTTGTAAGCAACAATACAATAAAGTGTTCTATTGGAGTTCTTCTGATTTCGTATGAAGAAATATACTGGAACTTTATGAAAAAAGTAGTAATAAATCGATTACGATTGTTTTAATATTTTCCATTCTCTATTACATTCTATGAATTTAGCTTTATTTCCATCCCATAGTATCAAATCCGGAGATCTTCTTTAGTAACTTAATTAACACTCCTACACCCCATTCACAGGACACAGATAAAAAAGTTACAGTACTCTAATTTTTGAGAGTCCTGTCCAATTATTTTAGCTTAAAATAAAGTCACTAAATGTAGAAACATAAAGTACTTTAATACAATAAATTAACCTTAAAATCAGTACTTTTAGGAAGTTAAAACAATTTCAACCACCCTTTGAATATATCGTTCCCTTTAAACGTAAGTTAGTACGCAAACAGGTTTATTTTAAATGGCTTGACATGAGTTTTTAAGTCGAGACATTAAACAAGTTTAAAAGGTCTCTTTTTTTTCTTTCCAGAGTAAGCCAAAGATCGGAGTTGTGTCGCAGCTGGGACCGTGCCATCTGAATTGTTGATCAGCTGTTAATGTAATGTGGCAGTCAGCTGTGGCGGGCGCACGTGCTGGTTGTGTAGTACGGGCCAGTTGGTCGCACAGATGTACCCACACATGCCGGCCACTGGACAACTGTTTAGCTGGAACTGTGTCTACGCACTAGAATGACTGGAAAGTTACATAGGACATTCCTTCCAGCAAGGTTTAGGGGCGGTTAATCTATGTAAGTTAATTACCAGTAGCTGTTAATTGGCAGGTGCTAATTGACTTTCCACATTTAGTTGGCGATGAAACGAGAGGAATTTTACACGAAGAGTTTTACGTTTCAGTGTAGAAAATGACTGAAAAAAAGTTTAAATTTTTTCGAATATAAATGTAGCACTTTTTGTGCCAGTAAAGTTATTAAGAACATTTAATTGTGGTTATTATCCACAACGTTTCGGATTCAGTGATATGTATCACCATCATCAGGTAAAACAGATTAAAAAAATAGTAAAGAGATTTAAGTATGCAGAGATAATCACCATGTTGGATTTATATCTCATAAGTGTAATGTTTTGGAGAAGCACTTTTCCCAAACTACCAAACCTCGTCTGGAAGGTCGACAGCCGTGTAGTAGCCATGCAATGTTACTTTTTAAACTGTACGGTTTGTGTTTATAATTATAATTAGCTATAGTGAACACTTTATGATTATTGAAAGCCCATTCTCATGGACCATAAGTTAGTTGATATTATTATTTTGTGTCGTATAATCGTCGAGAATGATATTTTAAGTTCCACATATTTAACAGTGACAAAAATATTAAAATACTCAACTTTCTACAAAAAAACAACTTATAGTCCACTAGAATACTGTAGGTATTCTTCTCCTTTTAACTGATACTGTAACTGTTACGATGCGATAACAATTACGTAACGAATAGTTGAAATTCATACCCATGTCATGTGTTGATGTTTCTCGTGGAGAGAAACGCCCCCCTCCCCTCTTAACGATTTGATGGGAAATTATAACTTTTACATCATTTGAAACAGCGTATAACTCACTTTTTAAAATCATGAAATTTTCTAAAAATCATAAACTAATAAACAAGAACTAACTATTTTTCATTTAATCGGAAATCAATATATTTTAAATATTAAAAAGTGGATCCACTAGTAATTTTTTACACTTGTTCAAACTATTTAAAAACTATAACTGTCCGACGAATCGTCAAGTCGCAGTGCTATAGGGCATTTAACATTGCTCTTATGGGATATAAGTCCAAATGGCGAATACAGACTTTGTGACTAAAATATATATATATCCCTTGCAAAACTCACTCATAACGTTAAACAAAGAATTATAGAAACAATATAGAAATAATAAATAATAAGTGGCCCGTTAAAATATCCTATGGATGTCCAAAAAGCCTTGGTTTCAAAAGCATCTCGGTTCACTTCAGCTAACAGCTCATTTATTTTTACGCTGTGTATATTTATTCAAATTATACATCCATTATGTACTTCACTGTTGGTAGAACATTATGCTTTTATTATATTATTTTATAATAGTAAATAAGATTGTATAGTTATTAAGTTGTAATCAGAAATGTGGATATTATAAAGTTTTGTACAAACTGTTAATTAATATATAGGAATTTGAATTGCTTCACTTGTTATAAGACAGGTAAACGTGGTTTGCCGCAATCAATTACCAAATATTTGTGCATTTAGCACAAATATTTTAATACATTTGTATTGTGTGATATTCACTTGTATTGAATTGTAATGTACTTATTAAGAAACTATTACATGTCAATGTTTGAAAACATTTAAAGACATAAATTGGTTTTATTCCTCTGATTTCATCATCATCTCTGAGTAGATAGAAGAGTTTTTACCGAGGAAAAGCGACCGACTACGTTTCGTTCCCCATTGCGGCAACCTTCTTCAGTTCCCATGTTATCAGCTTGTTGCTATCGTCGCGCCTGGCTGCGGCTCCCACGACCTCCGGAATCTCTCGCGTTCCTGTGGGATTCTTCCCATACCCTACAGGACATCCGCAGCCAAATATTTCTTAAAAGTATAATTGTTTTAAGAACAACAGAGAAGAAATCCTTCTGTGTAAACATGATACGTAGAAATGTCTATTATGCCATTTTGTAGTCACTCGAATGGAGATAGAGTTTTAAATAGGCTTAGTCATGACCAATGGTCAGTTAGAAAAACACATTTCTGTCTTAGTTACTTTATGGTTAAAAAGTACCCTATTTAAAAGTACCAACAACTGTACAAGTATACACGCAACAAGTAAACGCCTAACAATTTAAACTGATTTAATTTTAGCAAGTCTTGGAAACGAATTGTAGATCAAACACAATATTACAGTTCGATTTTTTTCAGAAACTATCAATTTATAAGAAAAATACGTTTTGCCAAAATAAGGCATGGCAATAACTTCGCCAAGGTGTTGATAATATTTGTAACATATTAGAATGTCTATGCCGAATATGAAATCGTAATCATGCTAACAAAAAATATGTACTTTTCGTATTTAGGATCTTTGTAATTAAGATTTATATATACATATGACAATTTGTATAATTTAAAAAATTGTCTAGTCTTTTTAAGGTTTTAAAGTGTCATTAACTTCGTTAAAAAATAAATATTTTTGCAGAAACAATTTTTCTAATAGATGTATCTATTAGTCAAATAAAAACAATAATGTATATTGTTTTTATTTGACGTTCTTCTTAAGGTAAAAAGAAGGGTATATTTCCCTCCTAGAAAAAAACCAAAAACTTGGGTTTCTATTTCAACGGTTCTGTTCGTAATAATTATCGTATTGCAACTCTTGAAGTGCCATTTTAAAGACGAAAAAATAAACTACTCTAGGTCACTAACAGTTGGTTTTATATAAATTAAGTACAGTACAGTCAGTCCCACTAATCCGAACATCCGGTTAATCCGAAATGCTCCACCGCGAACATTTTATAATTTTAAGGACGAAAACCGGTGAATATTTCAATATAAAACAGTGTAAACCTTAGTTCAAAACAGTTCTTTATTTAATATTTACGCACTGTACATCATGTTGTGGTACAAATTTTAAAATGGAATAAACTACATAACAGAACATTAATGTTTAGTATGAAAAAGTGTACAACATAAGATTAAATATAAAATATGTACAGTACTGATAATGTGGTGAACAAGTACCTTATTACATGAACCCGTACTCCCGGTTCAAATAATGATTTCGCTGTTAATCCGGCTAATCCGAACAATCACGTAATCCGAACAGGGGTCGGTCCGATATTGTTCGGATTATCGGGACTGTACTGTAATTTCGTACTTTTTCACGATTAAATGTGAAATTTTAAATGTAATTTTTGAATATTTTACGCAAAAAAATTGCGCATAATATGGTCCATTAGATTGAACCTTTCATAATCATAAAGTGTTATGACTCGTAATAATAATAATAATAAACACGAACCGTACAGATAAAATATTAAATCATGTTTTGGCCCGCTGACGGTAAATTTGTTTTGCCGTCTGGGCCTGCCGACTTTCCCAGCAGTGAGAAGGTGGTTTGGGAAACGGCCTCCTTAACATTACAATCCATTAAATTGATAAGGAGTTAGTTGTTCTATTAATATTTTTTTAAGAAAATGTATTCCGTTTAACAACGAAGTTATTAAGTTATTACGTTATTCTGTTATTACGAAGTTACGTTCTGAAGTTCTGAAATTACGAAGTTATTAACAACGAAGTTCTGTAAAGTGACAAAACAATCTCTGTGGACTTATGACTTCAGAGACAAAAACCTAAATCTTTAATTTCGATAACACAAGCACCATCGAGCAAACTACTATATAAACATAGCAGCCAACCTAAATAAGATTTTGAACAGACTGGACACAATAGAAGTAAGATAAATATGGTAGGGGATATTCACTATCTCACTTGCACTACCTCTACTACACGCCCAGCACCACAGCCCGGTCTGTACATTTTTCTATATACAGTATATATTCCAGCTGTTAAACTAAATCAAATGAAATGAACGCTATTAAAACAGGATAAGTAATACCATGGGGTGTTAATATTGATAAATATGTAGTAACGCAAGTAATGTGAGTGATATATTGTAAATAATACAGTTTAATCACCGATAGTCATTGTCAAAAGTCACTTGCCGAGACCGAAGTGTCATAAGCGCAGTGAGTGGCGGGGTTGGCACGCGAAACGTGCAGGGGTGTCCCTTAGTACGATATAACTGGTTGTATTTACTATCAATTTCTTCTATGTAACATCTAATGATCTTTAAATAAATAATAAATCCAATTTATTCCAGCTCATGTATGCCTCAATCTACTAGTAGACCAATACATTCCAGCTCATGTATGCCTCAATCTACTAGTAGACCAATACATTCCAGCTCATGTATGCCTCAATCTACTAGTAGACCAATAACATTCCAGCTCACGTATGCCTCAATCTATTAGTAGACCAATACATTCCAGCTCATGTATGCCTCAATCTACTAGTAGACCAATACATTCCAGCTAATGTATGCCTCAATCTACTAGTAGACCAATACATTCCAGCTCATGTATGCCTCAATCTACTAGTAGACCAATACATTCCAGCTCACGTATGCCTCAATCTATTAGTAGACCAATACATTCCAGCTCATGTATGCCTCAATCTATTAGTAGACCAATACATTCCAGCTCACGTATGCCTCAATCTACTAGTAGACCAATACATCCCAGCTCATGTATGCCTCAATCTACTAGTAGACCAATACATTCCAGCTCATGTATGCCTCAATCTACTAGTAGACCAATACATTCCAGCTCATGTATGCATCAATCTACTAGTAGACCAATACATTCCAGTTCATGTATGCCTCAATCTACTAGTAGACCAATACATTCCAGTTCATGTATGCCTCAATCTACTAGTAGACCAATACATTCCAGTTCATGTATGCCTCAATCTACTAATAGACCAATACATTCCAGCTCATGTATGCATCAATCTACTAGTAAACCAATACATTCCAGCTCATGTATGCCTCAATCTACTAGTAGACCAATACATTCCAGCTCATGTATGCCTCAATCTACTAGTAGACCAATACATTCCAGTTCATGTATGCCTCAATCTACTAGTAGACCAATACATTCCAGCTCATGTATGCCTCAATCTACTAGTAGACCAATACATTCCAGCTCATGTATGCCTCAATCTACTAGTAGACCAATACATTCCAGTTAATGTATGCCTCAATCTACTAGTAGACCAATACATTCCAGCTCATGTATGCATCAATCTACTAGTAGTGTTCTGCGCGGACAGCCGGCCACCCGGGGCTGCACGTGCGTTTGGCAAATATTTGCCCCCCCCCCTCACTGTGCAATTGGGAGTTACCCTTATTAAAATGTTCAGCCTCTCCCCACCACTCTAAGGGCAAATGAAATACCAAGACGATTAACCATCTGGCAAGTTGAACGAGTGACATCTGGACTCCAGCAAAGTACGGAACTCGAGTACCTCTGCGTTCCGGGAGTAAAATACGTACTTAGGCCAATCTTCGGGAAATTGTTACATAGCTCAAAATAAAATAAAATCAAAATTTTTTTTCAAAAACGCTTCGTTTACTAGATATCCGCCATTTTGATTTTTTCACAAACGTATTCGATCCTATACGAATGCTATTACATTATTCTTTTATAATTAATATGACAAATAAATGATGCATTTTTTATTCACCCCCACAGACCACAACTTTTTTCGTGTAGATAATGTATTTAATTTTGACATTCAGTAGGATATTCGTAATAGTGACAGCAAAACATGAGTGTATTTTGGCCATTAGATAAGAGTTTTTATACAGATAAATAATTTACA
Organism: Stictocephala bisonia; assembly: GCA_035578905.1. Taxonomy (NCBI): domain Eukaryota; kingdom Metazoa; phylum Arthropoda; class Insecta; order Hemiptera; family Membracidae; genus Stictocephala; species Stictocephala bisonia. The sequence continues at coordinate 103,177 of JAQJVL010000643.1, read as the reverse complement.
CTTCGATATAATCTTTAGATTGATATTTTGTTTGCGATATATTGGTAATTCGATATATCGTAACACCATATACGATTGAAAAAATATTTTCCATCCCTACCTATTATAGTAGTACTTAGTGTCCCCTATTGTTCTTTTGGTTAAAAAATCACGACATCCAGGATCAATTGTAACAGTCTCAACCTTCACAACTTCCCCACCTCTCCTGTCTCAACTTTTCCTGGATAAAAATACTTTTTATTATTACAAGTCACCACCTCAGGGCAAGATATAGCAGAGGCTTCAAGGAAAATTTTGATATTTTCTCCTTTCCTTCTGCATTTGTGCAGAAGACATTTCTCATAATATAAAAAGAGCAAATCTTTTAGATTAATTTAAGCCCTCAGTAGAGTTCTACCATTTTACATGACCAAGGATTTTACAGTACTTACTTCTGACAAAATGTTATGGATTATTCAAAATTTCATATCTATTTCTATATGGAAAACATACGATTACTTTCCATTAATATTACTAGTCTGCAGAGATAGTCGCCATGTTGGATTTATTCCTACAAGAGCTATGTTAACTACGGAATAGCACTGAGGCTTAATGATCTGTTGGAAAATTATAATTTTTACCAAAAAATCGTAAAAGTGTCTTGGGAATTAACTTTTTAATTTTCAAAAGTATCGAATTTTTCTACTATAAAATATATTGAATTTTAGTTTACGATGAATAATATTTTCGATGAAAATAAAAATGAACAGTAACAATTTAAACAATTGGACTCTATAGTAACGTTTATTCTATTTCATATGATTATAAAATGTCGACAGCTCGTTAAATGACAGTGCTGTTCCATATTTATTATTATTTTTTTTTAATGAGAGGTCGATCTCCTTCTTAACTTTTCTCTATCCATTCCTCATAGAATATTTTTATCTGTGTGAGGAACCTATTCAGACAGAGTTAAGGGGGCCAACCAGTACAGTAGAAGGTGAATATTACTGATAAATCTTCCAGTTTAAGTCGGATACGAACCTGCCCTATCTCTAACCCAGGCTCAAGTCGTGACGCTTTCTTTTTGGTCTGTGCCTACTCAGGCTGAGTTGAGAGTGAGACCCACTGGTGTGACGTAGGTGCTAGGAACACATGTTCACATGGTCATGACCACACATGTTCACGATACAAAGCAGAACATATGAGTAGACTGGTTGCCAGAGTCTGACTTGGGCTTGTATACCCATGAATCAGTCTTGTTGTAAATCAAGGGTCCACGTGGACATAATTTTTGTATTGGCCGTTGCCCTCGAGACAGCGACAGTATAGGCGGATCCTCACTCTCAACTCTCGCCGTTGATCTTACCGGATTAAATCCAACATGGCGACTACCTCAGCAGACTCTTACGTTAGTAGTTTTTATAAGTCGTAATGAAGAGGAAGTAAATAAATGTATTAGGGTTATAAAAAATATGTTTAAAACTGAATATAAAATGAGCGTTCCTTCTACCCCCCTACCCGCGTGTCCTTTAACACACATATGCTTATATACAAACATAGTACTAAAAAATAAAACACACACACTGATAATACATAAAAGGCCTGGTTTGCCTTGGATATCGAAGTAACACATGGGCCCGTATGGTCTCCCAGATGGCCTGGTTCTGACACATATGCCCCATATGTGTGGCCCGCTCCTCAGATACGGCAATGTGGAAAACAGCACAAAGCTTTTAAAAAAACAAATACATTCTTTAAAATATTTACAATAAGTTACAGCTTACACAGAAATGAGCCCTCACAAAAAATGTATTAATTATAATATGAACATTACCCTAGTTTTACATCTTACACATGAGACGCCGACACAACGTTGTGCACGTATTTTAAAGCGAATATGATTGTTTATATGAGTGTAGAATGATTGTAACCTGGTTACTAACTGATTTCTACTGCTCCTCAGAAAGGGCCATTTAGTAATAGCCCCATAGCTAGGGAAACTAAGGGACTTATAGCTTTACGTGGAATCCGAACCACGTAGCATTTGTCTGATTTTCAGCTAATTGACAAGCCTGATACTCAGTTCTTTTCCCTATACAACATCCGAACACTGACTACCACCCAACATGGACACCACAGACTTCTCTAATAGTGTCCACGCCGATAGAAATCATTGAGCGGACGCCACGTCGGTATTAAGAGTACTGAGAATAGAACATATCATCTACATCTCCACAACACTTTGTCCTCAAGTAGCTGGGTTAAAGGTTACAGCATTGCGCCACCAGTACTGTATTGAATGTTCATTTTTGACGTGTATATATATATATATATATATATATATCAATCCATGTACATAGTATCCAGTGACATTTATGACAATGACATGCCAGGATCTCTAGTTGGTCCTGATATTGTTAGTTACATTTTCTAAGGATCACGAACATGATTAGTAACAATACTACGTCAACATATAAATAGTTAGGTTTGTTGCCAGGTACCATTTATTAATTTAAAAAAGGCTTATGTGTGTGCGCGTGCGTGTGTGCGTACGTGCGCGCGTGTGTGCGGCGTGCCGCTGTGGAAAAAGCAAATTAAATCTATTGCTTGTTTTTGCAATAGTTAGTTCGTGATTGTATGTAATTTTGCATTGCCATGGGTTTTTAATCTTACCATGAACGGAAAATTGTGTGCGTTTTAATCGAATTGTGTTTTATGTGTTTGTGATGTTGTATGTTTCTGTGTTACTGTTAAGGCCATAGTTGCCTGTGTGGCTGGTTATGTTCGTGGTCGACGTTTTGTTGTTGTGTTGAGTGATATGTTCTTTTCTATCACATGTCTGTACAACATTGGTGTGTTCTGTATGTGCCTCGGATAGATTATTGAGGGGTGTAGTTGGTTGTATTAGAACATCATTTATCAATTGTTGTTTTAGTGGTGTTAAAAGTTAATGTGTGTGTGGGCTACTGTTGACTGTGTTTGAATGTCTTGTTGACGTTTTTTGTTAGTTTTTATTTGTTTATGTTTGTGTGTTTTGTGTTGGGTGGTGTTGGTTGTTTGTTGTTTTTTGGTGTTGTGTGTGTGTGTGTGTGTGTGTGTGTGTGTGTGTGTGTGTGTGTGTGTGTGTGTGTGTGTGTGTGTGTGTGTGTGTGTGTGTGTGTGTGTGTGTGTGTGTGTGTGTGCGCGTGTGCGTGTGTGTGCGTGTGTGCGCGCGCGCGTGCGTGTGTGCGTGTGTGCGTGCGTGCGTGCGTGCGTGTGTGTTTGGATCAAGTATAAAGTGATCTCCTGTCAAAAAGCTAAATCCTAAATTCTATTGCTTGCTAATCACTTCGCAATATATCGTGTTTATGTAATTTTGCATTGCATGAGGTCTTTTAAAAATAAATTATATAAATATAATTTTGGATTTGTATATCAATTTAGAATTTTAGCTGTTTTTGATTTGTATTTCTGTGCGATCCGTTAACCCATCACATTACCTGTGTAGCTTTATGTTCGTTTCGATCGTTTTTCTGTTGTGGAGAATTTCTCCTAACACATGCTCTTCAAACTATTGAGTTTAGTTCTTCTAAAGGCCTACTTTGTATATCACTAATTTTAGTAGTTTTGCTTATATTCAGCAACATCATTTTAACAAATTAAAAGTTATTTTAAATTGAGTAAAAAATTTTTGGTGTGGTACTTTGACATATGTTTCAAAAGCCTTGCTTACATTTTTGAGTTCTTCACAGTTGTTTATATAATTCACGTCCACTTAACATGCTCCCTTTCATGTTGCCATGCAGCAATCCCCACTTCAAAACTTAAACTACTTCAAATAAACTTCACTTCTTTCGTATGCTGTTTATTTGTATATTTGTTACTTCCAACGGCAAAGCCACAATACATATCATAATTGACAAAGTTCAAGTTCCTGAAAATATAACAATGAGTATAATAATGGTCAGTGACAATGTTTTAAATAATATAATGAATCAACAACAAGAATATATATAAATACAAACTTATTTGTAAAACTGTGAACAATTTAAGTAACAACTCTTGAATAAATAGCACAAGTGCACATTATATGTAAGTATGTTTAAAAGTGTTGTTAAGATGTATTTCTGTGAGGGACTGTTTCTACTTCGTGTAATGCCAGGCTGCACGAACATCGAAACACCCCTCTAATAAGTCAATATTGTTATTTTTAACTACCAGAAGTTAAACAATTAAAAGTGATGATTAATAAAATGTTCCATTAAATTCATGATTAGGCTTAGGTTTTCATATCCTGAAAAAAACTCTTAGTTCCATCCATGAGATTCTGAACCTCTGTGAGCTAACTTTGATGTGACCACAAGCTTACGACCATGAGCAAGAATGTTACTTAGCCTTAATTAGAGTCATCACATCAATCCATTCAATACATTATGCAGTCTCTGCAGTAGACAATACATGAAATTACGGTTGTTTACGAATTGCAAACACGCAATTCAATACAGTGCCTTTTTACTTGGGAAGATAAGAAGGGAAATTAAAAAGATTGCATTTAAAGACTTAACACAATTTTTTTACTTACATTCTTTTACTGGTGGTCCTGGGTACTCATTCTTGCCTCGTATTGCATGCTAGACATGTCACGTGTCATGTAACGATAGTCCATTGCATGTTAGACATGTCATGTGTCGTGTAACGATAGTCCATTGAATGCTAGACATGTCACGTGTCATGTAACGATAGTCCATTGCATGCTAGACATATCACGTGTCATGTAACGATAGTCCATTGAATGCTAGACATGTCATGTGTCATGTAACGATAGTCCATTGCATGCCAGACATGTCATGAGTCATGTAACGATAGTCCATTGCATGCTAGACATGTCATGTGTCCTGTAACGATAGTCCATTACATGCTAGACATGTCATGTAACGATAGTCCATTGCATGCTAGACATGTTTTTAGCCGTGTAACGATAGTCCATTGCATGCTAGACATGTCATGTGTCACGTAACGATAGTCCATTGCATGCTAGACATGTCATGTGTCACGTAAAGATAGTCCATTGCATGCTAGATATGTCATATGTCCTGTAATGATAGTCCATTGCATGCTAGACATGTCATGTGGCACGTAACGATAGTCCATTGCATGCTAGACATGTCATGTGTCACGTAACGATAGTCCATTGCATGCTAGACATTCATGTGTCATGTAACAATAGTCTATTGCATGCTAGACATGTCATGTGTCCTGTAACAAGAGTCCATTGTAATTAGTTACCAAACTCGGGTAGTTGGCTTTGGTATAATTTGTTACCCATGGTTATAGCTATGTACCTCCGAACTAAAAACTCAAAAATAGACACATCCTCTTAGTTTAATTAAATTTCAACTTTATTTTAGTAATAGCCGTTTATCATAAAATGTTACTATGTTAAAAATCATTCATGTTATTATTTTAAATTAGCACATGAAAACAGGAATGTTACCTTCACTTTGTTATACTTTTTAAAAAGACAATTAATACACATTCAAGAAAACATTCCAAGGCGTCAATAATATTGGACATGGCAATCATGTTCGTATATTATTCAAGTTTTAGCCAAGTTAGTTTTATGAATAAAGTGTTTAGAAGACCAGCGGTATTTCCAATGGTAACAATTATAAATACTGAGCTACAACTGTTCAAAGTTCACAAATTATGGGTCCTTTTCACCAAGGCACAGAGGAATACAGAATACTAGTGGTATAAATAACTGTTAAAAAGAGCATAATACACAACAATTTTTTATACCAAAGAGTACCTGTAGATAAAAAGAAAAAATCACAGGTTGGGGCTACAGTAACATATACGTTGTTTATTTATTTATTATTATTGTTGACATGCACTAAAACAGCCAATCGCCCAATTACATTGGTGCAACATAGTTAAGAATATACATATTACTATAGTGGTGGTCACAAGTTGAATGTAAGTGTGACACAAAACAGCATTAATTTAATAAAACAATACTTAAGTAAGAATATTATAAATTATTTTTACGACTTAAATACTTATTGTATCTTTCAAATTAAGACAAAATACTGTGATATGTAAAACACGGCAGAAATAATAAATAAAATAAAGGAAAAATACACATTATTGTAAGATAACAGCAACAATTATAAACAGGCAAAACGTAAATAAAAAACATAACAATTATAAACTATCATGACAAAATATATATATATATATATAAAGAAATAATAATTATAAACTGAACAAATAGCACATCAAGAAATAAATCTACAATAATGAACTTCCAAAATTACAATCGCATATATGTAACAGGTCCACCAAATTGACGAATAAATTAATTAAATTAAATAAATAATAAATTATTTTAATGAAGAAATAGATACATTTAATTAAAACAAATACCGAACATTCAAATAATATTCGGAATTCATTGTAAATTAATAACCAGCAAGTATAGAGAAGTGGGCAGGCATATTTATTCCATGGCAGTCCTCCGAGACGTAAACAAATTCCTAAGCATTGTTGTCTAGACGGGTGGGACAGGCCTGTGCAGTCCTGCGTCGCATGGGACGAGTCTATCTGACAGTCCAAAGAGGTGTCAGGGTGACACAGTACGATGGTCGAGTCCAATATACGTGGGAGACGTTATTGGTTGACGGAATGACCGCTGGGAGGGCACCACCAACCAGGGCAAAATCACATGGCATGGGCGGAAGTTAAGCCTCTAACCCAAAAATTTAACGTGTGCAACGTACTGGTAACCCACCCAGCATCGTTCATTTTTAAGTCAGGTCTTCAACCTAGACTCATCGAGGAAGATCAGCTTCACTGTTACTGCGGGTGACCGTTTGAGTTTAAAACCTAATTAATAATGTGTGAACGTATATATTCTAAAAGATAGATATATAATTCAGAAAAGTGATTCAAATTTAAATCTAGATCTTTTATTAAAGCTGTTGTGAAAAAATTGATGCAAACTTTAGTTACAATGAAGAAGGCGACCACGTGGAGTTTCAGCATCACCAGAAGAAAAATATAAAGATAAGTTTTAGTTATAACTAAATTTAACCATGTGTTAGAGATCAGTTTTTAAATAAATAACTTTCAATTTTGTAAGATTTAACTTCATATATTTAAATTAAAAAATCAAAGAATGTAATAAATTAGCTTGTTCAAACAATAGTCTTTGTCATTGTAATTTACAGCCTCACCAATTTACCCATAAATATAACCCTGAGATAAGATAAATAACTAATTTGAATAATTTTTATCAAATTAACAAGAAACTTAAATTAATGTAACTCATCAAAGAGACGGTAGGTTACAATAGTATAAGGCTAGTCCTAAAAGAGCGTCATAATATTATGATTTGAGGAGAGGTTCTTATTTATTTATTTTATTTGTAATGCTACAAAACAGCAAACAAAGCCAATAACATTGTAGCACATAATAAAAATAGTAAATTTTGCATGCAAAAAGAGTCTATGGCAGCCAGCGATGCACTTGACTAGGTTTTATAACAGTCCTCTAAAGCAAGTATAGCAATAAATGTAATTGAATCTATCTAAAATAATTTAACTAGAATTAAATTATAATAACAAGCATTTTCAACTTTATTTTAACGATTATTACTTTTTAGCTAATTGAAAATAAATAATATTAAACTTTGAATAAATAATATTAATAGTTAACAACAATTAATAATAATAATGATATCGTAACACTTTAAGTGGCATTTGTTTTTTTTTTTTTTTTAATGATCCATAAGTTAGATTTTGTAAAAAATTGAGAATTTTAATACTTTTTTCATGATTAAATATAAGAAATTTTAAAAGTCATTCTTGTACTTTTAAAATTTACATAAAAAACTCATAATATCAAATTATGGTTCAATAGAAAGGACCTTTAATAATAATAAAGTGCTTACTATGACTCGTTGTAATAATAAACACAAACCGTACAGTTGAAATAAAAAAATCATGTTTTGGCCCGATAATGGTGACGGTAAAATTGCATTACTACTACAGGGCTGTCTGGGGCAGACGACCTTCCAACGGTGGCTTGGCAGTTTGGCAAACATTTGTTTTTGGAGCTATATCTCCTTATAGTGAGGAGGTGAAATGGATTTGCATCCCTCTGAAAGCATTATTTTATAGTTAAGGTTAAGTTACTTCCAAATACATGTTACTTCAGTAGGTAGCCACTTGATTCAGAGTACATTTTTATTTTGAAAAATTAAAAGTAGAAAAGTTGAGTTCCGCTTAATGGAAAAAGAAAGTTATAATTTGAAGAGTCCGTAAACAGACAACGGAAACGATCAGCGTTTCCTCGATATATACTCATGTCTCCCAATAAATTAGGTAAAATCTCAACTCAGTTTGTCTCTAGTAACTTTAATCGATGACTTTGCCGCTGTAGACATCAATCGGAACCCGACTCCAACGATGAGCCCAGTGTCCGTCATTGTGCTGAGTCCACCGTGCTGATGGAGGCGCCTGTCCCACGACATGATCTAGTGCTGACGAGTGCACGAGTTGATGACCCCTTGGATCGCCTCTAGTTACCATGAATGGACGTCCTACTCGTGCTGACCCGGCCTTGGAAGTGCTGACGTGACTGTTATCTGACAACCACCGATCCCGCTATCAGTCTTGCAGTTACACGGAATAAGATGATTCTTGGAATATTTTGTAATTCTGTGGGAAATGGTTGTAATATTGACGGATGATAAATAAATTATTTTATTTCATTCCGAGAACATGTTAAGCGCTCTATTTTTAAAAGAAGCTGATCTCAGCATATTTTATGCAGTAGCATACAAATTGATTCGTCTCCAAAATCCCATCTTTTAAAAAAAATATTGCATTTAAACAGAATACACTTTTTTAATTTCTCAGTTTTTAAATTGTATAAACTGCATCTGTATATAGCCATTTCCATGTCTTATTGCAAAGCAAGAACAAGGATCCACTAGTGGAGGTGCCCAATATTCATACAGCAAGTAGCGATAACTAGAACATTGAATTTAGGGATGTTGTATCATTATTTTCAGAAATAAATAACATCAGAAAAATCACGGTAAATAATACTATGCTATATTCTATTATAATAATTTAATTTTTAATGTGAATAGTTTTTATATGAGTACAAATTATTTGTTTGCTTCCTTTTTTTTTATTTTACGTACGCCTAAAACTACGTTAAACGATGCATTTTAATGCTGAATTATATATAAGTGTGTTTAGTTGTTTTTTAAACTAAGTTTAGATTGATATTTCAAATAATATAACATAATGTAAACACAATAATATTTACCAAATTATTCTCATTTAAAACTTGGCTATAAATATCCACCTTAGATATGTAAGTTCCAAGAATTTGCCTCCATTAGCTTTTATATAAATTAAATTTACATTAACATAACACTCGTGTTCAATCATGCAAATCAGGAAAGTTTATCGAAATAAAGATCAATGTATTTAAATGACTTAGTGAAGCCTGTGAGCTGTTACCTAACTTACGTTTAACAACAGCCTGATATCATAACATGAGTTTGTATGAGGGAAGATCTCACAAATATAACTCGTGGTAGTGAGGACACGACAGTAAAGACTGAAATATATGGTTTTGATTGAATGGCCAACTTAACGTGGCTCAGAGCCGTGGGACAATGAAGTCACACTCACACAAATGAGGGGGCGGGCTGGGGCGAGGGGTGGGAGTCGTTTAATATCGGCTTACCATCCATCTGTCCACACGAGACACCGATACGCCAGTTTGTATGTGGGGCTGATCCGAGTTGTCATTTGAAAAACGAACTCCACGACAGCCCTGGTCAAACTACGCCGAAATCACGATAGTTTTTATGTGGGACTGATCCAAACTGTCAGTTAGTAAACGAGCTTCACGACAACGCTGGTCAAATGACGCCAAAATCACAATAATTTGTATGTGGTGCTGATCCGAGCTGTCATTTGGTAAACGAGCTTCAGGACAATCTCAGGTCAAATGACAGCGAAATGACGAATGTTTGTATGTCAATCTGATCCGAGCTGTCATTTGTTAAACGAGCTTCACGACAATCTCAGGTCAAATGACGCCGAAATGACGACTGTTTTTATGTCAATCTGATCCGAGCTGTCATTTGTTAAACGAGCTTCACGACAATCTCAGGTCAAATGACGCTGAAATGACGACTGTTTGTATGTCAATCTGATCTGAGCTGTTATTTGTTAAACGAGCTTCACGACAATCTCAGGTCAAATGACGCCGAAATAACGACACTTAGTATGTGGTTGCCAGATTTGATGTGTTTTACCGTTTCTAGATTTATTTGAATCTGAAGACTAAACTTGTTTAAAAGTGAGCTAAGTTTCATCTGACCGTGTCCTAAACTGACAAACCACAGCTGGCATGTCAATAGCCCAATATTATTCATTATTACCAACAGCTGGCTGAAAATATAGAATTTCAAGTGATACTATGGGACTTGATTGTGTGATTAATATCAATACGGTTTTTTAAATTTTAAACCGTCGAGAAAAGCATTTTCACATGCATGTTTAACTGTAAAAAAGTTACAAAATCCTCAATTTTTCAAAAGAATTAATGATAATTCTTTTGAAAAATTATGAAAAAAAAAAAAATTCTCATGGAAAGTATGAACTTTCCAATAGAACAGGTCTCCATTTATCAAATCACTCTTCGAGTGTTACACTACGATCATTATTATAAACCGAATCCTTCAAACAGAAACCCAAGGTTACGGCGTTTTCATGAAGCGAAACGGCCCCCATGTGCTTCTGCTTATCAAGCAAGTTTTGCGAAAGTAATTATTTATTTTTTTAGCATCTGGAATGCCCAACTATTTATCAGGTTATTTCATTAAACACTAGTCACCTAATTATGTAAAAGGTGTGAGATTCAAATTTATCTCCAAGAAGGCTGTAAGAAATCATTTTACTATCTTCAATAACGCAAAATTATTCTAATCTGTATTCTTCGTTCGGATCTCCTTTTCTAAAACTTTTTGTGTTTTATATGTCCAAGCTAAAGCTCTATAAGTGATTCTTACAATTAATCGATATTACAACAGCTAATCCTCAATACGACTGTGGTGTACACAAAGTGCAATATTACCAATAACACACTTCTCTTGTACACATTCATCTCATATTAACTATCTCCTTACTTCATCTCATATTATTTCTTCAATCTCATCTAACCACACCACAACACATCTCATCACATTACATCTCATCTCACCTCATATCATCATCACATTGCATCTCATATCATCTTATCACATCTCATCTCATATCATAATCATCACATTACATGTTATATTATCTCATCACATCTTATCTCGTCTCATCTCATTTCATTCCATTCCATCTTTAGCTACCAAATGCCACGTAATGTTATCATACAGACAATGGAGAAGAGTTACCCTAGCGACACCACTCGTTGGTAAATATTTCCACTCAGCCACATTTCATTGCACAATCTCTGCTTGTAAATTTCCTCTCTGCCATAAATCATAGAGAGTGTATTCAATTTTTCCTTGAGTTATTGAGATGACATCACCTGCATATACAGTCTTCAGTTAACTATTAAGCCACTCCACATAGTAACTCACCTTCAGGATGGTCTCACTATTGCAGAAATATTGGCAACCAAATGACGTTTTGGCAATCATTTACTCTGTGATCCAGAGCTCTTCGTGCAAGTTGTTATCAAATACGTTTGTCTAGCTTCGAACCAACAAAATTCACTTTGATCATTCATCGACAAACAGAGCTTCATTACGATGAAATTACACTTACAGTGTTTACCAAATGTCCTTATATTAGTAAAACGTTTTAACTATCTGCAACAATGCAGATTATCCACTCTAAAAATCATTCTGCACATCAATCTATTGTGGAATGATTTCCTTCTCAACAAACATAAGCAATGGCTTTTCCTGATAGGGTGTTTTGAATATTACAGTAATTTTTGCCATTGACTTTAAAAACAAGAAGACTGTCTGCCCATATGGGTCCCGTGAAGCCGGGTTTTCTGTTCAGTGAAATTAGTTCATGTTCGGTAATCACAGATAGCGCTAGCAGTCTCTCTCTCCCCCTCTCCCTCACAGATAGCGCCATCGGTCTCTCTCTCTCTATCCCCCCTCTCTCTATCTCTCTCCAGCTACCCTAAAGTGATTAATACCTGAGGTAATAATAGGCCAAATAGCCGTCCGAGCGCTTATTTGAAACCAATCACCGTTAGGTAGTAGTAGCACAGGCACGCGTCTACAGAAAATACATTGCCTTGAACTCTCTGGTTATTTTCATAGCGAATGGTTTTAATAACACTGTTTTTGTTTTAAACTAGCTGACATCGAACAACTTTGGTGGAGGCAAGTACATAAATATTTCCGTTTTTTTTTTTTTTTTTTACCATTCACTGTTTTTACATTACGGCATAGCAAAATTCAGTTATTTGAAGGAATTGGTCATTAAAGGTGGAAAATTATTTTCTAAAAATTTTAATTTTCAAATTTTTTGCAGGTTGGCTTCTTTAAGCTGAGGCAAATATTTTTGAAAATAAAAATTCATGAAGACTAATTTTCTAAATTCTGCTTGTGACATGTCTAACATTACGTATATTAGCAACATTTCATGAGATTATGGAAATGTTTCTTTCTTCATATACCTTTTTATTATTGCACTACATTCTTGTACATCATGTTATCATTTTTATTTCTAAGACGCCGATCGTAGATATATGGGCGAATACGAGGGGTGAATGAGTGTGGTGAGTGTATATGAACGAGTGTAATCATTGTTACTCTCTGAGTTCAACTTAGCTCAGAAGGGACTGTTTATTAATAGTCCAATATCAATTGTTAAAACAAATTATCCACGTAAAATGTTTAAATTTGTTGAATTAAGGGATCACAGGATACTTAATAATTTTACATTGAATATTGGGTGTTTGTAGAAATACTAAATAATCGAACGTCAAATAACCTACATTTATTACATTATAAGTACAAAAACACGTTGATCAATTACGATAAACAACGTTTAGCATCCCCAGAACAAAGGGGATACGTTTATCCTTGAGGATTTGGGGGAATAAAGGACGGCCTAACTACTATAGTCGCCCTCATGACAACTCGACACATTCAGCGCACTTTTGGATGCGACCTCCGCTTCATTTTTATTTGCGTCCTAAAACAATATTATTGAAATACACTCGTGAAATAAACTGTTTTTTTTTCATAGACAACTACAAAGCAGCTTGCAAACTTAACTTTTCACCCGATCTCCACCACAGCCACCATGCTGGTCGACTAACATATGGCAAGGGTGTCTATAATGGACTATGTATCGTGTATGTAGAGAGACACGTGCCCGGCGCGTGGCGGCTTCCTGTATTCCCACGCCAACATTTAGGGGCGGCAGGACAGCTGTGTCACAATATCTACGTTCTTTATTGGTCCAATTGTCATATTTTTTGATAAATTTCTTTTTTTCAACTTCGGAAGATAATTGTAAGGGCTTACAGAAGAGGGGCTTTGAGGTTAAGTAGTGTTACTGGAAACCCCCTACAAGTTTAGTTATTATGTTCAATGTTTACAGTACAAGATGGGAACAAATATGGAAACGCTTTCACAACGTTATTTTTTTTCCATAGATAATTTGATACATTATTTTTTTCAACAAATGTATTCCATAATCTATAATTTTTATCAGAATAATTTACTTTAAACCGCTAAATAGCGGAGATATAATATTGTTAAAACTGATTACTTTGAAATTCAAATGACCACTACTCTGGAAAGGATAAACCTTTAGAAGTTCAGTTTTCGGTAATTAATTCCTCTTGAATAGACCTTTCATTTGATACTTAACTCGACCTAGAATTACATTGAATATTTTCGTTCAACTCCTCGTGGGCCGTCCCTCTGAAAAGATTAAATGTCATTAATGTCGTCAAAAAGTGTGTTCTTTGTAACTATGATAATATACAAGATTTCACTTTTACAAGTGAAGTCATACAAAAGTTGTGAAAGCGTTTCCATATTTTTTTCCTCCTTGTATACATCAGTAATGTTAATATCTAACTAGCTTGAAGGTATTTTTGAATGTATTGTGGATAGTATTGATAATTTGTTATCTAATTTTTTTAAGGGAACAATAGTTTTTATTTAAATTAACGTTATTATTTTATTTTAATTAAAAGCCCAATATATATATATATATATATATATTTAAATTTTATATTTTTAGCAAGATATAAATAATTAATCAGTAACTTTTCGGAAAATATATTTTATTTGGATTCAAATGACAACGTGTTTCAACAACATTTAAAAATATAAATAGCCACAGTAAAAAAACTCGAAAGAAATTAATTCAACATTTTTTGTATACTGACTGAATCAAAAGAAAATTTACCACGTTTGGACTGAATTTCCATTATTATCATATGTCATTTTTAATATTGTTGTTTAATTAGCGCATAACACGTGTTGGTACATATACAGTACTGTACAAGTAAACGTCAAACAACACACATTTATTACAATACAAGTACAAAATGCACAAATATTATGGTGATCGATTTCGGTGAACCACGCTCACCTTAATCATGACCGTGTTTTGTCACGATTCCAGCCAATGGGCTCACGTGATCATAGGCCTATAAATTAAGTTGTTGAACACCATTTTCTATTCTTTTGTGAATCCCTCTGGTCTGAGGAAGGTGAGCGTGGTCCACCGAAATCGATCACCATAATATTCGTGCATTTTGTACTTGTATTGTAATATATTTGTGCATTTTGTGCTTATATTGTAATACTTTTGTGTTGTGTGACGTTTACTTGTACTGTATTTTTAATATATCTTGAAAGTTTACAAAAATCATCTTTATAAGGAAAATTCTTTCCAATAAAGGACTATTTACGCAACAAATAAAACAGATATATTCAACCCTTTGAGAAGTAAAGATGCATAAAAGAAATTTGGGCATCGGTAAAAATAACCGAGATTAAAAAAATTGTAAGTCTTAATTAAAAGAACACATATTTCAATTAACTTAATTGGGAATTTATTATCTTCTTTACAACTATATTGTTTTTGTTTAGTTAATTTACAATAACTTGCTTAGTCCAGACAAACGGAGCGTGGGTAGAATTTTCTTTAGTGGAATCGGTGCTTCTTATTAGATTAAAATACATTTGAAGTAAATTAAAAATTTATTGTGATCTTCAACTTACTTATCTGGGTCGGCACTGGTGGCGCAGTGCTGTAACCCAGCTACATGGGGACAAAGTGTTTGGGAGATTGTAGGCGATAGGTTGGATGCTCAGTCCTCTTAATACCGACATGACGTCCGCTTGATGGTTGCTATCGGCGTGGACACTACTAGAGAAGTCTGGGGTGTCCAGGTTGGGTGGTAATCATTGTGCGGATGTTGTGTGGGGGAGGTAACTGAGTATCAGGCTTGTCAATTAGCTGAAAATCAGACCAGCACTACGTGGTTCGGATTCCACGTAAAGCTGTAGGTCCCTTAGTTGCCCTGGCTGTTGGGCTATTAATAAATTGCCCTTTCTGAGGAACAGTTGAACTCAGTTAGTAACCAGACTACACTCATCCACACTCATCCTACACTCATATAACCATTCATATTCGCCTTAAAATACGCACAACATTGTGTCGGCGTCTCATATGTAATAATGTAATAATAATAAAAATAATATTTCCAAAATAATAAAAATGTTTCATTTTTGTATCAAAATGAAACGTTGGGTAGAGTAACACATACACAGACACCATTCTATTTTAATATAACAGTAAGATTAAATGCCAGTGGGGGTGGAGCCGTACCTTCCCTGGGAAAAATAAATAGCTACCCAACGTTTTATGATGATCGGATGAATGGTATAGTAATGCATAAAGGAAAACAGACATACATACCAAACAGTTCATTTCTGTTCAGTAAACTTTAGTATTCAGAAAAAAATTTCACCAGCCTGAGCTGTTAACCCGCCCACCCTTACACGTACGATGGTATTGACCCACCCGCCCACTTACACACGTATGGTGGTATTGACTCTCCTGCCTACCCATAAACGTAATTAAGTATTGGGTTTGACGTAATTAAACATAAAAAATAATAAAAATGTTTCATTTTTGTATTATTTTGATCGATTAATATTAATTAGAATGAAAGGACAACTTCCATATTATTATGAACACAGTACAAACAAAATAAAGTATATTTTTCTAAGGGTACTATGTTTGTGACGATTTTAATAATATTATTAATTAATATAAATAAATTAAAACAATAATACATAACATAATACTTCATTGTCAAATCTTGTACAAATTTATTTTTGTAGACAAATTATGTAGTGTAAATTATAAAACATGTAAATTTATTTCAATTAATATTTTTCACTCAAATTACGTTTTCACATTCATGAACACAATTTTAAAGGTTATATATTATTTTATTTCAATAATTTAAATAATTCATTGAGAAAGGGACTTTAACTTAGCCCTATTATAAAAACATTTTTCAATTAATGTTACTTTAATAGTATGCCTTATTATCTTAATCTGTTTTCACATCAAGCAAAACAGAAGTTTGATTACAAAACAAAGCCAATTTTCCTCAAATTATCTTTGATCGCTTAAATAAGTATAATAGGGCTTAAAGGTCCGTCGGAAGATACATTCGATGAGTGTCTGTATGGTTGTGTAAATATTGGTTTTCTAACTCTTTTATACGAGATCTTTTATGAATTTATAATGCTGTTGTAAAACTTTACTATTTATAGCGTATTTATCAAATCTAGATATTTATAGTTACACGTAATTATATTCTTATTGATTTGATTTTGTTATTATACTGTTATTTAGTATTGTTATAATGATTTGGTATTTTATTATTCTAATATTTACTCTATTTTTATAACTTTTACGTTAGTGTATGATGGCCGTTATTAGTTTTTGGTTTGTATCCTAGGTTAGTAAGGGAAGGAATGTATTTATTTATAAACAAATAAATACAATATTCAAAACCCTCTTCCTATTTGACGAGAATAATTTTAAAACATTTTCTTTAATATTAAAAATATAAAGTTCTAATTTTATCACCAAATAAATTTTATTTTAATATTGAGTATAATTTTTATTAACATTAAATACATATCAATTAGTATTTTAGTAAAATATGTACTTAAGTGTTTATTTTCTTTAAAAAAATCACAAGTTCATTGCTAATGCCCCATAATAACGGTAGTTCTCTTAAATAGCATTAAAGTGGAGAAAAATATATAGGCATTAAACTTTAATGTAAAAGATTTAGTAGTAAAAAATATTCTGAATATAAATATCACAGTGATAAACCAGTGTTATAAAAATATGAATATAACAGTGATAAACCAGTGTTATAAAAATATGAATATCACAGTGATAAACCAGTGTTATAAAAATATGAATATCACAGTGATAAACCAGTGTTATAAAAATATGAATATAACAGTGATAAACCAGTGTTATAAAAATATGAATATAACAGTGATAAACCAGTGTTATAAAAATATGAATATCACAGTGATAAACCAGTGTTATAAAATATGAATATAACAGTGATAAACAGTGTTATAAAAATATGAATATACACAGTGATAAACCAGTGTTATAAAAATATGAATATCACAGTGATTAAACCAGTGTTATAAAATATGAATATTTCACAGTGAATAAACCAGTGTTATAAAATATGTAATATAAGTGATAACAAGTGTTTTAAAAAATATAATATAACTAGTGATAAACGTAGTTTATAAATAATAATGAAATATACAGTGATAAACTAGTGTTATAAAAATATTTAATAATCACAGTGATAAACCAGTGTTATAAAAATATGAATATAACAGTGATAAACCAGTGATAAACCAGTGTTATAAAAATATGAATATCACAGTGATAAACCAGTGTTATAAAAATATGAATATAACAGTGATAAACCAGTGTTATAAAAATATGAATATAACAGTGATAAACCAGTGTTATAAAAATATGAATATCACAGTGATAAACCAGTGTTGTAAAAATCACGTTATAACCATTATTTTAACAAATTGAAGTAAATAAATAAAAATAACTTTATTAACTTACTATGCCAAACCGATAGTGGTTGTTATCGATAGATTTTTTATTAATTATAATTATGAGTGAATTCGGCAGTTTGAGTGAAGGACGTTAAAGGTTATAATTTTTTTATCGAATACACTTAACGAAAACCTAACTTAACTTAACGTAAGCTAACCTAAAATAAACTAAACTAATCTAACATAACCAAACCTAACCTAACACCTAACCTTACCTAACAAGCTAACCTAACCTAACCTTACCTAACAAGCTAACCTGTCCCAACACCTAACCTAACCTTACCTAACAAGCTAACCTGTCCCAACACCTAACCTAACCTTACCTAACAAGCTAACATGTCCCAACACCTAACCTAACCTTACCTAACAAGCTAACCTGTCCCAACACTTAACCTTACCTAACAAGCTAACCTGTCCCAACACTTAACCTTACCTAACAAGCTAACCTGTCCCAACACCTAACCTAACCTTACCTAACAAGCTAACCTGTCCCAACACCTAACCTAACCTTACCTAACGAGCTAACCTGTCCCAACACCTAACCTAACCTTACCTAACAAGCTAACCTGTCCCAACACCTAACCTAACCTTACCTAACAAGCTAACCTGTCCCAACACCTAACCTTACCTAACAAGCTAACCTGTCCCAACACCTAACCTAACCTTACCTAACAAGCTAACCTGTCCCAACACCTAACCTTACCTAACAAGCTAACCTGTCCCAACACCTAACCTTACCTAACAAGCTAACCTGTCCCAACACCTAACCTAACCTTACCTAACAAGCTAACCTGTCCCAACACCTAACCTTACCTAACAAGCTAACCTGTCCCAACACCTAACCTTACCTAACAAGCTAACCTGTCCCAACACCTAACATAACCTTACATAAACTAAACTGACTTGACCTGACCCACACAATTGTCGAGCAGTGCCAATCTGTTGTTGTAAATCATAATAAATATAAGCAATACAAATCATAATAAATATATATTGTAAATATAATATCATTATAAATATTATATACACAATATTTATTTGCATATTAAAGTATTCCTTTTGCCAAATAGTTTATTGTAATTGGAAAAATATGCTCTAATAAAGCATTGTAAAAATATATAAATAATTTAAAGTTACCCTGATGAATTATAGGCCCATATAACAAAAGCATTATTATGTATAACAAGTTATTTAAGGACGTATTCAGTCCACTCCCTTCGCTGTTTAGAAACACAAATCACACACGTGACCAATCTGTCCATTACGTAATGCACTTAGGCCCTCAGTACATGAGTCAGCTTCTATTCATTACATAGAGTGAACAGGGGGGAGGGTAGGGGAGGACTTCCGGGTTCCTTGAGGACTTCGTGTCTTCTCCCGGTCCTCGATCAATGGCCATCAAAGGGAGTCTTTTGGGGAATTTGGTAGGTTGTATTTAAAATTATTGGAAATTCATGTTACTTTTCTAAATAAAGTGAAAAAGATTATAGGCACGAGTACATACATATTTACTCTACAGTTAAAATATTCTATCGAAATGGTAATTTTATAATTCATCATACGACATCTTTGTAGAGGGTAGGTTTACTATAATAAGGAGATCATATTTTCTGATATGAATTCTGTACGTTGTAACTTATTTGTATAAGAAGGTTTAAATAAAGTGCCTTTTGTAAAAATGTTTCGATAATACATTTTCAATTCAAGTTTTCTACGATTCTCATGATATTTTGGTAGGTGACAAGAAAAGCCATACAATATACTGTGTTATTTATTTGACAATAAAGAATAGACTTTTTGCAAATATTAATTGCTATAAATTAAAAATATTTAATATTAAATTATTCATTTTTTGTCATAAAGCTAATTGAATTTAACTAAGTCGTTGAAAGTGTAAAAACTGGGAGAAATTTCCTTTCCGGATTGGCCTCTAAAATTTCGGGAAATAAGTTCACCTCAGTACCATTTTGTATTTTGTTCATACGAAGAGAAGCAATGATCAAAACTGTATAGATAGTGGAAAAAGTTATACAGTAAATAATTAGGACGGTTATATCCTGATGTAGCCTTCCTTGACAATTACAGAAAATTCCATATCAAAGTCATGTGTATCGAAAGCTCGTTGGCAGTAAGTTTGATAAGAATCCGCCTATTGTGCACAATAGAACACTGGCTGAGAGAACCAGGAAAAGAGATTACCTTCCTTCCCAACAAGAAAAAAGTGATTTGTCTCAAAATCGTTTCCTAACTAGCAGGCATAGGATTTTGCTAAGTTCCGTTGTAGTAACAAGTTTTGCGAATATTTCAATCTCTTACCCAATTAGTCAGACAACTAAGGGATCTTTGCTCTCAGCTTATCGTGGGATCCGAACCACCTAATATTTGTTAACGCTCTTTTGAGTAAATTGGTGTTAAACGAATTTCTTAAATACTTATCCTGACATTGTATCAGAATTTATCAGTTTGCCAGCAGTCAATAAAATACCTAGAAGATGTATTTTAATGTATGATTTCAACAGAATTTGAGATGCTCAATGAGTTAAAGCATTGATTTTACTATACATAGCTATCAAATATAGACTATATATATAGTAAAATCAATGGTCAAAGCCCACTGTTCTTATAGGATTATGTCGTGTTGGAGGGGCACAGTTCACGATCAGTAACATCGTCCTACACGGATTTTTGGTCATTTAAACATGACTTCTCTCACGAATAATTTGATAGTTTTTGTAATTATTAAGACAAAATGTAACGTATTATGTGTTACATAGTTATGTTCTAAAATTATTTATCTCTGTCCATTATCAAGGCCACGAAGATTTATTCACAATTTTAACGAGGTGGCCGTTTGTCAAAGTGCCAATCAGCCCCAGGCAGCCGATTCACACATAATTATAACTAATCAAAAATTTATCAAAAACACAAACTCAAAACATGCTTTATTGAAAACAACCACTATCGGTAGTAGCAATGCAATGTTACTGTTAGCGAGCTAAAACATGCTTTATTGAAAACAACCACTATCGGTAGTAGCAATGCAATGTTACTGTTAGCGAACTAAAACATGCTTTATTGAAAACAACCACTATCGGTAGTAGCAATGCAATGTTACTGTTAGCGAGCTAAAACATGCTTTATTGAAAACAACCACTATCGGTAGTAGCAATGCAATGTTACTGTTAGCGAGCTAAAACATGCTTATCTATTTCACTTTACGGTTCGTGTTTATTATTATAATGGATTACAGTGAATATTGTATAGTTATGAAAGGTTCGATCTAGTGGGCCATAAGTTGAAATAATAATTTTTAAATTTAAATATTCAAGAATGGTGTTAACAGTTTCAAAATATAACTGTACAAAAGTTTTGAAAATAGTTTTTCTTTTTTTTTTTAAAAACAACTTACGGTCATCTATCAAAAGACAGGACGATTATTACGGTACGCTTATTGTTGCCGACAGAATCCTTTAAATATAAACTCATGTTTTTAGCATTTTTCAATGAAGGAAACGGATATAGCTTCAAAAATATTGCCCTCATCTTTTTTTTCCTTCACCGACAAAAATGCAACATCTCTTGTGTTACAGCAAGAAAATATTTTTTTAGATTTATTTAATAGTAGAATATTGTTATTTAAATAGTTTAAAACTCCGGAAAAATTAACGTTGTAGTTTTTCTAACTTTTGGATCATCTGGTCAGTTTGATCCAGCGGCTTCCCTCTTCCTGTCAGCTGGGGTAGCAGGAGGCAGAAGGGTGTTTTGGCTATCGGCACCTGGACCAATTATAGAACTGTAGAGTATTAATTGTATATATATGCACATAGTGGCAGCTGTAGTACACAGTTTGGCCACAGGTGACGGGGCGCCACCTGTGCCAGGATATCAGCTGCGACCTAACGTCTTCAGCTTCCTTCCGCCACCGTAGGGTCGCGACGTCCAAGGGTGGCTAAACAGCTGTCTCGTACGACTGTTGGAATCAGCTGGACTGATCGTTAATTAATTGAAATGTAATTTAGTTATTTTACAATACAGGATGGAAAAATATGGAAATGCTTTCACAACTTTTCTCTGACTTCACTGATAAAAGTAAAATCTTGTACATCATGATGGTTACAAAGAACACACTTTTTGACGCCATTAGTGACATTTCATCTTTTCAGGGGGACGGAGAACGTGGAGTTGAACGAAAATCTTTAATGTAAGACTAGGTCTAGTTTGGTATTAAATTTAAAGGACTAGTCAATAGAAATTAACGGCCACAAACCGGACTTCAAAAGGTCTTTCCAAGTAGGGGTCATTTGAATTTCAAAGTATCTAATACGAACAATGTTATTTCTCCGCTATTTAACGATTTAAGGTAAATTTTTGTGATCCAAAATTATACTTTACGGAACACAATAAATCAAAAAATTAAACTATCAAATTATCTATTGAAAAAATAAAGCTGTTGTGAAAACGTTTTCATACTTTCATATTTTTTCCATTAAATCAAATCGAGTATATTAGTAATATTAATAATCAAATTGCAATCGAAAAATTTGAAAAATCTGAAAATTTATTTGTTAAATTTACACATGGCCTTCCAAACAACCCTTTGTAAATCCGACCTTACAGTAAAGGAATACTGAAGTCAACTCACTGCCAACGTTTCTCAAATTTCTTTTATTCAGGTAACTTTAACCCTAGAATTTAGACAGGGTTGAATATAAATTTTATGGAAATTGTACGTTAAATTCATGTTTTCGAGTAAATTTCTAGGGTTAAATACCATTTACCTTGCTTCTGAAATGTTTATATTACAGTATAACCACAGAGAAAAAGAAACAGATATCGCTTTCTTATGGTCCCAACGAACGCTTCAGTGGGTGTTACATAGAGATTGCAACTAACGTACATCTTTAAACATTTTTAGGTTTTAATTTGTGGTTTGGAGGAAATAAGGGAGGGACAGACATGGTTCTACCCCTTCCATTGCATGGCAAACTCGATACACATTTATCATAATATTTTATACGACCTCTGATTATTTCTTCTCTGTGGTATAGCACAAAATAGATTTTAAAATGCCTGAATAAACTAAAACTACGTCTCGTATAAGACGTATTTTTCTGCAACTTGATTAGTAGGCTACATTGGAAGAAACTCGACTTATGTTCATTGCTTTCTATTGTTCGCTTTTACTTACGTTTTGTTTTCACTTGATTAACTTGTTCCTATTTTTTGCCATTGGTTGGTTTATGTCTCTATTTAAACTCCATTAATTTATATACGATTTGTGGCCCTTAATTTAAGTAGGTTTTTTTTTCATAAGTGCTGTTGTATGACTAATATACATTCATTAATATATCATTTTAATGTAATTAGTAGATTTTTATAGCAGTTTTATTTTGTTTGTTTGTTTAAAACGTTTTAAAGTAAGGTTTACGAACAGCTGTTAACTTGACACTGTCACACTGTAGTGTATACGACAGATGCGCCACGGTGACAGATGTGAAGACCCCCGACAGTTGGGTTATTAGGCATGTAACCTTGTTGCCGTTAAATGGGTTATGTCCTGATACGTCATGTGACCACCTAGAACACAACATTCACAAGTCCAAAAATGCACTGTGGAAGGGAATTTCTTGATTTGTTGAGTTTATGTTGGTATCACACAAGTTATTACTATTGTTATTTATTATTATCATTGTTATTTGTTTTTTGTTATCAATTTACATAGTCTATTAAATAGAAAAAATGTTAATTCATATGCAGGTATTACTATTGTTATTTATTATTATTATTATTTATTTTGTTGTCGTATTTATTTATGAGAAAGTATTAATACTTATAATCTATAAGAAAATGAAGTGAGCTCAAAGACCCCCACAGTGAACTTTATAATGGATTGAACTGCTTTGGTGTAAATGGTATCTTAACTGTATCAAAGCATGCCTTTTTAAATACATCATGTGTTTGGTATTTACTATTTAGTAAACAGGTCATTAAATATTTTATCCAAATTTAATTTGACTCAGAGAGCTGCTATCTTTGTAATATATGTACAGTATAACCTATTCTAAATACTAGGTCCATGTCTGAAATGTCCAGGTTTTGTTATTTATCGTATAAATTTGGTAAACCATATTACTACAGCACGAACAGTTGATTTTGAAATGTTATAAATTTCTGCCTACTTTTTGGAGCTATATTCAAGCACAAATTCAATAAAAGTAACGTCACACAACACAAATAAATATCACAAAATACAGTAAAGTTCGAAATGTACAAATATTACGGTGGTAGATACCTGTCAACCACGTTTACATTCCTCAGACCATTGATTCACAAAGGGATTCAAACAAATTTCTCCATAATGATGATAAAATTTAAAATGCAAAATAAGAAACTAAAATATTTAATAAAAGGCATTACAACAAATTAGAAAATAATGCATTTACCTTTCTTGTAAATCTGTAATTCTGTAAAACAGTGTTTCTAAAACTAGATTACAACGACACAATTTACTCGATCTCAATCATCACTTTGAATACTGCAATAACAATAAAAAAATTAATTGTTTTGTTTTTTCTAAATTAGTGACACATTAGTATGCAACTAACTCGTGTGATTTTATATAATATAGTATTTACTCGGTGTTCGTTTAAGTCGAACAGATTGTAAATAAAGTTTTGGCCAAAAAACTGTTTATGAAGCCTTGCACAATTTACCCTCATGTATTGTTAGCAGCCAGCTGTTATGTGCTTGTCGAACCACCAAGGGTGAGGGAGGATGGTGTAATTGTAAGGCTGCACAGTAACAATGACTACATCGTTCGCCAGTTATGTGCATCCACGTCTTGACGATCGACGTCGTATTAATGTATAATGTAGAAAAGGTTTGTTTATTGACTGATTCTACTGTTTACATTTAATTGTGTAAGCGATTCCCGCGAACTTTTCGGGCCAGGAAAAGGATAAAAAGCTTGATTAGATTAATTTCAAGCTTAAGTGCCATTGATAGTGGTAAACATGTCAGAAATGTAACCATTATCCAGACTCAACCCTAATGGCCCTGTAGATTTTCTATCACTACAATGTTTTTATTAATGCACATAAAAGCTGTTTATGTTTATTGTTATGTAGATGTAAAACTGTCTTATTTTTTACTTGAAAACAGTGGTTTATTACAAAAACTACAATAAATATTTTGTTGTTTTTAGTTTCTCCCGTATGCGTTAGCATAGAGAAGTATATGATCGTAAAAAATTTTTACAAGTTGATATAAAAATCCATTTTAAGGCCCCCTGAACCCAAAAAAGTGTTTTTTCGAAAATAAATGTTGATGTCTATCCGTATGTGTGTGTCTGTGTGTATGTGCACTTCACTAGAGACCAAATGGATGGATACATTTTTATGACATTTGGTATGTAAGTGTATTTAGCCTATTTCTCCGGACTATTTTTTAACTTTTTTAAATTTCCGTTTTTTTAATTTTTATAGGCAAAAAACATTCAAAAATTGAATTTTTCAAAAACCACCGAAAAATGTTTGATTAAATTTTCAGGAAAGATGGAAATTACAATTTAAAATACTTTAGTAAAAACCGCATGTCTCTAACATGACTAGTTTTTTAGTTATGGCAAAAAGACATATTTGGGAATCAAGCTGGTAATTTTCAAAGTTTTGATTTTTTACTGTTTAATATGGGAGGAAGTTTGTGCCAATGCTTTGGAACCATTTATTATTTCATCTTCCTCTTCATGTAGTCAGGATTCACAGACTGACCGAAGGCCGAGGTGACACGAGCACAGCGAGTGGCGAAGTTGTCACGCGAAACGTGCAGGGATGTCCCCTAGTATACATTTATTCGCAGATCGATTAAAAGAGCACTTTGTATAATGCGAAGGTCTGAATATCACTGTTGAACTGCCAAAAGCGTTGTGCCCTGGTTTATATCAACCCGGAGGTCGCTGACTTCCAGAGTTAGTACAGTTTCCTCCCCATCGGCCTAGCCTCACCTCGTCATGCCTGGCCGACGGCTCGGAACTCCATTCACAGGACAATTCCATCCTTGCCGTTAACGTTTTTACGTGTGTTTTTAGCGGACGAGGAGAATCACTCTCGCGTCCACAAGTTCATCCGTGATTGTATACTTTTCATGTTTTCAGTCTCCTGTGCTTGTTATACAAGAGCATGTCGATGTAGGAATATTTGCAGATGACAAATCATTTGCATCGATCTATTCAAGGAAGTTAGTTCCCAACCGCATTGGATGCGCAATATTCAGGGGGAGGGGGGCTGGAAGGGTCGGTTTACGTATTTTTCAATTAAATTATGTCATTTTGTACGTATTGTAATAGGGAACGTTTATTACCTTCCACATTTTCTTTCTATATTTTAATGTTTGTAATAAACATACTTGTACTTAAAATTGTTCTAATATACAAAAGTATTTAAAACAAAAACACTAGCAAATTGGAAAAAACAAATTCAATCAAACTTGAGCATTTATTAAAGAATTCGCTAAAATTTAATAATGAAATAGGTAATGAAAACACGTTTCAAAGGATCGTCAGTGGAGTTAAGTTTTTGTTTGATTTGACATTGGTCTTATGGAGAATAGATTCATGCTAGCCAGAAATCACCATACATTTGAGCATACCACCCCCTCCCAATTAAATTCTTGGATAACTTTTCAAAAGTTATAAGATCCCTCCTCCATGGTTAGGCCGGTCAGATAAAGTTAAAAAAAGTAACTTTAGAAAAAAATCAGCTGTAACGTTTTGAAACAAAATCCAAACTAAAGCTTAATTAATTCTATAAAACATGATAATTATTATATTTTTAAACTTAACCTTAAGGAAGTTTCCAAAATATATCCAAATGTTGTAATTTTAAGAATATTGTAAATACAATAATAATGTCAGTGCGTTTATAGTTTTTTCTATGAAAAGGGTTTAGACTCGTACTACAAATAATATTTGAAACAATGAAATATAAAAAACTAAATAAGGAGAGGGGGTTTAAAATGAACCATTTCGTAAATTGGAAATTTAACAAATAGTTTTTCTTTGTTCTTTTAGACCTGATTCTGACCTCTCCAGTGACATACATGTAATTTCATAATCAGACAGCATGTTTGAAGCCACCATATTAGCAAATTTATCTAAAAAAACAAAACAGAAACCATTATGCTTTGTACAAAAGTTATCTATAATGGTATAATGTCTAGGAGACCCGTGATGTAGTTTTTTCGATCAAACAAGACTAGACATTTTTTTCACAACAACTGATTAGGATATTATAAAAAATTAGAACACGAATTCACATTATTTTTAATTTTTAGAAAGCTGTAAAACAAAAGCGTCCGAGTCTGTCAGGCCCATGGTTACAGGTCCGGTCATTTACTCATGATGTACTCTGTGTTAACTCGATCGCTCAACATACCTTCGGTGTGATTGTTTGTGTTATGATCACAGCAAAATACATTGTCAATCTTTAAGAACTTTACAGTACAAGTGCTTCAAATTAAGATGGAACCATACATTTGTAAACTTTTTCAAAAATGTTTTCCTTTGTATTCAAAACGATGGCCATGAACAAGGAAACTCCTCACTTATAGAAGAATATGCAAAACCCACAGTACATTTATGTTGTTATATTGCGTTTACATGAATCACGGCGCGCTTCACTTGACGTTCAACAAAACAGTACTGAAGTAAGGTTTACTGTGTACTAAACTACGAGTTTATGGATTAAGTAGATAAATAGTATGGATTCGGCCTGTTTGTCTTTTTAACGGTTGATTACAATATTGAAATTTAATAAACAGTTGCTCAATCAACGTAGTTTTTAAGATAAATTTCAACATTAGGATTTTGTAAACATATCGGATAAAATCAATGTTGAATAGCACACAATTTATAATTTCACGTTTTTCTTTTTACTTCTCAATTAATTTATTTGTACCCAAATAGTTCTTGACACAGGCAACTTATTAAATGTTTGGAGTTAACAAATTTAACCTATTCGTTTTTATGGTACAGTGCATAAACTTTTAAGAAAAGTTTGCATAGTGTTAAAAAATGACAGATAATAATTTTGATACAAGCAATTGCTACTTTTTTTTATCAAAATGTATACTTTTTAATATTGGGATTTTCACCTTAGATAAGAATGTTTTCAAAACAGGTAACATCCACTAAGCTTACACTTAATTTGTTTCAAAATATTAGTCACTAAAAATACTTCAACTTTTGAGTAGACATTGTAGAAAAGCTGTGAAAATTGGGGAACTAAAGGTGCCACTGTCGATGGAAATTATGATGTAGGTATTTATCGTTTATACGTTAAATAAAGTTAAATTAATTTACGATAGTATGAAGTAACTTTAATTTTAGGGCTACTAAATTATCAATAACTATACTTAAAAAACCATGAATGAGAACTGCTATTCCAATTGTAGTTTGATGTGTTTTAAAACGAATTTTTGTTACTATAAACGAAAAGATTTTAACGAGATTTATTTTGGTTGAAGAAAGCATTGGTTATGTTGGGGAACACTACAAAATTGTCGAATTATAATTGAAAAAAAGTATTGAATTATACATTTTTGAAAAGCACTATACCAAAAGCCAAAATGTCGAAAGTTTCTAAGAAATGATGAATTCGATTCTTAGAGTAAAACGAATATATTCAACAAACGTAGATGAACTTTAAAACAATTGTCAAACAACCCTCTGAAGAAATTAATGATCCTATCAATTTTAGATATGCTAAGCTTCCAGTTGTTTTATACAATAAAACACAAACGTGAATTTTTGACAATACACTTGTTCCGAAAACAGTTGCATTTTTAACCAATTAGCAGGTGAAGTCTGTTAGACATACGGCAGGCAGTTTGGTTAGTCCAGGTGACCCTTATCACTATCAGCTGTGCGGGTCCTCCACACCAGCTGATAGCACCTGCGGCAGACTGCTGACCAACTGCCCTCTGGGGGTACAAGGATAATTATCATTTAATGAGGGAGGATCACGTGTTGGCATAAATTTGGAAATTTCGTTTCGGTCAGTTTTTACTTTCCTATCATATGAAAGTAACAGATTAACATCTGAATAATCTTATAACCATAAACTTATAAACATTTTGTTACACATAGGGCAAAACCATAATTACATAAACAAATACCACATATTCAAGTAAAAACACATTAATTTATTACAACAGTGATACCATAGGATAACCTAAATTAATAATTTTTGGATCGCAGAAACGTTATGATAACAATTCATAAGTGAACAAAAAATCTATTATGACACCATTATCATAATTATACTAATCAAATAATTAAAATCAATTTAAACAATTTTATTTGTTTACTTCACAGTTTGTTTACAGAACATAGCGCCAATCGCTAAACAATTACTTAACTAAACAATCTCAATTGTTGAGTAATATATTCTTCTAAAGAATAATACAATTAATCCGGATATATCGTGACTTACGTTTGATATTTAGCTGTGTAGAGGAAGCTCTCCACCGCCGTACATCACGGGCGTGACGAACTTCTGCCTTCAAGGCTGTGCTCATATATAAAAAAACTTAGATAAACTGTACAAGTTTGTTTTATTGCTATTATTAAAATTATTATTAATTGTCTCATTTATATTTGAATATAACATTTACGTTTAATTTTATTGTCCTAAGCTTGATTTGTTAATGTGGATAAAACCAACCAATGGATACTGATTGCATAATAGGTAGGGCTTGCTACAGCAAAGTGAGCACGCAACCTACCATCTACCCAGTCTGTACGACAATGATTAATGGAATTACACAGTAGAGGAAGAGTAATCTCTTTCACTTCCACCTCTTAGTGCATCTCTCTCACACCAGTGCTTTCAGCAGGCCACAATCTAAGTGGCTTATCTTTAGTCATAAAACTGTTAATATACACAGAAACAATGGGCGCTTACAGAAATGTGTGGCCTCATAGTCTTTAGAAAATTCTTGATAACTCGGGAGTGGTGACTTGAATACTTATTCTCCTCAACTCCCATTGCCATTAGATTGTGTCAAGTGTGTTCATTTTTTCATTTCATACTTTAGTTAGTTGCAATTTTGTTTATTTAACTATGGATGATGATGAGTGGAAATGGATGAAGACATAAAACATTATATATGTATGACAAAATTGCCCAGTCAATTCTACTTGAAATTAATATATTACTTAGTATAAAAAAATCAATGAAGTAAAACTAAAAACCAAATATGTATTAGGGGTCATGATTCCAGATAATCAAATCACCAAAAACTACAAAATTAAAACAAGACTTAAAAATGAACCAACAAAAATTAAATGGGAAACACAAAAAGTGTTCTAAAAGTCTGAAAAGAGAATTTACTAATACTGAAAACAAGAATTAAATCCCAATCTTGTACATATAAAAAGTAAATATCAATTTTTATGACTATATACTGTTGTTTATTATAATAACAAAACTTATAATTTATTTCATTTACCAAGTCAACAATGTATGTTTTTATGGTGAAATTCTTTTTATTAAGTTTATAACTGTCATTATTTTTCAGGTCTTGTAATGCTGAGACCTCTTTTATTGAGTCCGCAATAGTCAAGATAACACTGACTAATGATGGATTTGGCTAAACAAGAAGAATCAAAGCAACAGAGGTCTCCAAATTTTCATGTAATATACGACAATTTATTGTTCGCCACCTTACTGTTGCAAACTCAATATCTACCAAGAACACTAACTATACAGAATTTTGCTTATAAAGATAATTTAATAACGTTTGAATATAACTTTTGAAAGATTACAAAACACTTCATACATTGTATTCTTTCCTAACGGAAATTCAGTCCAAAAGTCAGCAAAGAGAATTTTGGAAATTTCTGATCCAATTAATAGACAAAAAGTATTGAATTAATTATTTTGATATTTTCTTATTTATTTATTTATTCATAAGACGCCGATCGTCAAGATATGGGCGAATATGAATTTCGAATGAATGTGATGAGTGTATATGAGCGAATGTAGTCATTTTTACAATCTAAGGCCGACTATTCCTTAGAAAGTGTCATTAATTAATAGCCCAATGACAAATGAACAGCCGGTGGTTATCAGCTGATCCTTCTCAAAATGTATTGACTCTGATTGGGATCGAACTGAGAACCTTTAGCAAGTGAAGCTGGGATTGAACCAACTACGCTACCGACCAATTATTTATAGTTATTTATCTTACAGTTATTTATAGTTTTTTGATAAATTTAGAGTTTTTCATTATTGTTATTAACAACCCTGACACACTATTTGAGGTTGTCTATCGTTAATAAAACGCAAACAGAAGATACTGTTTGCAACGTTTAGTTCTTTTTTACGATTTGGAGGGCCAGGCTTCAAACCTGGTAACAGTTCCTAAGCCAAAAAGGCTTATTGTGTGCCCTCCATTATAGGACTTTAAACCTCATCCAATCCAAGGTCCTTAGATAACCTTGAGATTGCCTTGATGAGGCTTTCCTGTGCTCCAACTTGGCCACGTTCTAAACGCCACCCAAGGTGAGAGCCCGCTTCCTAGCTAGGCCGGGCAGTGGAAGAGGATGTGCCGTCCGAATCCGCGACACAGGAGCGCCTCTTACCTGGCTGAGGGGTTGTCATAAATAATTTTCGCTAGGGGTGCGACTCAGGGAATCCGTGACACAGGAGCACCTCTTACCTGGCTGAGGGGTTGTCATAAATAATTTTCGCTAGGGGTGCGACTCAGGAGCGCCTCCCCATCCCTTTTCGGAGGCTCTCCTGTGTCGCACCTAAAACTACCTGTCCTCGGCATTCTACCTGTTTCCTACCTGCTATCGAGCTCATCTCGCGGGGCCTCCTGAATGCCTACCAATCTAATATCACAACAGCTACTATGATACTGACTTTGTTAGGTGCACTGCATATTTTGTAGGAGTAAGTGTAACATTGGTTCTTAAACGGTTATACTAAAAGACCAATCAAAACTATTAATGTACTGTGATAAGTATTCTTAATAATGTTTCATTTTATTTTAATTAATAAGAGGTTAAACTATTGCAGACTTGTTTCAAAACAAGTTTGTTACTGTACAGATAAAATACACCCACGCTTGTTTATTCACACTAACTATCTTGGTCTTCGGATATTGACCGCGTCACGTTTACTACATCAACTCCCGAAGACTAAGAAAATAATGTATTTATAGTCATCTTTTTAAAAAAATTATAAACTTGATACTATTTAGTTTTATGTAAAAGGAAAATGTAGACACTCTTCCTTTGCTCATGACTTGTCCCTTTAACCCAGGAGTATTAATTATGAAATATTCATAGTTTATACAAATTCATAAAAGCCAAGCAGTGGTTTTTAAAAAATTGTATAATTTTATTACTTGGCAAGTTGTTTCAAAGAAATTGAAGAGTTGCAAAAAAAGTCAATAACTACAAATAGGCTTGTAAATAAAGAATAAGTATTTCTTAGTTTTAATACGTAATAATTTGTATAACATTCTAAAATAATAAAATCAAATGAAATAAACTAGTTTCCAAAATATAATGATATAACTGTTATTACAAATGTTGTAACTTATTTAAAAATTAAAATTGAGCTTTACATTTGAAAGAAGATGAACTAGTTTATCAGTTTTATCTAATTAAATCAAGAACTTATTGTGCAGGTGTAAAAATGTTCTGAGACTGGAAGACAATATAAGATATTTTATAATTTAATTTGATTTTGACGCTATTCATATTGAATTATCACTCGCTAATAAACGTCTTTTGATAATTTACGCTATCTAATTTCTATCTATTTCAATTATTTAATGGCTATTTTTCAAATGATTACAGTATTGACGATTCAACCTGCTTAGCCTTGATTTAATAGAAAGGACTATGAAAAATAGTTACTTAGGAATACGTCAAACGCTAACCAATCCACGATTTTACGTCTTATACAATACACCTTTTCTATGACTAGAAGCGTGTCAATGAATCGGACTATAACAACTTATTTTAACATAGCTTATATTTACAATTTCAATACATGAAGGCTTTTTTATTTCTAAAGTAATTTGAAGTGTAAAATTTGCTAACAAACCCGGGAATCGAACCCGGATCATATGTAAATACTGTAACATGTATGCTTATTTTAATAAAAATACATATCGCCTACTGTTAGATTGCTCTCAAGTTGAACACAATCTCACCATAGATATCAAGAGCCCTTAGTTTTTGAACCCTTGTCAAACCCTTGTCACACTGGACCCGCGAGGGTACGACAGTGGAGCGCCTCAAGGGCAGGCGCTCCACTGTCGCAGTTGTGGTATTTCTTGGCTGACAGTTTTATTAGTTTTTGCCAGGCGCTCCACTGTCGCTCTCCCGTGCCGTCCAGACTCCTCCTCCCCACATTTCCTTCACAAGAAAATGGGCATTGGGAATACCATCTTGTTCATGTGTGCCCAAAACGTCTAGTGTCCAGTTATAAAACCAACCATCCTTCGGAGTTCTGATCTTGCAAGAGAAAGAGCTTCAGCCGTGTTGGAGTACGACAGCCCCAACAGGACCTCCTTTGCTTGCCTGTTACCTGGCGTTACCTTCCAGGTCTCCTGGAACTTGCCAGTAACCCATGTAGAGGCAACCCTCTTGGTGAAGCTGTGAGCAACCTCGTAAAGGAACCCCGCTCTGGGCCAACGAGATGTTCCTCAGTGCTTCTCCTGGCACAGTGGTCTGCCCTCTCATTTCCCATTAACCTGGTGTTTACTTTTAGTTCTTCTGAAACAACTTAAGTATTTTGAAATGGTTACAAAACTCATTGATATGCAAACAGAAGAGATAAATTCATGCAATTCAGAAGTCATTAACAAACAAATGCCAAGACACTTAAATAAAACCTTAAATAATGAAATAATTTAATTGAATAACCAACATTACTGCTCATGTTTTCTGACGAAGGACAGAAAACTGTAACCTTATAAATTTTAATATTTTAAAAAATAAATTGAAATGTTTAACTCCTAATGTGTATGCGTGATCATAAAATGTTCGTTCAGACTTAAGCATGATTGTGTGAAAAACTTAAACCTGCAGTAACTGTGGAAGACTGCATGACCAAACAAATATGTCAAAATGCATTGTGATGCGCATCCACACTTCTTAGAATTAAAAAAAAAAAATGCTAGTAAATTTTGGAATGGACAGATATAAAGTAGTTATGATTAAGATCATATCAACTTGAATATTTTCTTCACATATGAATCTTATGTGCATTAGTGCACAAATTCAATCTCATAATCTGTACCATTGAGATAGATTTTAGAATTACTCAATCATTATAGATTATATATCACCTGTCATGAATTCCTCATTGAAGATGGCTTGCACAATATTATGTCCAGTTTCTTTTTAACTAGTTTCCATATTCAAAAAATAACCTTTTTAAAATAATATCTAAGTGTACGCAATACATGGAACAATCTCCATGTATGTGTAGTGTGAAGGAATTCAGTATTTTATCTTACACAATCTCAACTTCCTGTAACTTTTATTGAATTCTACTTCGTTTGAAGAACATTTAACTCTGTTCTATTTTCCTTTCAAACTGAAGCCATAGCACTAGAAAACGTCTATAAGTCGCATCAACTAAATCCCGCTCTGGTTCGGCCGCTACTAACCAAACTCCTACTACGGCTAAGGGTCTGCATATGTTTCCTATTGTCCCTCTACCGCCCGAGTACAAGGGTACATTTATTGCCTTATCAACTGCTGGGTGCCAGTATAAAGGAGTGTTTTGTCAGTTACTGGACAGAAGACAATTTGTGACTGGCTAGTGATGTGTCGGTCTCCTCGAGTACACTAAAATCCTAACGGAAGGGCTCATCTCTTCAGAGCGATAAAATCATAAACTTGGTCGGCTTTTTTGACAGAAAACCAAATTTTTCAGGCTGACATTCGTTTTTACCCACGCAACCCAACGCACAGGGAGGCAGCCAGAGCAAAATTTAGTTGGTGCGACTTATAGCAGAAAGTTGACTTCTGTACCCTTAGACATTCTCCAAGTTAGTTTTTCTAAATCACCCACACAAAAGATTGCATATTTAGTATATTGGTAAAGGCACTCCACTGAGTGAAGTGAATAAAAACAAGAATATTCTAATACTAACCTATTTTAAGGAATATTTTACCTTTGATGTGAATAAAAGTTACAATATTCTACTTCCTGTAGAAAATTCTTAACTGATCCGGATGGGATGGAAAATACTATGTTTTGGTGTAAATATAGAGTACAAAATACTTAACAGGTTAAGAATATTCTAAACGATTTTTAAGGTGGTGGGGTCATGCTAGTTTTTCGTCCAGTCTGTGCCATGGCGATTTTCATAAACGTTCATGAGAGAAAAGTATACGGTGGATGGCGGCAAATTCCTCCGAATAAACGCAAAGAGTTATTAAGATTTTAGAATGAAAATGTGAACTTTTTGGCAACTGAATTTCTATATGAAACTAATGAAGGAAGAGGAGGAAAGCTTTTTGTTTGTTCACACATGGAGCTGTTTTTAATATTCGTTGGGGATCCAAGGTTTCGAAGTGGAGTTGGAGAAGATGTTGAAGTCGATCAAACTATGGCGTGCAAAACTGTTAATTACATAATTACATTATGGACAAAATTTTAGAAAAAGCTCACTGCAAATCTATTATGGCAAACACAAAAGTTTTCATGGCGTAATTGAAACGTTTGACTGTACCCACTAGATATTTAAAAAACCATCAGTTACACGTTACACTGTTTGGAGATGAGTACGTAAACTGGAAAGGTTTCGCAAGTATTAAGTAACTTGTGACACTGCGGGAAGTTTACATGCATTAGGGCTGAGTGGCCAGGCCAGCGTTGCCAACCTAGCTCAGTGTTTTTTCCCTAGATTACTCAAA
Source organism: Stictocephala bisonia (assembly GCA_035578905.1). Classification (NCBI taxonomy): domain Eukaryota; kingdom Metazoa; phylum Arthropoda; class Insecta; order Hemiptera; family Membracidae; genus Stictocephala; species Stictocephala bisonia. The sequence continues at coordinate 67,067 of JAQJVL010000643.1, read as the reverse complement.
GATTCCCTAGATACACGAATTTTGCGTAGATACCAGTGAACAAATAATAGAATAGAGAAGACAAGTTCTATATTAGTGTAAACCGCACCAAAATAGTCCGATGACATTTTAGGCGGTGTTACCATATCGTTTCTGAGAATCATCCAACCGCATGTTTCATCTATGAGAAGTATGCGTATGTTCAATACTGTCAATTCATATGGATGAAATCAGCTGGTTTGTTTATTCTATTAAATACTGGTAACTAAATTCACCAATTACATAGAAGCATTCAACTGAATAGTTAAGCAAGCTATTTACCACTTATCAGCTGCAATTATAATTATGGGAATTAGAATAATATGTTTTCACTACACTACTATGAGTTCAGTTGTTTTTCAAGATCAGCTGATGCATTATAAGTGTAATAGTTAACTATTTTTTCGCTCGGTTTTTTTAGAGTTTTAATTGTGTTAAAAGTTTATTTTTTTTGTTATTAATTGCAATATTAGTGATATTGAATACCTATTTTGTGTTTTTGTGTTGATTTCACCCAGTTATTGTTAAAATAACGAAGGGGTCTTTGTTTAAACATTGCTTACCTAAGCATAACCAAAAAACAATAATGGCTAAGCCAGTGTTTATTTTCCCTTCCCAATCTTCTGTCAACAAGCCTAAATCATGTGATTTAACACCCAACACTACAGAATCAAATGAAAACATTGATCAAGATTTCTTAAGACCACCAAAAAGAAAAACAGTCAACAATTGTGTAAATCTACAGCCTAAAAGGTATGTCTTAGATACTAATCAGCTGTGTGATCAAAACAAATTTAATCCACTATCAGACCACAACTACTCTATTGCTAATAATGATGAAAATGAGATGGATGATGTAACTGCTACAAGTGAATTGCATAAAATTGTTAAACCTCCACCTATTTTTGTCCACGATGTTAACAATCACCAGGAAATTGTCAAAGATATTAAAAGTGTAATTACTTGTGAGTTTACCACTGAAGTAAAAGGCTCATCATTGAAAATTAATCTTCAGACCATAGATGATTTTAGAAAACTGACACAATTTTACGACGAATCAAAAGTGAAATACCATACGTTTCAGACAAAAATAGACAGAAAATTAGAAGTCGTAATTAAAAACGTTCCCTGCTCTCTTTCTCCAGAGGAAATTCGAGATGAGTTAATCTCTCACAACTATCCGGTTCTCACTGTAAATAGATTATTTAACAAGGAAAAAAATCCATTCCCTATTTGTGCAGTCTCGTTAGAAAACAATGAATCTGGAAAAGCTATATTTGAATTAAATAGACTGTGCTACTCTGTTGTTCATGTTGAGCCTAAAAGGAAGCCTACAAATGTTCCCCAGTGTACTCGTGTCAACGTTATGGTCACACGAAAAATTTTTGCAAGCTCGATCCCAGATGTGTGAAGTGTACTGGCCAACATCTCTACTCTGCTTGTCCGAAGAAGAAGACCGACCCCCCTGTATGTGTTAACTGTGGGGAGAATCATTCGGCCAATTTCAAAGGCTGTAAATACTATAAAGATATACAGCAAAAGACTAAAAGCAATGTTACTGGACTCACCCATCACTCATCTACTAAGAGCACTGATGAAAAGTGCAGTACCGAAAACACTGGAATTGGAATAAAACCCTCCCAAGCCCGCCCTCCTTTTTCCAAGTCATACGCTCAAGCAACTAAGAAGACGTCAATAAATTTGAATCACCAAACTGATTTCAGTGTTTTTAATAACGACACTACTGAAACTGCAGCTAACGAGGTACTTGAAAGTGGCTCTAATATAGAACAATTAATATTAGATTTAGTTAAGTCAGCCATGCCTATCATTAAAAAGATTATATCTAATGTTATTACTTCACTGTTCCAAAATGCACCCTAGAACATGCATCATACAAAACTTAACAATCCTAAACTGGAATGCTGATGGCCTAAAGAGAAAGAAGAATATTTTTTCAGAGTTCATGGTTCGGCATAACATCGATGTCACCTGCATCACTGAGACACACTTTGTAATAAACGAGCCCTTTAAAATCCCTGGATACTTTATTTATAGAGAAGACAGGAATGCACCCAATACTTCTGGAGGAGTGGCAATTTTTGTAAAAAGAAACCTTAATCATCACAATATACTGTTGCCAAATCTTATTTCAGCTGAAGCTGTTGGTATCAAAATTAATTTGCAAAATGACCAGTCTTGTAATGTTATTTCTGTGTACAAATCGCCCAATCGACGTTTTCACCAACAAGATCTTTTAAATCTCAGTCATGGTGACACTCCAACTCTTATCTTAGGAGATTTAAATTGTAAACATCAATTTTGGGGTTGTAGGGTAACTAACCCGAATGGGGTTCGCTTGTTACGTGCTATGAATGAAACCAATATAAATATTTCAGCTCCGTCTGAACCCACTCATTACCCTTGGCAAAACAATTTCCATCCCGATATATTGGACATTACTCTTCACAAAAACTTTGGAGCTCCTATTCTACAACAAGTAATCAACGAACTTGATTCTGACCATCTCCCTATTATTGTAAGTTTTTTCATACAACCACTATTTTCTCCGCAAATTCCAAGACTGATAAACGGTCCAGTCGATTGGGATACCTTCTGTGCAGAATTCGACAATCGCATGAAAGTTCCAACGGACTTATATTCAGTAAATGGTATTGACAGAGCAGTTCAAGACTTTACAGAGTGTTTACAAATATCAGTCAAAAATGCAACTATCCGGACTTTTCCCCCTACACGAAACACTTTTCTTCATCCTCCTATGAGAATTACGCAATTAATTAGATTTAAAAATAGAGTGAGACGTCAGTGGCAGAGATACAGGTACCCTCACTTAAAGATGCAGCTAAATGAACTAATTCGTAAAGTACGTAGTGAACTTGATAAATATAGGATTAATTCTTATAAACATTACGTTTCTGATATTGATCCTGGTGATTCTAATATGTGGAAAGCAACAAAGAGGCTTTTACAATCACCGACAATTGTGCCTCCACTAAAACAAAATAATTTAATTTTTGAAAGTGATTCCTAAAAAAGTAATGTGTTTGCTGATTTTTTTGAGAATGCATTAATTCCTAATGTTGTTCATGATTTTGAAACTAACAGAAATGTTGAGGATTTTTTGTCCACAACCCCTAGCAGTGCAGAGCAGCCTGTGAAATTTACCTCACCCTCGGAAATTAAAAATATTATTAAAAATCTCCCCAACAGAAAATCTCCAGGGAATGACTTGGTACCTAACATAGTTTTGAAGAATTTGTCTACCAATGCACTTTCAATACTGGCATCTATTTTCAATGCTTGTATTTCTGTTGGTTACTTTCCCAAAAACTGGAAACTTGCTCATATAATTGTTATACACAAGCCCAACAAACCTAAACATTTTCCTAGCAGTTACCGTCCGATTAGTCTCCTTTCATCAATATCAAAATTATTTGAAAAAATTATACAGAAGAGACTGCTAAAACACTTGGATTCTTCTAATATCATCCCTCCTTATCAGTTTGGATTTCGTACAAGGCATTCTACATCTCATCAACTTCTACGAATCAATGAAATCATATGTAGAGGATTTGAGAAGAAGCTTCATTCATCGGCAGCATTTTTGGACATAACAAGTGCATTTGATAAGGTTTGGCATGGTGGCCTGTTCTATAAATTGTATCAGTTTGGACTTCCTTTGTATCTGAGAGCTTTGTTGCAATCGTTTTTGTCTGATAGGACTTTTTGTGTCAAACTCAACTGCACACTTTCCTCAGTTCGTCCAATAGGAGCAGGTGTTCCTCAAGGCTCAATACTGGGACCTCTTCTTTTTAACCTATACATGTCTGATATTCCTGAGCTTCCTCAGGCTACTATCGCTCTTTATGCTGATGACACGGTTCTTATTACCCAGCACATTGACATCAACCAAGCCGTAAATTCTTTACAATTCAGCGTTACATCTCTGACCGATTGGTTTAAAAGCTGGAGACTATCATTAAATCCATTGAAATGTGAAACAAAGGTTTTCTCTTTGAGGAAGTATACTTTGCCACCTGAAGTTGCTATTGAAAATACTTCAATTCCTTGGAACCCTGATGATCAAGGGATAAAATACTTAGGTGTTTACCTCGCAAACTGAAAAAGATTCAAATTTTCCAAAACAAAGTTTTAAGAATTGCAGTTGATAGTCCATGGTATATACGTAACTCTCATCTGCATGTAGAATTTGGACTCGATACCATTGATGCTTTTATTAAAAGAAGTTGTCGTAAGTTCATGGCAAACTTAGAAAATGTTCCAGGAGCTATTAGCTTTCACATTGGAGAACCTACTTTGAACAGGCGTTTGAAAGCCAGACTTCCTCAAGACGTGTTAGACTGATTTATAGGCATGTCTATGTAATACTTATTTGTTTATTTAACTTACTTAAATATGTTATATATATTTTTTGTTTACTGATTGTATTCATGTTACAGGGTGACTCATATATGAGCGAACCCGATAATGTTATTATTCCACCTGTTACATTTTCTGTGTATAATATGTAAAATGTTGATCCAGAAATAAAAGTGTACAAAAAAAAAAAAAAAAATCAGTTGTTTTCGTTATGTGTTTACAACCTGCGAAACATCATATTTTCAACAGCTGTCTATTGTTTACTACCGAAAGTAACATTGTTTACAACAGAAAATTTTCCACAGTCAACAACACCTGTTTTTATTCCGTAGTGTAGTGAAAAGTATCGTTCAAAACTCGAGTGAAAGCGTTTTGTATGTTCTCGACCAATTGAAGTGCTCGACAAGTCTCGCACTTCAAACATATGGTCTCGAACATGCAAAACCCCACTTTCCACTCTTGTTATGAAATATACTATTGTGTTTATTTTTGCAATTTCGCCAATGTGGCATCTTTGTCTTCTTGAGATGTGCGTTTATACCTACCGTCTTCTTTTCTATGTACCGTGGTTTGTAATAACAAATGATAGTATTTGTTTACTGCAACGGATGTTTAGACAAATCATCAATATTTTCAACGAATTTATATTTGACCACATTGCTGGGCGAGAAGTGAGGAGGGGGGCTTCACATGCCACAGCTGTTATCAGACTATTTTTGTGCGGTTTACATTAGTACACGAAACCAGGTAAAATATTTTAGAAAAAAATAGATTAAATAAAAAGTAGATACTGTAAATCGATTTGTAGTCTTATGCAACTTGTTAAGGAATGTCTCAACATCAGAAATATACTAATTGTAGTCAGGAAACTGTTAAAATACATAGTAAACAAAAGCAGTAAATAGTTGGAATAAATCGAAAAAATACATTAGATATTCCATGGAAAATTAGTAACCAGGGGGGTTTTAAGTCGCTTATTGTCATTTTAACATCGACAATTTAGTAAAACATAAGGCGGATGGGAAATTATGCTTTTCCACCATTATCACGATTGTTACGAAGAGATATGCATGACTGGAGACTGATAACCAGATCTAGATTTCAAATTTAAACGCTAAACATACCATAAAGGATTCCACCATATCATCACTGTCTCCCCTACTTACCGGGAAATTACCCTGAACGCAATATGAAATGAACCCAAGTCTTTTGTAGAATGAAGAATCCAAATATTAAGGTTTTATCACACGTCAATATATTTTATATTTATTTCAAATATATATTCAATATTTATTTGCAAGACTGCATATATTTCCCTAAATATTAGTGTATTTTCCCTGATTCCCTAGGATCTTCAAAACTTACCTAAATCTAGGGAAATTCTCTCTAGGTTGGCATCGCTGTTTCAAGTGAACGTGAAGCCGAAGCCTGAAGCTGATTGGCTGAAGCCTCCCAGTCCCAGCAGAGCAGTCGTAGTCACAAGCGTCTTGGGGTGTGGGGTCACTTTCGTGTTCGGCAGCCGGCTCCTCTAAGTCATTTCCCCCACCACTTGTCTTACGTTGTGAACTCTCGCCTCCATTTCGCGCCACACTCAATTCATTCGTCGTCTGTATCTGTATTTTTCTAACTTGAAAGAAAATAGTAAATTTATGTTTTAAAACTATTCATTTTTCAGTAGTTAATTCTATATACATAAAAGAAAGTTGTGTTAGTTACAGCGTTTATAACTAGAAAACTACTGAACCAATTGGCATGAAAATTTACAGGGATATTCCTTAGGTACTAGAATAACATAATAGCCTGTTTCCGTTTCAAAAAGCCTTAAGGGAAGCGTCCTATGGCCCTTTGCAGTTTACATGTTAATCTTATTGAAGAATGTTTTATTTTGTTTACCATGCCATGTTTGTCATTTCTTGATTAAATTAAATTAAGGAAACAGCTGTTGTAATGATAACCTAATTTTTAAAAACAAATCTATGCATAACAAATGAGAGCTATCAAATAGGTTTCTATTCCATTTGTTTTTTACGAATATTTGTTGTCAAATGTAATTGTTAAATGTTTTTAGTTAAATGTTTATTTATACTTTTTATTACGGGGTGATACTCTTATAACATTGCCCCGACCCAGAGTATCTGACCTTTCCCAACGTAGCCGCAATTCAGTTAGGCAACAGATCACTGAAAATCAATTGAATAAAGAGGATCGTGTAATCGCACGAGAAGAACGCCGAGTTAATATGGCGCAACGTCGTGCCACGCTAACTCCAGAAGAAAGAGATGCAGCCCGAGAAACCGCTCGATTAGCAATGAGGAATCGTCGGGCTTTTTTAAGAGATCAACAACTATTTGCAAGAAGAAATATTCCACGCGTTGATTTGAAACTAGCTGCATTTCAATACGATTCCACAATGAATTACAGCTCACACCCTTCGGTTGACATTGGCCCTATGGAGATTGTTTGTGATCACTGCGGAGCATTGAAGTTTGCTGGAGAAACTCCCGGATTGTGCTGCCTTAGTGGCAAAGTAAAACTGCCAATACTGACTCCACCACCTGAGCCATTGAACTCATTGCTTAGTGGTGAAACACCTCAATCACGTCATTTCTTAGCAAATACCCAAAATTACAATGGATGTTTCCAGATGACTTCATTCGGAGCAGACATTATTGGAAAATCTGGATTCAATCCAACATTCAAAATTCAAGGCCAAATCCACCATAGAATTGGATCATTGCTTCCTCCTGAAAGTGGAGATTTTAAATTCTTACAAATATATTTTATGGGCAACGTTGAGGAGCAGCTTGATCGACGACAAGAAATCAACACATCACTAAGAAGAGAAATCCTTCAAGGTCTTCAGCAGCTTCTTAATGAACACCATGTATTAATTAATCTGTTGAAGACTGCTATGGAGCGCATGTCACATGATGATCACAAAGTGGTGATCAGAGCAGATAAACGTCCAGTAGGAACACACGAACGCAGGTTTAACGCTCCAACAGTAGATGAAGTTGCGATTCTAATAGTTGGGGAACACCTGGAAACTCGCGATATTATACTTACACGTCGAGATACTGGACAACTGCAAAGAATATATGAAACACACCGATCATATGACACGTTGCAGTATCCACTGATGTTTTGGCAAGGAGAGGATGGATACCACTTCTACATCAAGATGGTAAACCCGTTGAATGGTGAGGAAACTACCAAGAAGCTTAGCTCAATGAATTTTTACGTTTATCGTTTGATGATTCGTCCCAATAGTGACAACTATTTGCTACGATTTCGTAGACTGTTTCAGCAATATTGCGTCGACATGTACGTTAAAATCGAAACGGAGCGCCTAAATTTCATTCGGTTAAACCAAGCCAAACTGCGTTCGGAGCAGTATATACATTTACGTGATGCAATAACCACTGAAGGAGATGCAGCTAATGTTGGTCGACTGACAATTCTACCGGCGACGTACACAGGTAGCCCGCGTCATATGCATGAATATGCCCAAGACGCAATGACATATGTCCGTCATTACGGTCGTCCAGACCTCTTCATTACCTTTACGTGCAATCCAAAATGGATAGAAATTCTTCAATTACTGCTTCCCGGACAAACGTCGAGTGATCGGCATGACATCACCGCACGAGTCTTCAAACAAAAAATTCGGTCACTGATGAACTACATTGTTAAGCTATGCATCTTCGGCGATACGCGATGCTGGATGTACTCTATCGAATGGCAAAAAAGAGGTTTGCCGCATGCACACATTCTTATTTGGTTGGTTGAAAAAATTAGACCAGATTAAATCGATGACATTATATGTGCCGAGATTCCTGATTCTACAACTGATCCAGAACTACATGATGTTGTGATCAAAAATATGAAACATGGACCTTGCGGTGCCATTAATCCCCTATCACCTTGCATGGTCGACGGCAAGTGTTCAAAGCGATATCCACGTAATCTTACAGCAGAGACCATCACTGGTAACGATGGTTATCCACAGTATCGCCGTAGATCACCTGACAATGACGGCCGAACTACCACAACAAAAGTAAAAGGAATTGATTTATTGGTTGACAACAGTTGGATTGTTCCATATTCTCCACTCCTTTCAAAAACATTTAAGACACATTGCAACATTGAGTATTGCAATTCAGTAAAGTCCATTAAATACATATGCAAATATGTCACAAAAGGTAGCGATATGGCATTTTTTGGAATACAAACTAACAATACTAACGATGAAATTACAAACTATCAAATTGGTAGATATGTAAACTGTAACGAGGCGATTTGGCGAATATTCATTTCTAGAAATCCCTACATCGAGGTGAATGAAGCTATGCATAACCAGGCGTTGATATTAATCGAAGATATGTGTTATCTCATGTGTGGCAGTTTGTTAGTTAGGTTAGGGATGCCAGCACCAGATCGTGCAATGAATGACGCACTTAATGGAGAGTTGAAACGCGAACGTGAATACAATATACTTGAATTGCAACAATCAGTTCAAACGAATGTAACCCTGTTGAACCCACTACAGAAGGAGGTCTACGATGTAATAATGAAGGCAATTTATGATGGAAATGGTGGTATATTTTTCTTAGATGCTCCTGATGGCACTGGAAAATCATTTCTCATGTCATTGATTTTGGCTACGGTTCGTGCGACATCGGACATTGCTATTGCAGTTGCTTCTTCTGGAATAGCGGCTACATTGTTAGAAGGATGCCGTACGGCTCATTCAGCTTTTAAATTGCCTTTAAACCTTCAAACTAATGAACAACCCACATGTAATATTGCAAAAAACTCTGAAATGGCCAAAGTGTTATTAGAATCAAAAATCATTATTTGGGACGAATGCACAATGGCGCACAAACGTTCATTAGAAGCACTAGATAGAACACTTAAAGATTTGCGCAATAACACAAGATGTTTTGGAGGTGCACTGATATTACTTTCTGGTGATTTCCGGCAAACACTGCCAGTAATTCCAAGATCAACACCTGCTGATGAGATAAATGCCTGCCTCAAATCATCAAATCTTTGGCGATACGTAATAAAACTAAAATTAACATCAAATATGAGAGTAGAATTGCTAAACGATCCATCAGCTGAAGACTTTTCAAATCAATTGCTTACTATAGGCAATGGCCAAGTACCTGTCGACACATCAAGTGGATTAATTTCATTTCCTGCAAATTTTTGTAATTTTGTATCCTCAAAAGACGAACTCATAGCCAAAGTTTTTCCAAACATTATAGTTAACCACAAAATTAACAAAATTGAGCGAGCGAGTAATTTTGGCAGCTAAAAACACTGATGTAGACACTCTAAACATCATTATACAGAATCAAATTGTTGGAAATATCCATTCATTTAAATCAATTGACTGTGTAACGAATGAAGACGAGGCCACAAATTATCCAACCGAATTTCTAAATTCCTTGGACGTGTCCGGTTTACCGCCACACAACTTACAATTGAAAGTTGACTCAGTCGTCATTTTACTAAGAAATCTAAACCAACCGAGACTATGCAATGGGACACGTTTAGTAATAACAAAATTAATGACCAATGTAATTCACGGAAGGATACTAAAAGGAAAGTACAAAGGCGAGGAAGTTCTAATTCCAAGGATTCCTATGATCCCTACAGATATGCCCTTTGAATTTAAAAGAATACAATTTCCAATTCGTCTTGCATTTGCCATGACCATAAATAAGGCACAAGGTCACTCTTTGAGTGTTTGTGGATTGAACCTAGAAAATGCGTGTTTTTCACACGGCCAACTATACGTGGCATGTTCACGAGTCGGCAAACCATCCGATTTGTTTGTACTTGCGCCTCAGAAAAAAACTAAAAATGTCGTTTATCACAAAGTGCTTCACAATTAAAAGTTTAACCATGAAGGTCTTAATGTCCATAAAGGCTTCAACATTAAAGAATAATGCTAACACAACTGATAAATAAATTAACTTTATTGACTGACTATATTGAATGATGTATGTTTGTTTATTTTTTTTATAAATACTATATTTAATAACTGTGAGTTATTTAAATTATATTGTAGCCTATATTAATGTATTATTATTTAATAATGTAAACGTGCTTGAAAATAATTTCATCATAAGCTATTACATCACAAAATGTTAACATAAACACATTATCAGATTCATTGTTAGGTGGTACGAAGTTCGCCGGGTCAGCTAGTATTTAATAAAATGTTTGCTTCTGTTGAACTTAATTAATACCGAAATTATTTTTGTAATATTTTAATTTATTGTTATCGTATCAAAATACTGTACTGATCTTAGTTTAACTGTACAGCATTATTTTATTTATATTTGGCCTCGATAAGGTTGTTAAACTTATTGGATTAAAATTAATTAGTCTATAATTAGTGTTACTATTTTAAATCAGTGAATATACTATGATGACTTCTGGATATTTATCCAAATATTCATCGCACCTTTAAAATTAACAAATGGTAGCTGACAACAAACCATACGAGAGATATATATAGTTGGAGTGTCACCTTGCCTTAGATTTAAGAGATATTGTTGGTAAAAACGTCGATAGGGTGATTTATACACGGATATAACATTACAAGATTGGTCAATTTGCAAATTAATTCTGATACCTACAGCTTGAGCTGAAATGAAATAAGATGTGGCAACAGTATATTGTAGTGATTGAGGTACAGTATCTTTTTATAAAAATTACCACTCCTCCAGAAGCATTGGGTGCATTCTGTCTTCTCCTATAGATAAAGTATCCAGGGATTTTAAAAGGCTCAATTATTTATTTATTTATTTACGGAGAACTCGATTTTACAGATAAGTACAACAGATAATAATAATAATAAAATAAAAATAAAATAAAAATAATAATAATAGAGCAAACATAGAGATGACTTTGGACAATCTCCAGTCATCGGAGAATTTGTCTTTGGAAGATTCCTCTGATCGCAGATTGGCTGTCATAAAAGAAGTCGAAATGACGACACAGCTGATTGCCAAGTCGATGCAATCGTGGAAGAGGACCTTGCATGATGTAGTTGGTGGGGTGCGACCGACAAAAACCAGGTTGTATGAGCGGGTCATTCTTGAAGCACAATAGGTCAATGCGACAGAGTAGGACAGAACAATCGACCGTGCCACGTAGAACTCCCCATAGGAAAAGAGCATCAGCTTGTTGCCTTCTAGTAGACAGAGGGAGAAGTCCAAGAGAGGCTTCAACTAGATCAATGGGTACATCAAGATATTTGTGACCGAGCCTAACACCAACAGCTCGGACGAAGCGTCACTGGATCCTGTCTAGACGTTCAATGTAATTGAGTTGATAAGGGCACCAGACAACAGAACAGTATTCAAGTATACTCCTTACCAAGGACTTATAGAGGATATTCAGCGCCTCAATGCCACCACTCCTTGAAACTCTTAGTATGAGGTTGAGCATTCGTAGGGCTTTACCACAGATAAAGTCAATATGCTTATCAGGGCTGAGATCAGCAGAGAAGACGACATCAAGATCACGGACGATTGTACTACAAGATAAAACAGCTCCATTGAGCATGTAGTCAAATACCACAGGAGGTTGGGTAGAGCGAGTGAATGAAACCAGTGAACATTTGGCGGCATTTATGTTCATAGCATTAGTGATGCACCAGTTCTCAACTAAGCCTAAGCATAGGTTCATCTGCAGTGTCTCAGTGTCACAAGGGTCCCCAATAGCACGGTAGACCTTGTCATCATCCACAAACATTAGGCAATCAACATTTAATGACTTGACCAAGTCATTAAAATAGAGATTGAAGAGAAAAGGGCCCAGGCGTGATCCCTGAGGGACACCAGAGATGGCAGTGAAAGGTCTTGATAGGGCGCCAGTGAAGCTAACTAGAAAAGTTCTATTATTCAAATAGGAGTGAAACCAAGAAAGTAGGCTGCCACATATTCCATATCCATGAAGTTTGGCCAGAAGATGCTTATGACTTTAATGTCATAAAGTGTGTCTCAGTGTTATGACATCGATGTTATTCCGAACGAAGAACTCTGAAAAAATATTCTTATTTCTCTTTAAGCCATCAGCATTCTAGTTCAGGATTGTTAAATTTTGAACAGTTGTGAGATTAAATCGAGCCATATTATAACAGTGTTTTAATTATGCTATGAAATAGTTGTTTAAATAAAAGTGTTTATTACATCAATTACAATTTTCTCTAAAGTAACAGTAGAGGTATTATCATGTGAATTATGATTTTTGAGGAATGAGACGCTTCAGTTGTAGTGTATGAGTATGAGGATACATTATTAGTAATAGCTTGAGCGTAATATCTTGGTCCATTAATTGTTGTCTCTGTTGTACCTTGCTCATTTTTATCATTAATAACACCACTGATATTTTTTTAGGATCTAATTTGCAGAAGTTTTGTGTGTGTCCAAAGCGCTTACATGTGTACATTGTAGTATGGTTCTATTCTCTCCTTTAGGTTCAATACTTGTAGTAAAAATGCACAGTTTACCAGTGAAAATATATCATTTATTTGTTTTTCGTCCTTTTCCAAGGTGAAAACACAGAGGGATAGAAAATTTTCTTTATTTAGCAGTCAAACTACAATTAAAGTAATATATCCAAGAGAGGCAAGTTCAGTTTTTATTTCTTCATCAGAAAGTGAACATGAAACATTTCGAAATACTACTTCAAGTTTATCTTGTTTTGTTTGAAATGTGCAGTATTTAACATTATCTTGGGCATAGAAAGCCGTCAAATTTCTACAATCATCAGTGTTTGGGAAATTTACTGAAGGTCTTCCCTTTCACTTCAGTAGAAAAATCAAATTTGACAATTTGCTAAATATCTTTTGTGAATATCATCCTGATGATTGTTTACATCATATATAAATGTAAGTGGGAGATTCTACATGATTCCCTCTGACATATAGTGTGAGTCCTTATATGCTTAATCAAGGTACACTTTGTAGAAGATCTATAAGGGCATTTGTCAAATTTAAATGGTTTATCTACAGAGTGAGTCCTTATGTGCACAATCAATTTGTCCTTTCTAGTAACTCTGTAAGGGCACTGGTCACAACTTAATGGTTTCTCACCAGTGTGAGTCCTCATGTGAATTATCAAATGATTCTTTCTAATAGCTCTATAGAGGCGTTGGTCACAACTAATTGATTTCTCCCTAGTATGAGTCCTAATGTACCTTATCAGATATCCTCTTTTAGTAGACCTATAAGGACATTGGTCACAACTAAATGGTTTCTCACCACTGTGAGTCCTCATGTGCATTATCAGAGTTTTTTTACAATAGACCTATAAGAGCATTGGTTACACTGAAATGGTTTCTCCCCAGTGTGAGTCCTTATGTGCATTATCATATTACCTTTTACAGTAGACCTATAAGGGCATTGGTTACACTGAAATGGTTTCTCACCAGTGTGAGTCCTCATGTGTCTTATCAGAGCACTTCTTATATTATATTTATGAGGGCATTGGTCACAACTAAATAGTTTCTCTCCAGAGTGAGATTTCATGTGCAGAATCAAATGATTCTTTTTAATACCTCTATAATGATAATGATTACAACTGAAAGGTTCTGTAATCTTCCTGGTCAAAAGAGACTTTCCTTTCTTTTTTTTGGTTTATGACTAAATTGGATAACCAATATACTATAAAGATCTTGAATAAAATTACTAGTTGTTGTTGATTAAGAACACATGACATACATTAATAAGATATTGGTAAAGGAAGCTAACTTCATAAAACCAATGAAGCTAACTCCATAAGTGTTAGGTGAAACCCATTATATTATGGGTGTAGATGATTGTATGGCGAAAGGTTTCTTCAGGCCATAATGTTTTACAAAACCTGTCAAAAATATATTCTTTAAATGCATTAACTTAACATACGGGTTGAGACTGTATGTTATAGCCACTGCTCTAAATACATATTTTTTAAGAGAAGTAAAAAAGCTCAAAATTGTAAAATAGAGATTCATGTAAAAATGCCTTTAGGGAGCTTGGATTGCTAACTTTGCACTGTCTTTTTTATCCTTGAGACTTTTAGTATATAAAGACTTGTTCTTGGCTAATTCAAGTGTGACTTGGTCCAAGGCCGAGACGTTTACCTATATGACTCTAGAGGCAGAGACAACTTCCATGCACAACAACGGCACAGAACTTCCACTTTCAAACGCTTGCCTTCTGACGTTGGTGTTAAGCTGATTAATAAGATCCCTGAAGGCATTAAACAAATAAATCAACTGAAAAAATCAACGCTTGACTAATACAGCTTTTTGCGTATAATGTTACTGAATTTTAAGTTTTTGATTGATTATTTTCTCTATCATCTTAGAAAAACAAGACAACAGACATATTTGTCCTTATATTCCCGTGACAAAAAACTATATTACAAAAAGGACCATGAACAAGTCCTTTCGAAAAGACAAACAAATCCAACTTGAAATTGTTAATGAACATATTTTTGATGGCCAAAGAATTTCGGAAGAGTTCAATTCCTTCTTTTCTTCGATAGGAATTAATCAGGGACCACACTCACAGCGAGGCCAGACTCCTGTTCCCCTAAGACGGAGTCCAGCAGCCTCTATGGTATTGGCCCCAGTTACGGAACAGGAGATTGAGAAAGTAATTAGAGAACTGGCACCTAAAAAGTCAAGTGATGTGAATTTCATGTCTACGTGGCTTCTAAAAAAATGCTCAACCCATATTTATAAACCTCTGGAACATCTGATAAATCTCTCTTTTTCAACAGGAAATTTCCCTTCCATATTAAAAACTGCAAAGGTGACACCAATTTTAAAAAAAGGGGATCCAGCATCAATTCAAAATTACCGACCTGTTTCAATTTTGCCAATAATAAGTAAAGTCTTGAGAAGCTATACTTATCCCTGTATGGTAAGCTTCTTAGGAAAAATACAATCTCATTTCGAAGGATCAATTTGGATTCAGAAAAGGTCGATCAACAATCGATGCAGTCGTGAATTTGGTTGAGAAAATTGTAGAGAGCTTGGAGAATAGAAAGGCCACACTTAGTGTGTTTCTGGACCTCTCCAAGGCCTTTGACTGTGTTGACCACACAATTCTTCTTAAGAAAATGCATGGTCACGGAATCCGCGGAATTCCCCTCGAGTGGCTTGAGTCATATCTTAATAATAGATCACAAATTGTTCAAATATATGAAGTACAGTCCGGATCTAAAAACCTAAAGTATGGAGTCCCGCAGGGATCAATTCTTAGCCCCTCCTATTTTTGATCTATGTAAACGAAATTGGTTCATCACTGCAGCATGGGTCACTCGTGCAGTACGCTGATGACACGACTGTCTCTTTCTCAGAAAATTCAAATGAGCAATTGGAAGTGCGGGCTTTTGTTGAAATAAATAATTGCATTCAGCACTTCCAACAACTCAATCTTAATATCAATCCAGAAAAATCAGAATGTATGCAGTTTTGTTTGCGGGCGTCAGGACTCGGAAGGAGGTCCGACGGTCATAATAAATGAAACTGAAATTAAAGACAACAATTCAACTAAATTCCTTGGAATGCACCTAGATCGAGGGCTGACTTGGAATGTCCACGTCGAAAATTTGTGTAAAGAAGTTTTATCATCAGGCATTTATGCTTTGAGAAATTTAGCTAAATTCTGCCCAACTCAGTTACTGATGACGGCTTATTACGGGTTGATCTACCCTCATATTACCTATGGATTAGCGCTATGGGGAAGATGTTCCAACACTAACTTTGACAGAAAAATTTAAAAATTCCCAAAAAAATGGCATTTAAAAAATAAACCTTAAAAAATAAATTTTCAAAGAGTCGTGATCCAAAAAATTCAAAGATTTTAAATATGTTGACTTTTACCTTGCCTCTACTTTCCCTTGAGAAGCCTAATTTTTGGTGGGAACAAGACTACTTCACAAGAGGCAGAGTTACTTTACATATGAATTTGAGGCGGGGGGACAACTACCAAAACTGGTCGTCATAAAAACGGTACCCCAAATGAACCCCTGCCTTCACGATGGGCGTTCTTTATAGTCAACGGGTTTTACCAAATTTTAAATAAAAAGTGTTTAAAAACGCCAAGGCGTTCAAGGGGTCTTCAAGAAGTTTTGCCCCAAAACAAGCTTTTAAATAGTTTAGACGAATTTTTTGCACATAACGGGGGAGGGGGAAAATCAATAACTTTAAATAACACAAAGTAAAAGTTGAAGGGGTTTTAAATTTGGGGGAAAGGGAAGGGGGTTTTTGGGTTTGTCTTTTAAAAAATAGAAAATGTTTGAAAGGGTGAATTGTTAGAATGGATGGAAAAATTTTAAAAAATTTAGTATATTAGAGAGTTTAGGAATCAAAAACTTCCCTTTTAAAAGAAAGTTCCCCAACATCAGAGTATTTTGCCAAAAAAAAAATTTTAAAAAAATTTTTAAAACACCAAGGCTTTTTTTCCCCAGGTGAGTAGAGGGAAGAGAGAGGCATTTTTCTACTAAACCTAAAAGAAAATGCCTTGGGGGTTAAAAATTTTGGGTTGAGGGTTTTTGTGTATTTTTTTGTTTGGCCCTATTTCTCTGATGTTAGTGAACTTGTCTTTTAAGGTAATTTTGGGCTGATGCCCCTACCCTCTCTAATTTTCTAATTCCTGGCCTCCCGGTCCCCCTTTTAAAACCTAACAAAAAATTTTTAAAAAAAATATGACTTTTGCAAAAACAATGTTTTTTTAATTTTGTCCTAATGCAAAAAAAGTTTTATTATTTTTAAATTATGAAATCCTTTTTTAAACTACATGGGGGAACATTAAGGTTGTGTTATTAACTTTTAATTTTTTTTTTTAACTTGTTTTTTTTGTATTGTTTTAACAACCCCAAATTGTTTTAAATTTAAAAAAAAAATTCAAAAAAATGGTCACAAGTAGATAACACTTTGGGCCCCTGGTTTTTAAACTTCAGTTAACCCCACCTGCTCTAACGGTTTTTTTGAAGTGTGCCTTTTCAATACGATTGTACATACGAGGAAAGGTCAAGCAGAAACTGCTACGACTACCACTCCCCCCTTCCTACAGTCTACAATATTTTTAGGGGAGTGGCTGTCTTTGCCCTTATGGGGCAACAGCCGTGTCCACTTTTATTAATTGACAACTTAAACAATACGGGTTTTTTCTGAGTGATTTGGGTTGTTTCCAGTTTTTTTAAAATCAAAAAAATTCTAAAAAAATTTAATTACCCGATTTTAAACCTTTATTAGGGTTTAATCACGGGGGCAAAAACCATTTCATCCATGTATATTTTTTTTTTTAAAATTAAAAATTTTTTTTAGAAACACCAAATCATTTAAAAAAAATACCCTTCTATAATTTGACATTAACAGCATGGCACTTTTTTAAAAAAATTTCAAACAATAACTTTATTATATCGGGGCGGGGTTCAAATTTTAAAATCTATATTTACACAAATAAAAAGAGGTTTTTAAAATAAACAGAAATTCCACCAGTTCTGAAATTTTTAAATTGAAAAAATAAATAAAAATTATCCCTCAGGTGTTTTTTTATAAAAAATCAAAATAAACTATTTTTTAAATCGAAATTTCTAATAAAAAAAAACCCCACATTCCCAAACAAAAAAGTCTCCCCCTTCGGGTAAAATTTCCGATCGTGTTTGAGGGATTTTGGCGACCGGGGCCAAAACTGTGCGGGTTCTAGCTTAAAAGGCAAAGGCCTTCGGGCCCCAGGCCTGTCGTGTATTAGATTATTTCCAAGCATCTTTTGTTTTCTTGTATATTGAAATTTTTACTTTTTTTTAAAAAATAAATTTTTTAATCGTTCTATTTGCTTAAATTTTTAAAAAAATTTACAAAAAAAAAAGAACTTAAAAAAATTTAAAGAGGGAAGGGAAAGAAGATATTTCCCTTGATTATTTTTGTCCCTTTTTAATTAAACCATAATATTAAAATTCATGTAAATTTTTTAACATACTTTGGAGATTTTTTTGTTATTCATTTTTTCCCAAAAATAAATTTTAAGAAGTGATAACTGTAGCTTAGTTTTAATTTTTTTTTGGGGCACAGGGGACTTTTTGTTTCAGTGGTTCACATCAGCATTGGGCCCTTTGGTAAACGCTTATATCCCCGGGCATTTGAACATTTTTCCAATCCCGGGAAAACCCCTGAAAAAGGTTCAAAATTTTCCCTAGACATTAGATTAAGTTTTTAAGCCTTTGCCCTCCAAAAGACCCTCACTTCCGGGACCATGCAAACCCTTTTTCATTTTGACTCTCTCCTGTATTTGCCCAAAAAATTTGTTTTTATCAAATTAAGCTTTCACCCTGACCAGGGGAAAATTAAACCAAATTTGTTTCTCTCTATGTGCTTTTCATGTGCACAACCAGGTGCCCAATTTTGAGCACCCCTATAAGAGCTTTTGGCCCCAAAAACCTAGGTTTCGCCCCATTTGTGATTTTCCTAAATGTGCCTTACTTTTTTTATTTTTTTCAGTAGCCCCTTAAAAGGGCCCCTTTGGGGTCACCCCCCTAAATGGTTTCTCACCAGTTTTGATTTTCCTCATGTGCCTTATCAAGACCCTTTCTTAGAGTAGTCCTTTAAAGAATTTGGTCACAACTAAAGGGTTTTTCTCCCATAGGGAGTTTAATATCCCTTTATCAGAGATTCTCTTAGGTACCCCATAAAGGACTTTGGGTCCAACAAAAGGGTTTTTCTCACCAGTATGAGTCTTAATATCCCTTTAAATCAGAGATCCTTTTTGGAGTATTTCCATAAGGACCTTGGGGCCCCACAAATTTAAAAAATGGTTTTTCACCTTTATGAGCCTCTTGTGCCTTACTATTTTACTTTTTTTTCAGTAGTCCTTTTAAAGCCATTGGTCACAAACTAAATGGTTTTTTCCACTAGTTAGAGTTTTAAAATTATGCCTTATCAGAGCTCCTCTTCGAGTAGCCCCAAAAGGGGAATTTTGGTCAAAACTAAAGGGTTTTTCCTCACCAGTATGAGTCTTTTTTATGTTTTATCGGGAAAACCCTTTTTTTTCAGAGCCCCTTTAAGGAAACTGGTCAAAATTTTAAAGGGTTTCTAAACCAGTTGAGTCCTAATGTGCATTATCAAATTTTTTTTTTAAATTTGCTTATAGAGGCTTTGGTCACAACTAAAGGGTTTTAAAACCACTGTGAGCCCCTCTTGGCATTACCCAGAGTTTCCTTTTTCGAGAGTTCCTAAAAGGGACTTTGGTCCAATTAAATGGTTTTTTCCACCAGTATGAGTCTCATGTGCCTTGACTTTTTTCTTTTTTCAGTAGCCCCTATAAAGACTTTGGTCCCAAACTAAATGGTTTTCAAAATTTATGAGTCTTAATATGCCTTATCAGGATCCTCTTCGGTAGTTTTTTAAAAGGACATTGGCCCACAATTTAAAATGGTTTCCCCAAATTTTGGGTTTTTAAATTTATCCCTTATCAAGACCCTCTTTCAGTAGTCCTAAAAGGGGCACTGGTCCCCAACTAAATGGTTTTCTCACCAGGTGAGTCCTCGGGCTTTATCAAATTTTTTTTTTTAATTTGCTCTATAGGGGCATTGGTCAAAACTAAAGGGTTTCTCACCACTGTGAGTCCTTTGTGCATTATCGGGAAAATTCCTCTTCGAGAATCTAAAAGGGGCCCATTGGTCCAATAAATGGTTTTTTCTCCCCAGTATGAGTCCTCATGTGCCTTTTCAGGGACCCTCTTATAGTAGCCTATAAGGTTTTTGGGTCACAACAAAATGGTTTCGGGTCATAACCAAATTTGGTTTTTCTCACCAGTGTAGTCCTTTCATGGCCTTACTTTTTTTTTTTTTCAGTAGCCCAAAAGGGGCACTGGTCAAAAACTAAATTTTTTTTCTAAACCGTGGGATTTCCTCATGTGCATTATCAAATTTATTTTTTTTAAAGCTTATAGAGGCATTGGTCAAAAATAAATGGTTTCTCACCACTGTGGTCCTCTTGTTTTTTATCAGAGTCCCTTGGGTTTGCCCCCTAAAAAGGACATTGGTCAAAACAAAATTTGGTTTCTCCCATTTTGAGTCCTCATTTTGCCTTATCAGAGTTCCTCTTATAGTAGACCAAATAAGGACATTGGTCACAACAAATGGTTTCTGGTCAAAACCCTAAATGGTTTTTCACCACTGTGGGGTCCTCTGTGCATTATCAGAGATCCTCTTTGAGTAGTCAAAATAAGGACATTGGTCCAACTAAAGGTTTTCTCCCAGTAGGTCCTTATTGAATTTTCATATTCCCTTTTTTTCAGTAACCTATAAGGGCATTGGTAAACACTGAAAGGGGTTTCTAAACCAGTTTTGATTTCCTCATGTGTCTTATCAGACCCTTTTTTTAATTATTTTTATGAGGGCTTTGGTCAAAAATATATAGTTTCTTTCAGAGTGAGTTTTAAATGTCCCAGAATCAAATGTTCTTTTTAATACCTCTATAATACAATGATTACAACTGAAAGGTTTTTTGCTTGTTTTTGTTTTTTTCCCCGGGACAAATGAGACCTTTCCTTTTGCTTTATGACAAAATTTGGTTAAACTTAAAATTTTACCCCTTTGGTTGGTTCTTTTTTGGGTTTTTTAAAAACATTAATACCTTTTTTGGGTCCTGTTAGGGTTTTGATTAAAACTGAAAAGGTTCGGTCATTATTGGGAGTTATTTGGGTTGTCAAATCATTTTTTTTTGGTCCTTGTTGGGAACGGGTTCGTCGAATGCCGGGTCTTCTAAGAAAGCAATCCTTATAAAAGTGTTTTTGCATCTGGTTTGCGGGCTCGGGGAGCGGGTTTAATTTTTGCATTTACCCCCTTTTTAAACAAAGAAAATTATAAAAAAATTTTTTATCTCATCATAAAATATTTTTAGATCTTGAAAAAAAATTAAATTAGTTTTTTGTTGTTTAAGAACACATGCATACTTAAAAAGGTTATTGATAAAAGGAAGCTAATTCATAAGTTTTTATAGGTAAAGGGCCCATTATATTAGGAGTGTAGTGATTGTAGGGAGAAAGGTTTTTTCGGGCCCTTAATTTTTTTAAAAAAATTTCTGTCAAAAATATTTTTCTTTAAATCCCTTTTAAACTTAACTTATGGGTTGATACTGTAGTTATAGCCATTCCTATTTTTAATTTAATTTTTAAGAGAAGAAAAAAGCTGCCCAAAAATTTCTTTTTCCAAAATTGTAAAATAGAGTTTAAATTGAAAAAAGGGTCTTTAGGGGGCTTGGATTGTTTAATTTTGCAGTCTTTTTTATCCCTTGGGGACTTTTAGTATATAAAGATCTTTTTTTTTTTGCCCCAATTTTTCAAGTGGGGACTTGGTCCAAGGCAGAGACGTTTCCCCTTTTTATGAATTTTGGAGGCTTGAAAAATTTCCCACGCACAAAAAACCCCGCCCCACGGGAATTTTCATTTTTTTAAAAAACCGCTTCCCATTTTTGCTTTGGGTTTGTTAAGCTGTTTAATAAGATCCCTAAAGGGATTAAACAAATAAATCAACAAAAAAAAAATTAAAACGCTCGATTTAATACAGTTTATTGTGTCTAGGGGGGTTTTACATCGGTTGAGGGCTTTATTATATGGGGTCGGGGAAATGATACTAATTTTATTCCCCAAAATTCCTCTATTTCTGGTAAAAATATTACGCAATTTTAATGAGTGTATGGGTGAAAGGGGTGAATAAAATTTTAAATTGTTTCTTTTAGTGGGATAGGATGATTTTTTTTTATTTTGAAAGGGTTTAATTTAAATTTTATTTATTTTATTCATTGAAGAAAAGAAGAAAAAAAAAGGGAATAAGAAAAAATTTGTGTATCTTCAGACCTTTTTTTTAAAAAAGATATTTTTTAAAATTTAAATTTAAATTTTAATGAAATTAGAGGGGATTCAAGTCTGAATCAAATGTTTTTCCCCCCCATAAGAAAATTTCCCCATATTTTTCAAGTCGGGTTTTTGAAAATAATGAAAAATTTAATTTCAAAAAAATTTTACATTGCTTGCACCCTTTAAAAATTTACAGAAGTTTCCTTAAATTTTTATTTTTTAATGTGTATTCTTTTTTGGGGCCCTTTTTTCCAAAATTAACTAACAAAAAAAGGTACACCCCCTCAGTATTTTTGTTATCCCCCTAATCCCACAAGCATTATTTGGTTCAAAAATTATGTTGTGTTTCCCGAAATAAAATCCCTTCTTAATGTTTAAGAAACAAAATAAATTTTTTTGCCCGTTAATAACTCTTAAACTTTTTATCATAAAATTTTATTATAGGGTACAATATTAAAACCTGCCCCTACAATATTAAACCCGGTCCTAAATTAAAAGGGGTTTGGAACTAATTTAAAGTTTTCGAATTTTTTTTTTCCCCTTATTGATTATTTTCTCTATCAAACTTTGAAAAACAAAACAAAAAAACATATTTGTCCTTATATTTTTTCCCTTTACAAAAAAAATATTGGTGATTTTTTTTCTTTTAAGCTGTTAACTATATTACATTAAAAAACCTGGAAATCCCCTTTTAAATACTTGGTTTTAAAAAATTAAAGGGTTTTTGTTATTAAACTTTTAATTTATTGTTTTTCTTGGGTTTTTTTTGTATGTTTTAACAACCTCCCAAAATTTTTTTAAATTTTTTAAAAAAATCAAAGAATTTTGGGCAAAATAGATAAAAACATTTTGGCTGATTTAAAAAAACTTTTGCTTTAAACCCCTTTCTTAACAGTTGATTGAAGGGTGTCTTTTCAATTCGTTTTTACATACCAGGAAAGGTCAAGCAGAATTGCTAAGACTACCCCTCCCCCCTTCCCAACAGTCTCAATATTATTATGGAGTGGTCTTTATGCCCTTATGTAGCACAAACTGTGTCCAAATAGATCATTGTTACAGGGGGTCACAAGGAAAAAACATGATCAATAAAAGATTTCTTTTGGGGATTTTTTTTCTCAGCTCATTTAAACAACCCTTCTAGAAAATTAACCCCCTTTTTAAAAATTTTTTATTTTTTTAAACATAGGGGCTAAAACCATCTCATCCATGTATCAAATTAAATCAAATATTTTTAGAAACACCACCCTACTCATTTTTCAAAAATAATTTAATTTGGAAAAGCAACCTTTTTTAATTTGACATTATTTCTGCTTGGGACTTTCCCTTTAAAAAAACAAAAAAATAAATTTATTTTATCTGCAGGTTTTTAAAATTTTTAAAAACTATATTTACACTATCAAAAAAAGGAAATTTTAAAAAATGAAAAGCAATTCAACCAGTTCTGTAATTTTCATTTCCCAAAAAAAATAAAAATATACTCAGGGGTTTTTTTAGAAATCAAATTTTCTATTTTAATGAAAATTTTTAATAAAATAAACCAAACACTTCCAACTAAAAGAAACTGGCCTTCAGTTTTAAAATTTAATATATGGGGAGTTGGGGACCGTAGGCAAAAAATGTGCAGTTTGCCTTCAGGCCAGGGGCCCGTCTGTATGAAAGGGGGCCCTTTGATTTTTTCCAAAATCTTTTGTTTTTTTTTGCATATTGTAAGTTCTGTAATTAAGAAAAAAAATTTTTTTCGTTGTTTAATTTTTGCCCTTTAATATTATGAATTCGAAATAATGGAACTTAAACCCAAAATTAAAAATGAATTTGGGAAAAAGCATATTTGCTTGGGTATTTCTTTAACAAAAATTTAAGATAAAACAAAATATTCATTTTAAAATTTTAATTTTTAAAATTAAAATGCTTTTGGAGATATTTTGTTTAATCCGTTTTACAAAAGAAAATTTTTAAAAAATATACAGGGTGTTTTTGAAAAAAAAGGGGCCCCTAAAGGGAGGGCTGATTCCCCACATTTAAAAAAAAGAAAAAAGGGGCTAAATTTAACCCTAGGTCCGAAATGGGTTCGTTAGCAAAATTACGGCTAGCGAAAGATTTCGCCTGAATTTCAGTTCCCCCGCTGAAAAGAAAGGGCCCCCACGGGTATTTTTTGGCTGTTAATTAAGTTTTACAAAATTTTGCGTTCTTTATGTAAAATGAACTGAAAAATTTTTAAAAAAACCGTTTCCAGACCTGTACTGAGTAGTTTTTTAAAATTTGTGACCCAAATACACCAAAAAATTTTGGGCCCGGAAAAAAAAGTTCCCTTTTTGGTTAGAAGCAGATTTCTATGTTTTAAATTTTACAATAAACCCAAAATTTTTTACAGAAAATTTTAGAAAAATTTAATTTTGAAGAGAAAAATGTAAAATAAGTCACAACAGGAACAAACGCAACCTTTAAAAAATTTCCTTTTAAATTTGCCTACATACAAAACCATTTAAAAATAGACAAAAAATTCCCCGTTAAGCTCTTACAAAAGTAATATTGAAAATTTAAAAAAACTGTTGTTTTAAAACCCTATGATTTAAGGAAACAAAAAAATTTTTTAAATTTAAAAAAATAGGTTTAAACAAAAATAACCCTTTTTTTTAAAAATTTAAATAAACATGACAAGCAGCTATTTTTCCATTGCTCATTATGTGCGTGTGTTGATCTGTACTTTAAAACAAGTTAGTGGAAATGGGCCCTTGCAGGTTTAATTTTTTTTATAGCTAAAAATATCTTTTTCTTTATGGCAGGTAAAATAATTTTTATTTTACACAATGGTGAAATGGCCCGAATGCCTTTTTAAAGTTTCGGTCTTGCACATTGCAACGTCTTTAGGTAAGACGACTCTATCAGGAAAAACTTTCCTCGTAGAACCTTTTCCGAACCATAAAATGTTTTCTTACCTCCCTAGAAGGCTAAGGAGACGGGAAACCCTTTAAAAACCCGGAAAAGTTGGTAGATCCCGGGCGGCCCCCGTACAATGTGTAAAAGCTGAAAATTGGGGGGGGGGGTGTTGGGGCGAAATTTGAGAATCATCCCGGGAAGAAATTCTAAGAACTAGCCTTGGTTTTCGGTGTTAGTAATTCAAATTTTCTGGAAGATTTTAAAATGGGCGGCTTGCATTCTTTTCACTAAACAAAGGGGGCCCGGCTCTTTTGGGCCCCGAGATTACTTTCCCCCGTGTTTTAGCTATGCCAATTGGGGTTTCCAAAGGTGGCCCCCAAAACCAATTTTTTTAAAAAACATTATCTTTATGATGGGAAATAAAATTTTTAAGAAATGGCTATTCTTAAAACCCAAAACTCACATTTTTTGGGGAATTGAAAAAACCCCAAAGCTATTTCAGAAAACCGTCCCAATATAGTTTTTAATAAAACGTATGGGCTGCTATTTTTGGGTGAAAATTTTTATTCCCTTTTTTACCCGATAGGGCCCAAAAGGGGAAAATTATTTACCTTTCTTGACGCTGAAACTGAATGAGTTTTAAATCGAAGATGGGCCACTTTAACACCCCAAAAAAAATTTGGGTTTTATGGGAGGATGGAGCTCCAGCTCATTACAAAATTACAAGTAAAGAATTTTTAAAAAGAAGCATATCCAAAAAAAAGATGGAAATTTGGTCGAGGAGCCCCCGTAAAATGGCCTGCAAGGTCCCCCCCTGACCTCAATCCTCTTGACTTTTTTTTTATGGGGAAATTTAAAGTCGCTTTTTCCACGACTCGCCCCGTGGATTCCATTTGAAAAGGTTTTTGCACAAGGATTATTTAATGGGGTTCAAAGGATTTCGTGAGACACAAAGGGGTCTTCGGAAAAAGTTCGGGATCTATGAGAAGACGGCTGGAGCTTGTTTTTGGGTGAGGAAAAAAACCTTTTTTTAAAAACTACTGTGACGTGGTTTTGTTTTTTAGGAAAGTGTAAATTTTTTTTTTTGAATGATAATTCAGATAATTTTTTTTTTGGAAATTTATGATTTTTTAAAAATGTTTTTTTTTGATAAAAAATATTTTGTAAAAATCATTAATTTTTTTTTAATTTCAAAAGCTGTTTTAATTTCATTTTTACATTTGTAGAGACTTAAAAAGATTTTGTCTATTTTTTTAAACGTTTTTTTTATTTGGCTAATTTAAGGGTTATTTTTTAAAGGGTTTCTTTTTTCTAAATTTTAGACTTATTTACATCTTTCTCTTCGAAATTAAAATTTTTTTAAAAAAGTCTTTTTTTTTTTAAAAAAAATTTGGGTTTTTTTGTATATTTAACATAGTAAATCTGTTTATTTTAAACCCAAAAGGAAAATTGGGTTTTTGGGACCAAAATTTTGGGGGTATTTCGCACATATCTTAAAAACTAAATTGGGAGCTAAAAAGGCGGAAAAGGTTTTTTTTTCAATTTTTCAGTTCTTTTTTACATAAAAAACGCTAAATTGTACATCTTTAAATTTAAAAGCCAACAAAAACCCCTAAGGGTTCGTTTCAGCAGGGAAATGAAAATTTAGGGGGAAATCTTTCGCTTGGGCCCTAACCCCAAAGAAGCTTTTTTGGACCTTTTTTAATTAGAACTTTTTTTCTTCTTTTGTTTTTGAGGAATCACGCCCTGCCTTAGGGGGACCTTTTTTAAAACAAACCCCGTATAAAAGTAGATAATCTAGTCTTCAAAAGGTTTTTATCAAATTAAGCTTTCTTCTGCAAGGGCAATCAACTGATTTGTTCCTCCCCCGTGTGAAAATTTCCTTTTGCACAACCAGGTGTCCATTTTGAGAACCCTATAAGGGGACTGGTCACAAAAAATTGTTTCTCACCCGGGTGAGTTTCCCCATTGCCTTATCAATTCCCCATTTAATTTGCCTATAAAAGGGGCCCGGTCAACACTAAAAGGGTTTTTTTCACCCGTGTGAGTCCTTATATGCCTTATCATAGTTCCTTTTTTTTTCAGTAGACCCATAGGAACATTGGTCGAAAAACTCAAAATTATTTCTCACCGTTGAGTCCTCAATGCATTACTTTTTACGTACTCTTTAAGGGCAATGGTCCAACTAAATGGTTTTTTCATCAGTGTGAAATCCTCATGTTTCCTTATTTATAGTTCTTGTTTTCAGTGATCCCATAAGAGCATTGATCACAACCCAATGGTCTCTCCCGAGTGGAGTCCCCCCATGTCATTATCAAAAAGAACCCTTTTTTTAAAAGACTTAAGGTCATTTTGGGCACAAAATAAAAGGTTTGTTTACCCCTTTTGAGTCCTCATGTGATTAATTTACTTTAAATTCTTAAAAGTAGATCTATAAGGGGATTTTTCACAAAAATAAAAGTTTTTCTCCCCCCGTGTGGTCCTCTTTTCATTTTTCCCCAAAGACTTCTTAAAGTAGAAAATTTTAAGGGGGACTGGGATCAACAAATGTTTTTTCCCCAAATGTGAGTTCCCCCAGTGCACAATTTATATCACAGTTTAAAAGGTTTATCTATAAGGGGCATTTTGTCACAACTGAATTTTTTTTCCCCCCCCCAGTGTGGCCTCAGTGCATTATCATATTACTTTTTACAGTAGACCTATACCGCCATTGATCACAACTAAATGGTTTGTCACCAGTGTGAGTCCTCATGTGCATTATCATATGACTTCTTACAGTAGATCTATAAGGGCATTAGTCACAACTAAATGGTTTCTCCCCAGTGTGAGTCCTCATGTGCATTATCAAATGATCCTTTCTAATAGCACTATAAGGCCATTGGTCACAACTAAAAGGTCTGTCACCAGTGTGAGTCCTAGTGTGCATTATCACATGACTTCTTACAGTAGATCTATAAGGGCATTAGTCACAACTAAATGTTTTCTCCCCAGTGTGAGTCCTCATGTGCACAATCATATCACATTTTACAGTTGATCTATAAGAGCATTGGTCACAACTAAATGGTTTCTCTCCAGTGTGAGTCCTCATGTGCATTATTAGAGCACTTTTTACAGTAGTTCTATAATGGCAATGATGACATCTGAATGGTTTCTTACTTGTACGTTCTATAATCTTCCTAGTTCAATGAGACTTTCTTTTTGGTCTATGACTATATTGGCTGCAACTTAAAATGTCCATCCTATTTTTGGTTCTTATGTGGGTTTTTTTAAGTTAAAACTTCCAGTGGTCGTGGTAGGGGTTTTATTTAAACTGAAAAGATATTGCTCACTATTGGGGGTTATTTGTGTCGTCAAATCATTCTTTTCTTTAGCTCTTGTGAGGAACTGGTTGCATTTGAATGCTTTGTCTTCTATTTAAGCAATTCTTATTGATGTATCTTGCATCTGCTTTGCTGCCCTTGAGCTGGTATTTTCTTTATATGCCACCTTCAACAAAGAAAATTATATAAAATTGTTTATCTCATCGTTGAAGATGAATAGATCTAAAATTAAATTATTAGGAACACGTGACATAAATTAATTAAATATTGGTTAAGTTAATTAGGAAGCCAACGTAACAAAACACAAGAGTATGATCTTTTAAATAAAGTAATCAATCTTTGTCACAAATGTTGACAGTAATTTAACAGATGACATTGTTAATTGTACAATTCATAAATGGTTGTATAAAAAATTTCGATGGCCAAACTAAGAACTAAAATAAAAGAACAGACAAAATACCCTACTACTATGGACTAGAACTTATAGTCATAAACAAACCTGAACACTATGAAACAGGTCTAAAAGATAAAAACAAACAGTGTTAAAGTCAAAAAACATAATCTAAAAACTCATTGACATTATAATATGCCTTATTTAATAAAAGATCCCTACATTATTTCTCAATGCATTTGAGCATATTGATGTTCTGATCTCATATGGTAATTTGTTAAAAAAACTTTCTCCCCATGTAGATTGGTTAATTGTAGCTAAAGGTCTAGCTATAAAACATGAAACTTTCTTTATTAAGTCGACTGGAATGCCATCCCAACCTGCTTATTTTTTAAGGATTTAATAGCATTGAGTACATCCTTAGCGCTAATATTTAAAAAAAAAACTACTCTGAATACTCAAAGTTTGCAATTAAAATTTCAACAAGTTCCATAGCCTTATGAGAACAAGGATGCAGTCCAATTTCATCAGAAATATTGATAAATTTTCTATTAAAGAAATTTGCAATATCTAATGAGTCATTTAAACACCTATCACTACAAGGATATCAGAAAACTTTTCAAATTTTTTTAAAAAACCTAATTCAGATTTAACAATACCACACGCTGCTTTGAACTTCGTCATGTTACTAGTTAATTTACTTGTTCCTCCTCGAGAGAATAGTTTAAAACAAAGTTTGCATTTGGCATAGTTCTCATTCACTATGTCTAAGGTAAAATATTTCCACACCTTAGAACTCATGATGTAATGTTTTGTTTAGTAAAATTCATGCACACAGAACTCCTATAGAAACTATTAATAAATTACTACTGTAAAGTGTATGTTTTTATTTACATTTCTGCTAAGCTATCACAACTACTAGTCAGTAGTGAAGTTCCAATTCCTAAATCTACACGCAGGTTTGCTGTACAGACACTTAAATATCGCACTAAATAAATACAAAGAAATTCACCGCCCGGTTTACAATCACTTTCTGACAACATACCGACTGATTTTCAAAATGATTCTATTCTATTTAAGGCGAGAATGAAGTTCACAGAAAGACAAGACATGCAAACTAAATTGGGGCTTTCCTTTCTCCTTTTGCAGTTTAATAATAATAATAAATCCTTTATTGTATAAACAATATAAAAATTGTATCGCAAATGTCAGTATTAAAATTAATTAACCTAAGATCCTAATTTAACCTATCATCCATAACAATAAATACACACAAATATACATACAAGGAGGGCATTCACACAAAACTAACTATAGTGTTTGAAATTCCTACAACAGTCAACAGGGTGTGTCTAGCCAATTAAGTTGGTCTCCCAGTCGTAGGCTAAGAACTCTCCGATGCTTTAAAAAGACTTGGAGAACAGTATGCCTCTCAAGAGGGTTTGAAATATTTTTGAATCTAGAGCAATTTTCATTTCTTTAGGCAAGCTGTTAATTTGACACCCACCTGCGAGGGCAGTTGTTGATAGACTACCTTTCTGTTTTGCCCAGTATGGTCATCTCTGCCTCTAGTATTATGATTATGTAAGTCACTGCCCCTTATCAGGTTGCATTTGGACATACAATATAGAATTGTTTCTAGGATATACAAGCAAGGCAGAGTCAACAACTTGAGTTGTTTCAACATTGGTTTGCACGATTCTCTGCTAATTAAATTTTCAATAATTCGGACTGCCTTCTTTTGGAGTCTGAACACCCTCGAGAATCCACTACTTCCCCAAGTAGTGTAAATACACTACTTCCCCAAATTACCAGTTCATAGGAAAGGTGAGGGTAAACTAGACCATAATACGCTGTCATCAGTATCGGAATAGGGCAGTATTTAGAGAGAGTCCTCAGTATTTAAATGCCTGAAGATAACTTAGAGCATACACTATTAATAAAGTAATTCCATGTCAAACCTCTGTCGAGGTATATTCCAGGAGCACAGAGTCTGCCAGTAACAATGAGGGTCTACTTCCAAAATCAAAGGGCCTTAAACAAAAGTTGATGACCTGTGATTTTGTTGAATTTGTTTTAAGGTTCAGCATATTAAAATACTGAGCACAATGGTTCAAATCAATGTAAACGTTTAATTCTAGATTTTCTTTACAGATTTCACTAAAGCAAAGAGTCGTGTCATCGGCATATTGGACGAGTAGACCTAGCTGCAGCGATGAACCAATATAATTGACATAAATCAAAAACAAATGTGGGCTGAGTACTGAACCCTGGGGAATGCCAAAACTCAGCTGTTTGGATTTTGAAAGCTGTTTGGATTTTGAATGTTTGTTTGAAATTTGGACTTGTTGAGATCGATGGTTTAAGAACGATTTTAACCACAGGTGTGAAACACATCTGATACCATATGTTTCAAGTTTTTTTGCAGTATACTGTGGTTAACGCAGTTGAAAGCCTTAGAAAGGTCCAAGAATAAACCTAGTGTGTGCTTGCAACCTTCAAGGCCCCTGACAATTTAATGGCCAAGGCTCACAACTGTTTCTGTAGTCGATTTACCTTTCCTAAAACCAAACTGATTTTTTAAAGCACATTGTGTTTTTCAAAAAAGTTCATCATCCATGACAGAAAAAGTTTCTCGAAAATTTTACTGAATACGGGTAAAATAGAAATGGGCCTGATATTGTCTATTGCAGGGTTCCTCATTAGGATTTCATGAGGAGCCTTATTACTTTTCTCAAAATAATCTAAGGGCCGCAAGAATACAGTATCAGTAAAAAAATCTAGTATATATAAAGTAAACTAAATATATTGCATAATACTAAACCTATTTAAAATAATCTATTGGAAATAACAGACAAATGATTTTACATAACGCTTTATTTCAAATAAGCTCTGGATAGAAATGTAAATGTAGTACAATATTTATAATATATGAATGAGTGTGTTTCATATTTAGTAAAAACGTTTTAAATTTTTTTCATATTTTTATATTGTTGAAGTTGAAGGTCTGAATTTGTCACATTCCTGGAGTATTGGTGTCGATGTTAGGAGACTGTGAAGTGATGGCTAATCTTAACATAGTTTCAAGATTATCATGTGTAAGTCTGGATCTGTGCTTATTATTTATAAACTTCAATTTGCTAAATGTTGATTCACAAACATAATGGATGCAATTGTGTACAAAATCATTTTAGCACACGCCGTCAAGCTAGGAAACTTATCCTTTTCACCTACTTTCTAGAACTCCGTTTAAAACGTTGTCTTTTGTTTTTCTTCAAAAACACCTTTAAATTCTATGTATTGCTGAAGATCTATTAGCTCGTTTTTCAATTCTGGATTGGTACCCAAACACGGACAGTTGAGACACATTATTTGTAGTTATTGCCCATGGATTTTCAACCAAACGTAATTAATCCTGATAAGTTCTAAAATTACTAAACCTGAAAGAAATCTCTTCTTTGCTATCTGCAGAAGCTTTACCATATCAGAAACATCTTTTATTTCATCTGTATTTTCGTCAGAAAATTGCTGTAACACTAGGAAAAATGGAGAAATCATTCTACAAAAGTTCTTCAATAGACATACAGTTTTTTTCCAGATAAAAACAATACTATCATTTTGGTGGTGATTTTGTTGTTTCCTTCATTTTCCTCAACGTTTCGTTAACAAATCCAAGGTATCTGCCATAAATGCCACTTTCAGCCTGCCAACTAAAATCATGAATTTCAGGATAGTTTCTTTTTCTTTAAGAAAAAACAGATATCTCATGACGAAGATTGAAAATCATTCTAAAACTCTACCTTTGCTTAACCATCTCACCACTGTGTGATGAAGAACATCTCCGTATAAGTTCGCTTAAAAATTCTTTGAAGATTCTACGGTTAAATTCATTTGGCCTGACAAAATTTACAATCCTTACAACTGTTTTCATTATTGATTTAAATGTTTCACCAAATTTTGCCACAAGCATTTCTTGATGGATTATACAGTTAAAACTTAGTAAGTTATCATTTTCTAAGTGTTTTTTTAACAGCTGAATAAAATCTACATTGATGGACAACCATCTGTGCAATCAGAAAATATTTTCTCATGTCAATGCTGTGATCACTGAAAAATTTAGTTACTGCGTCAAAATGATCAACAACTTTGCCCACTCATTGGAACCATTCCTAAAAGATCATTTTTACGGCACCACCTTTAGACAAATATTTGACAAATAAAAGCAACTGAGAAGTTAATGTAATGTCTGAGGATGCGTCAATGGCAAGAATAAATTTGTTGCTTTGCTGTAATTCTTCAGTTAGGTTTAACATTATATTTGCTGATAGGTGTGTCGACTTCATGTAACTTGAATCGTACAGCTGTATTTTTGCAGATTCATCCAATATTTGTTTACAGTTCGGGCAATGAGTAAACAATGTTTTTCAAACATTTATAACACACTCTTTGACTATTTCGGCATCTGAGAAAGGCTTAATCTTTTTTGCAAAAATTTCAGTCACAAGATAAGATGCCTTGGTAGTTAGCTCATTATTTTTAGTTTAACCGAAAAGAGTATTTCGTTCAAAAACAACAGACATTTTCTAAGTTTATAATTTTTCTTCTCTGAGCTTGGATTGTTTTGGATATTTCTCTTTGAAATTTGAACGTATAATAGAATAATATCTATTCAAACTATACCGTTTGTTTCCATTAACAGTTTCACGACATATTAAGCATAAGGCCGACTTGTCTTCCTTACCATTAACAAATATAAATTCATGTTCCCAATCAACTTGAAATTCATGGTTTTCTTCTTCTAATTTTTGTTTTTTGCTCTTTAAACAAACACATGCCATATATACAGTTCAATAGTTCTTGAAATATCTTTAAAAACACTAACAAACAAAATGTTTTACAAACATGAACAACGAACACACTGATTTAAAAATAAAACATAAACGAACAAAATTTGCATTGGAATTACGGGCAATTGTCGCAACAAATGACAGAGCGTGCTCAAACTCAACTGAGTAGTTACTAGTGTACTAGTGGTTTCTGTTGAGACATGTCTGAAAAAATCATTGTAGAGGACTCGGTAGCACTGTCATCTTGGCGTCCATCGCTTTGTTTATCCAACCACCCAGCTAATTAGCATTGCATCGTATATTTTTTAGCTTGCATTTCGTCTGTTATTCGTCTGCTACTAATTTAGTATTTCGTGCATTAAAACAAAGACATCATGAACATTTTTATAGTTTACAAAATACCATAGGAGTTAACACTTAAACAAATTATTGAAGTTCTAAACATTTTAGGGGCCGCAAAAAATAGTGTTAAGGGCTGCTTAGTGAGTATCCCTGGTCTATTAAATGAAGATATTGTTTTTTAAATATTGATGTTACTTATGCTGCTCTAAGAATTTGGAAAAGTTCCATTTAAAAAAGAAAGGTTGACTAACATTGTTAATGGGCTTAAAATGTTCACCACCAGTAGCGATTGATGCTAATCTCAATGGAAAAGTCGCGCAGCAGGCCTATTCTTCCTTGGTCTGACAAAACTTCTTTGTTTACTGACTAGATTGGCTTTGGCATAAAAAATATCTGCAGCAGTGTTGCCGGCTCAATCGAAATAATAATTTTCTCAAGAGTGCACAATATTGTGAATATGAACTACTGGGTTTGTTAAGTCTATTTAAGTAGAGAAATGTAAATTCTTTGACAAGTTTAACTCAGTTATATTCCATCAAACATTTGATTAATATTATTTTAAATTCTAAATTAATTTCGGTTGTTAGTCAACTGACAACTATTTTTGTTAGAGACCAAATTTTTATTAGGTATGGAATTAAATATAGACACAACATATTTTCTACTTTAAATTGCTATACATTATACACTACAATATTTACTAAATCACCGCTCATCACTGAATATGTGCTGCATTGCATCGTCGCAATATAGGAGTGGAGGGAGATTGGTGATTACACAACATTGGGAAGTGGACGTTGATCTCTATTCGATTCGCCAGTCTAGAGAGGGAGGAAGGGGAATATTTGTGTGGTATTAAGATGATAATTTTAGCATACAACATGGTAATGACTTCAACGCCAATCCAAACCTTTCTTGCAGTCAAGTTATATGAACATAACTTGCAGCTACAGTAATCATTTATTGTGACACGGCTGCGGTAGATTCCAAAGTCGAATCTCGTCATCGAATCTTGAATCCGAATCTTTAGAAAATTCGAGGTCCAGCTTCGATACATACCTAGACCCTACTAAACAGAAACCAAATTCCAGAATAATTTTACTGTATAACTTTCTCATATTATTGACTAACTTAACTAAATCATTGTAAACACTGATGCAATCCTTACGACACCTGTTCTATTCTCCATAAATATGTATAGTAAAGTATATTGTCTACTAGGTACTATGTGAAATCCCCTATCTTTGGTGAATTCCTTCATTTCCTAACTGGAGACTTTAGTACATTGGTCACTACTTACAACATTTGATATGCCGAACAATGCAAATAATATTTTAAAATACTTTATGGCCATGTTTGATTTTAAATGACGGTTCATATTGTAAATTTCAATATACTGAGAAGAATCTCCTACAACCAGATCCCAGCATCCATTAACCATAAAATTGTCGTGACCTAGTACTTGGTGGTTGGATTCTTTTTTATCTGCAAGCTCTACACTTTGAAATGTTATTTATCACATCATGATTTATACCAGGCCATTATACAATTGGTTTAGCTTGCTACATTAACATCTTTTGCCCAACATGTCCTTTCTAACTTGAAAAGTAATGTAGTATAAAGATGTACAGTTTTCTTTAACAATTTAACATTGAACACCAATTGAACAAGTTTAATTTAGAAATTATGTTCCAATTTGGTTACATTATTAATTTGGTTTGCCTTGTTCACCCCTTATGACCATTTTATCCCTAAACCGGGATGCCCTCCTCCATAATTTTAATAATTTCTAATACTTAACAGATACTTATCTCTCTGTCTTTGCACAATGCCAAGCAGGCTAGACCATCTTTATCCGACTTTTTAAAACATTTCGTTGTCGCCAACGTCAGCTGCGCTGCTGGTGTGTACAGTCGTCAGGTTTTTTATGCCGAGTAAAACACTTATGGCACAATAACTATATAGCAAAGGATTGTAGAAATAATGTTACGTTTAGCACATCTAATGAAAGGTGTTAGTAAAATCAGTAGAGTTTGAGATAAATACTAAACTGTTTATATTTGCATTTTTGAAATTAATTTTGGTATACAGTAAAGTTCTGTAAATTAAGAGCATAAAGTCATGTTGTAACAGTTTTTGTTTAGTAGGGAAATAAAAGAGTTCAAATTTTTCCAAGGACCAAGTTATAAACCAAAATTAAAAATGCTGCAGAAGTGAGCTAGTGAGACTGAGATTTGTAGAGAATACAATGTATATCCATATAAAAAATGAATAGAAATAATAATGTTAAAACCACTTACCGTTAGTTAAAGGTGCATCAGCGTGACTGATTGCTGAAAATGGCAGGTAGTATGGCTGGAAAAAGTGTAGAAGTCCCTGAGCCGAGTTTCAAGGATCTTGTAGGTCTTGAACACCGCACGCTAACGATAGTTTATTAATTATAAAGTCCAGAAGAACGCGGAAGCCGTAAGTTGACCGCACTAAACACTTCCTCTGGAGGTAGATGAAACACGAGCATTGAAGTTAAACCGATAAAGATGAAAAATTTAGATACAGAATACTATGAAGTTACTGTTACTACAATTAAAAAGATGAAAAGAGATATGTGGGCTGTTAAGCTCAACACAAAAACAATTACTATTGGCGTTGGTATGACCCGAGACTAAATACAGACTGATTTTAATCTAGTTTCTACCACAGGGGGTACACAGTGTAGCTTTCTTATTGGCTGTAAGGATTGTGTGATTTGATGTCACATGTATTTAAATAGGTAATGTCCTCTCTCTCTGTTTCAAAGTATGATACAAACATAATGTCAATCAAATTAAAACAATGAACTTATAATTTTATAAATATATGACTATAACTTATATTAATACTAGTATATTGGAGAGATAGGACAAAAGCAAACTTACCTTAGAAGACAAGTTCACTGACACCAGAGTAGTAGTAACATACACAAAAGAATCACATAATCACACGAATTTTCGGTACCACTGGCACTTTCTTCAGGTGAGTAGAGAGGTGCTTGTATTCTAAGGTAAGTTTGCTGTTGTCCTATCTCTCCAATATACTAATTCCTGGCCTAATGCCCTTTAACCTAACCTTATATTAATACTAAACAGTTTTGTCTATTCGGACTGCGATGTGAGATCAAAATATGACTTTAATTATGTTTAGATTGTTAATACATTAATTTTAAAATTGTCTGCAATAAAATATATATTCTTGATTGTGCTGTGTACAAACAATTAACTCTTGCATTTCAAAATAATATTTCAATCTGAACAATAGTTAGTTGTAAAGTTGTTACAGCAAAAAGTTGTAAATATCAGAAAGGATAAACCTAATGAGTCAAGCAAAAATACAAATGTCACAACAAATAAAAAACAGAACATTGTCAATAAGAATGGTAAGTTATGGGAGACAATGGAAGGTAATAATGGAGATTCAATTGGCCCATAGTTTTCTTATGCGTTTATAGCATACTACCTCAAAACTCTTACTTCCCTATGGGATGGTTCTCTACACTTGTTTACCCTTCCCTTCGTGATTCTCTCTAAACCTAAACCATCACATCAATGTAAAAACTCAGCCTGCTGCTATTCTCCTAGACAACAAATGTTTTTAGTCTAGAAACCTCTATAAGTGTACTTTATAAGAATGCAAAGTAGTTCAATCATGTCAGTGTTGTTAGGAATTAGGGGTGTTCGATTCATAAAAAAAAACCATTTGATTTTGATTCTATGCATCTAATCGATAATTTGATTAAGGACTAGTCAAAATGTTGATGCATCGAAAGTACTACGATGCATCGATAATAACACAATGCATCAGCAATATAATTTCATAATGATTTTGATACGCCAATACGATGAATTAGTAAGAAAAATTGCCATTTTAATCAATAATATTTTTTATTTTATCTTTTAGAATGAGTACTTTGATGTTTTACCATAACATATGTTAAAATTAAATAGTTTTTAAATGATTGTTGGAAATTTTTCTTTTTCATTCTGTGTGGACAAGGACAAGTCCGATCAAACGTACAATCCTGATTAGATTGCAATAACGAATACAGAATTCGGCCTGAGGATATAACTTGTACTGATGAGTCTATCAAGCAATGCGTATGGGTACCGTAATTTACATGCGTGGGGCGTGCAACAAATCAGTGGAACATTCCCATACCAACAGTTAATCTATTTCAGTTAGTCAACGATTATTTTGGGATCCGTATTAAATAAAAAATAATGAGAATTATTAAGCATTTACTTGGAATAGTAAAAGAAATTAGGTTTTTTTAATTGTATTCATCAGTTCTTATCATTTCCTGTCTGATATTGATCATCTTGGGTCTACAGTTCATCCTTTTTACAAAAGATTTCCTATAAAAAACACAATCTTATCTTGTTTTTATCTTAAAAAAGCTGAATTATATGTTAATTAATTGATTCAAAACATCCTTTTTCAAGCATAAAGGGTTGATTCCAGTAGGCTAGTTTTACAAGCTACTAGCTGGCTTGTTTAGAAGCTAGTGGGTAGCGACTAAAGTAGCCCGACTTTTAACTTTTCTCCAAGATAGTTTACAATCTATCTGGCTTGTTGGCTAGTGAACACAATGACACTGGGCGAGTTAACAATCAGACTATAAAAAAATCCAGCTATTAGCTTGTAAACTAGCCTAGTGGAACGACTCTTAAGCACAGTCTGTTTATTTGTTTGCAAGAATCCTGTCTAGTTGTTCTGTTAAGATGTCAATTGTATGTGGTGTCCTGTACTTGGAGGGTTTGCTTCTTTGTTTTAATTTCAAAGTGAGCTGTTTCACGAATGAGTTCTGTTTCATACCCGCTATTGCTAATTAGTTTGATTTGTTTCCAAGATAGTTGAGAGTAATCTAAAATGGCTGACAGCCAATACAACCTGTGAATGTGCTCTCTCCTTAAGTGTAGTTTTCTATAAGTAATTCAGACAACAAGAATTACCAGGGATACTAATGACTCTAAGGATGATCTATAAGTCCATTCCAGTTTTAAAAATACAAATATTATCGACAGGCTTATGAAGATAATCAACAGTCTTCAACAGCACTGTATGACCTCATAACTGATAATTGGACAAAATGAGTAAAAAATATATTTGATAAACACAATAAAATTTTTAAAAAACACTAGCTTTTAAAACTAAATAAAAATACACAATTTGAAGAAAGGAAATATTAAAAGGGAATATTTACTAAGAAATTTGTAACATTTCTGTAAACAAGACACGAAGCACATCACAGTGATATCACTTCCTCCAAACTGTGAACAAGCGATTGCATCATACTGTGAGGCAGTAATATTTATATCATTGAAGTACTGTAACACCAGTTGTTTGGACTGTGAAGTGTGTCACAGACACCTGAGAGTGGACTGTGCAGCCTGACCTCCGACAACACTGCCACTCAATCTAACATTACTGTAAACAAGACACGAAGCACATCACAGTGATATCACTTCCTCCAAACTGTGAACAAGCGATTGCATCATACTGTGAGACAGTAATATTTATATCATTGAAGTACTGTAACACCAGTTGTTTGGACTGTGAAGTGTGTCACAGAGACCTGAGAGTGCTGACTGTGCAGCCTGACCTCCGATAACACTGCCACTCAATCTAACATTACTGTAAACAAGACACGAAGCACATCACAGTGATATCACTTCCTCCAAACTGTGAACAAGCGATTGCATCATACTGTGAGACAGTAATATTTATATCATTGAAGTACTGTAACACCAGTTGTTTGGACTGTGAAGTGTGTCACAGACACCTGAGAGTGCTGACTGTGCAGCCTGACCTCCGACAACACTGCCACTCAATCTAACATTACTGATCACTGGTAATATTCATGCAAAGTGGAGTGTCTGTCATTACATTTTCAAAATTGGCAAAGATCTGATTTCTTCTTCCATTTAACCAAATACAACTTTAAATTTAAATTTGACTAAAAAACTCTAACAAAACTCCAACAAAATACTGAATCTTTTAATGTCTCAGAAGATTCAGTATTTTGTTGTCAAGAAGATCAAATCAGAATTTGACACCAATCACTTGAAAAAAAGGAAGTCAGTCAAAACCTTTTAAAACTGCTATAAATTATTGTTTTCAAATATACCCATTGACATAGTAAAAAAAAAATGAGTAGGCCTAAACCAAAGTTTTCGGCTGGAGAAATCATATTTGCCAAAGTGAAAGGATTTGCTCCCTGGCCAGCTCTAATTGAGAGTATTGAGAATAATTTAAATCCTAGTAAGTCTCCGAAGTATAATGTAAAATTTTTTGGCAGCCAGGACTTGCAAATATAAAAGAAACCAACTTGTTCTCATACGAGGATAATAAAGCAGAACTTGGTCAGTTAAGAAATCTTAGAAATAAGAAATTTAATCGAGCATTGACAGAAGCAGAACTATGAAGAAATAATGTATCATCAAATTCACTAACCTCCGGCCAAGATAAAATTGCAAATATTGATCAATTTAATGATGTGGACCTTGAAACCTCCTTACACTTGCAGCTGAGGCTGGTAATGCTTTGCTGCTGGATAATACTGAACTTAGAAGACCTAATAAATACCCAGATACACAATAAAAAATTATCACTTGCTCTAGTTGACTAAAAAAATTCAAAATTCCATACTTGAACTGGAAAACAAATTGAAAGAAAAAGAAGAATTTATATCCATGCTAACTGGAGAAAACAATGAGCTTCATCAAACATGAGTAAAAATTAGAGAAGGAGAAGGTTTTAAGGGGGGATTTAATCCAGCAGGCAGAAGCTGATAATTTAAGCTAAAACATTGAAATTGAAATTCTGCAAATTAAATTTCAGGAAACTATAAAAATGGCAGACGAAGTTCAGAAAAATATGGAAAATAGGATAGATAACTTACTAAAACAAGAACAATCACTTAGGGATGAGTTGAATCTCAAGGTCTCTATGACATTGACCATGGAGAGTGACTTAAAGGAACTCCTAAATAAACTCACCAAGCAAGAAGCAATAACAAGGTCAAGTATATCAAATTTTCATAGTAAAATGAAAACCCACTGTAAGGATGCTCCATTTTATGGAAACCAACAAAATAATTGTCTCTTAAAAGAAACAAATACATCAGTATGTACCATGACTAAACATTTGACTAATTCAAAATAGAAAACACCGACTGCAGGAATCAGACAAACCTGTACAGAAAAACTGGCCTTATCACCAACTAAAGTTTCGACTAATCCAAACTGGAAAACACCGACTGCAGGAATCAGGCAAACATGCACAGAAAAACTGACAACAACCCCTATGAATAATACCTCTGAAATGAAAATCGTACAGGGCAAAGGGCAAATTAAGAAAAGAAACCCTCCAATGTATGCTCTGAAGCATCCAGAAAATCAAAGCCTTGAAGAATATTTTGAAAAACAGAATTCTTTTAAAATCTAAGCAAAACACCAACTAAGCTGACAAGTACTACGCATCACCTAAATAGCAATATATTTTTTAGAAAAAAATATGAGAACCACAACAAACACATTGCACATAACCATCTAAACACAAAACATCTGAGACAGTCAAAGAAAATCCTAACCCTTTTACATCAAAACGTAGACAGACTGTCCAATAAAATTGATCTCATGAATGAACTGCTACATAATAATAAACCAGACATCCTAATCTTAACAGAACATGAGTTGACTAGCACAAACTTACAGAATACTAGACTAGACGGATTCAAACTGTCAGAATTCTTCTCAAGACAGCATAACCAAAAAGGAGGTGTTGCAATATATACAAATGAACAATTAAAATGTGAAATAAGTACCCTTGATGCAAATATTTACAGCGTAGAACTTGTATGTGAGATGGCAGGTATAAAACTTAAGTTTAAGGAAGAAGATTTCTATATTGTGGGAATCTATAGACCAGACAGAGATTTTGACGAAGGAATGGATGCTTTCTCTAATGTCCTCAACAAAATCCCAACCTGGAAGAGCTCTGTCATCATTATGGGTGATGTATATGTGAACTCATTGAAAGCTGGAAAAAATGAGCAAGAATTAAATAATATTCTCTCAAGCTGCAACATCTCGAGGCTTAATCTACCACCTACTCGTGTAACACCAACAAGTGAAACCACGATTGATATGATAGCCACAAATCTACCTACAAATGAGCTAACAACCAGAGTACTACAAACTTTCATATCAGACCACACAAGCCAGGCCTGTTCAATAAATTTATCAAATATTAAAGTGTCTCTCCCAACAACCACTCAGAGGAACCTAAGTGAGCAGAATCTTCAGATAATTAAAAACCTACTGGAGCGGCAAAACTGGGACGATGTCTACAATGAAATTTCTCCAGATGCAGCTTATAACAATTTCATTGGAATAGTTACATATTATTTAAACTACGTCAGCCCAAAAACAAGAAAAAGAAGTAAGAATAATAAACATCACATAAACGACCCTGAAATTATAAATATGAAGAATAACTTCCTCAAAGCTAATGAAGCCTATCTCCTATCTGGATCTGAGGATGCAAAAGCTCTAGCTTCTACTTTAAAAAAGGAATATGATTTAATGCTAAAAAAATCTAGAAAAAATACTATACCAAAGTAATCAAAGCAAAATCATGTGGAACATCATCAATTCAAACAGGAGAGATAAAACTACGACTGAACCCCTAAAACTTGAAATAAATGGGGAAGTTACAAAAGACCCTAATAAAATTGCTGAATAGTTTAACACCTATTTCGTTAATAGCTGAAAATATTCTTCCCCACCAGCAGAACAACCAATTATACTGTCAACAAGAGCTGCAACCATCAAAAATTGAAAATAATCTTATTTTATGGCCAACAACACAAGAAGTACTAAAAAACCATACAAAATTTGAAACCTAAAAACTCAGCTGGACTGGATGAAATATCTGCTAAACTGATCAAGATCTGTGCTCAAGCACTAGCTTGTCTGCTAACTGATATAATAAATAAATCTTTTGCACAAGGGGTTTTTCCTACTAAACTTAAAATAGCAAAAGTGTATCCTAAGCTCAAAAAAGGCAATGCTAAACAAGAAAATTATCGCTCCATCTTAGTGCTACCCACATTCTCAAAACTCTTTCAAAAGATTGCTCTGAAAAGACTCCTCGAACACCTGGAAAGGAACAATGAACAGTATGGCTTCAGAACTGGAAAATCTACAACAACAGCATTAGCAGAGCTATCAGAATTTATTGCGACTTCCATTGACTCTGGAGATACAATTTCAACTATTTTCTTGGATTACAACAAAGCATTTGACTGTCTCGGACACGATCTGCTTCACAGTAAGCTAGAGCTGATGGGAGTAAGAGGACTTGCTGCTAGATGGTTTAGAAGCTATCTACATGGGCGATCACAGGTTGTAGAAGTCGTGACAACTGAATATGGAAAAACAAAAAAAACTATCTCCAGCCCACTAATAATTAAAAGAGGAGTACTCCAAGGGTCAGTTCTTGGTCCTATACTTTTCATTATCTTTGTAAATGATTTACCTTCCTACCTTAAAGATTTCTGCGATTCCATCATGTACGCTGATGACACGGCTTTACTGCTAAAAAGTCAAACATCAGAGAATCTTGAAGTTCAGACATATGTAGCAGTAAATATGGCTAAACAGTACTGTCAAATAAATCAACTTGCTTTAAACGAACAGAAGAGCCAACAGTTGCTGCTTGGAAGAGGAAAGGACCAAGTTACTTAACTTATAGAACTAGAACTTGTAAATGAAACAAAATACCTTGGTTGACCATTGACAATAAATTTACTTGGAACAGTCATGTGGAGCAGCTGTGTGGAAAACTCAGCTCTGGCCTTTATGTTTTGAAGAGAATAAAACAAGTATGCAATAGTGAGATTGTCAGACCAGCTTACCATGCACTGTGAATCTCAATTAAGATATGGGTTAATTGCCTGGGGAGGCTTAACTAAAGGAAACATGGATAAAGTCCTCATCCAACAGAAAAAAACGATACGCATACTTGCTGGTCTTAATGCTCAGGAAACTTGTAAGAGTTCCGTTAAGGACCTAAAAATCCTTACAATCGTGGGACTATACATTCTTGAAACATCCCTCTATGCCCTAACTAAAATTATCAAGAGAGGAGTTGATGTACACATGTACCAAACGAGAACAGCATCCAATTACACTCTACCCGCTCACCGGTTGAAAATCTATGAGAGGCAACCTACTTATATGGGGGCTAAGTTCTTAAACATC
Source organism: Stictocephala bisonia (assembly GCA_035578905.1). Classification (NCBI taxonomy): domain Eukaryota; kingdom Metazoa; phylum Arthropoda; class Insecta; order Hemiptera; family Membracidae; genus Stictocephala; species Stictocephala bisonia. The sequence goes on along the minus strand of JAQJVL010000643.1, from coordinate 22,701 downwards.
CTGCCAGGAGAAGTCAAGAATGGAAATAACATCCAGATGACAAGAAAGAAGATCTATAGATGTCTGGTAGAACGTCCCTACTACACCGTTGACGAATTTCTTAACCAAAATAGATTTGTATAGAGTCACATCAAGATACCTGAATACTAAGCACAAATTGTTACTCTGACACTATTTGTAATCTCAGAGATAACAAATAAAGACATTTTCTATTCTATTTCTCCATTCCTTTTTTTTTTCATATCCTGATACGCCTCCTTCGATGTGGGCTTTTCTTGAAAAACCTCTTAATAGCATATAGCTGTCAAGGCAGGTGTTTCTTGGGTTTTCTTTGGGAAGGCTATGTTCAGTTATTATTAAAAGGTCTGGTCTTTCATTATCCAGAATGTGAGTCAGTCGATCTACCTTGTTTGCTAGCCAATTTATGTTCTGGTGTTCTAATTTAATGCTATTTTTTCATTAGGTGTTATTATTCTTTCTTGAGAGCTGGGTTCCAGAAAATACGGTTGAATATGTTTTGGTGTTTGTGGCTTTCTTTTTGGGGCTGAGTTTTGGCTAAAAATTGGCGCTCTTTTATTGGTTGTCCGGACTGTTTATATTTGGAGTCATCTAGGGTTACTCTCTCCATCTGGTATGGGGGGGGGGGGCATTAGTGGGAGTGTTTATTTGTAGTATGATGGCTTGGCAGTTTCTGGTGTATCACTGTGTGCCTTGAAAGTTGAATGAGAGGAGTTGGGAAAGCTCACTGGGGTTGGATGAGAGGCTGATGTGGAGTCAGCCTCATACCTTGCCAATCAAGGACTATACTTTAGTTTCCTTGTTAAATCAGCATGAAGAATCCTAGGTTAGGACACCAAATCTAGTCACACTGCTTATAACATAACCCACCTATTCTAATTTCATTTATTTATGGTAGCATAAACAGACAAGTTTTGATTTAAGTTATGTTTTGTTGTTCAATACAGTAATTATTTGCAGGTTAACAATTCTTAACCCTATATGGTGAATACTAAATGACCCATTTTGAACTACCAACTGCACGGTGCTTCTTTTCAGCACTTCGCAAGCTTTTTATGTAAAAAATCATAAAAAATACTAAATATGCTCCAAATGTCAATTTTATCATTTAGTTTTTCTTCTCAAGAACTGTACTTTCACATACTACGACCAAAACTTACAAAAAAATAGTAAATAATTATTGTCCAGAAAATATTGAAAAATTTTTAAAATTTTGTACGAAAATTATAACCCTCCTTAGGAGCACTAAAAAATTGTTGTAAATAATTCCAAGATAGCCAAATTGTTTATTATTTTGTGCACTATAGTAATACGTTGTTACATTTTATATAAACTACTAGTTGTTCATTTATATAAAACGCAAAAATGAAAAAATTTGCAAAGTTACAGTGTAATCATTGTAGGCAATCAAATAATACATGTAAAAATTCTAAAAATTACCACTGAATTGACAAGAAAAAGTTGTTTAAGAAAAATTGTACCCCTACACAAAGTTTTATATTTTTAGTTTGTTGTGGAAAATAAAAATGTTATCATGGAAACAAAAAATTCTCTGACAAATTAGATAACAATTCATAAATAAGGGGTATATATAATTTTTTGCTACATGTACTTTATTAGTACAATCTATTAGCTACAAGAAAATATAAAATATATGAAGTATAAAGTTATAAAATAGTAAAAAAAGTATAAAATTAATAACACAAAAAGTCAGTGTGCGCAAATTGTGTAACCGGCACTTAAAAAATTGTGCATATTGTAATCATAGTAAAAAATATTAAAATGTTTAGGATTTTTTTCAGAGAACAAAAATTGATAGAACAGATATTTCTGAATATAAATATAAAAAAATTATATTTGGGACAAAAATAAAGTTTTGACGTAGAATAATAACTTACTACGTTACATTTTATATTGTTGTAGAAAAATAAAATAAAAGCGTCATTTAAGCGAATAATACAAATAATACATATTATTTTTTTTCAAGATCTTATATTATTATGATAATGCTAAACTACAGCAGAAACCCTATTTTCCGTCAGGGGTCCGAACTGCGGCCATGACGGATTGGAGAATAGACGGATTATAGATAATTCACCCAAACACACTTATATCGCTGGAAACTTATTATTTAGTGCTTATGCAAGTTAAATATAAATGCTGTACAGTACATATTGATTGACAAAATGAGAATGAAAAGGTTAGAAAACAAAAACATGTTTCAGAATGTATATACTGCAGGTCACAACTAACCTTTTATTACAGTAGGCCTAGTTTTAATGTAAAACTTAAGCTTGTACATTATGTAATGAGCACAAAAATTAATTCTCAACATTACTAAAATTAAACTGCAGTACAGTGTAACATATTAAAGCCCAGTTCCCAAGGATAGTGTTTTCGCAGACATCAGGCGGCACGATGTCGGTACACGGATAGCGTGTCGCCTGTGTATCATCAGACAGGACCGTTCCAACGGCCCGTGACATGTGTAGCCGTCACGGCTTAAAACTTCATCTTCGACAACATGCCTCTGTGGTGCCGCCTCTTTCCCCATGTTGTACGAGACCTGTACAGGCAACTCCGGACGGTCTGTCCGTACGTCAGGCGTACAGAGCCGAGCTGTTCCAATGACCTGTTATCTGATAGACGGCAGATGAGGCTTTACAGATGGCAGGCCGTTGGAACTAGGCTTATGTGGGCTAGACGGTTGGAGGGGATCATGTCGTCTTCTAGACAGATGAATCATACGGTAACTGTTATATCGTGGCGCGACGAACCCAGACACCGACGGATAACAGAACCTGGCGGATAAAATAGGGTGACGGACAATAGGGTTTTCACTGTAATACCATATTTTTACAAGTCTTATTTGATCAAATTGGATAAAAAATAAATGTAAAGGCTAGTACCTACATAAATATATACATAGCTGTAAAATTAAAATACACAAAAAATGAAATATTTTACTCACTCTTAGTTCTCCAGCCTGTTTTTAGCCCTATATTGCATTATTTGTATGTAGGAATGTTATTAATATGATTCTGAAGTGCTAGTGCTTTTATACAAATATAATGTAATGTTGATTAATGGTAGGGCTTGTTGAACAGTGCCTAAAACTAATTTCCTTTTATGCACTGTCACTTCCAATAAAATATATTTTACATGAACTACACTACACTTTCATTTCATTTCAATTCACTACACTTATTATGGTAAATACGAGCGGTCAAGAGAGCGTTGTGTATAAACAAAGATGGGTAAACATAAACTGACGGCCGCTCTTTTACATCATCGTTGTCACGTGACCATTACCACCGTACAGCACGAAATATCCTCGAGACGGTACTAACTGACGCAAGAACTTTCTGGCTTTCTACCCAATTTTTTATTTATTTATTACAACTTTTTACAACAGCACGTAACGTGCTAATACTAGCTTACAAAAGAGCATGCAATGTACCTACTTCTGCGATCGCTTATACATTTGAAAATAGCATGCGATGCACCAAGATTTGCATTCTAGGGTTAAATTATAATAAACTTTTTCAATAATTACCTCTTTTAATATAGCTTTATCTTCTAAGGCATTCTCACAGTTTTCTTCCAAAGGTTTGATAAGCTCCTTTAGAGGTTTGTCGTCATCATCATCATCATCAAGCGGTACCTGGCAGAGACATATCATTGTTTTATGCATTGTACTAGCTATACAACAAACGTTTACCTATTCTCACTGATTCATAATACGAAGCGTGATTTTAAAGTAAGATCCGTTTTTAAATTATGCTGCCGCAGCACTGCGGTCGCCGTTTAGCGCATGCACACCGTGTAGCCAAATCTGTTGGAAAGCCACAGATGCCATTACGGAACCATCCGATCGAGTCTACATCTGTTTGCATGATTTAAAATGACTCCACCTATTGAGTGTAAAGTGGACTGTAAAGTGAAAGAGAACAGACGATTCACGATTTCGTACTTAGCTGAAATGTTTCCTGCTGTCTCAAGAAGTGTTCTTAACGAAATTGTGTCTGAAAGTTTAAATTATCGGAAACTGTGTTCACGTTGGGTGCCAAAAATGTTGACTGATGAGCTCAAAACCAAAAGATTGGGCAGTGCATTGAGTTTTCTCGAGCGATACAGTAACGAGGGGGATGATTTTTTAAGCCATATTGTCACAGGCGATGAAACATGTTACACTGGAATCGAAGCAGAAATCCATGGAATGGTGGCATTCATCATCACATAGGAAAGTGAAATTCAAACAAACAATATCTGCTCAGAAAATCATGTGCACTGTTTTGGGACAGAAAGGGTGTGTTGCTGGTAGATTTGTTTCCTCGCGGTGACAGCTGCAACAAATCTCCACAGAATCTTAGTACTACAAAAAAAGGCTGTTAGGGCTCTGGCTGGCCTAGGTCAAATGGAGAGTTGCAGAGAAGCATTCAAGGATCTGGGAATTCTCACAGTTGTTGCTCTCTACATCCAAGAGGTGGTACTACATGTGGATGGTTTAGACCTCCCCACAAATGGAGATATACACCACCATACAAGATACGCAGGACACTACAACCTTCCAAATCACCATCTTCAAATGTACGGAAGAAAACCATCATACATGTGAAGGAAAATTCATAACCACCTCCCAGAAGAGATACGACTGAAGAAGGGAAAACCGCTCAAGAAAACACTGCAAGGGTGGCTGAAAAAACACCCATTCTACTCCCTGGAAGAATATTTCCAGAGGACCACTTAGCTCTTAACTTCATATCCAACATAATGTATAAATAAACTTAGGTTAGGCTACAATTTGACACCATTTGTAATCTCAAAGATTATAAATAAAGATGATTCTGATTCTGACACGATCAATGCAGCTGCGTACTGTGAGACTTTACAAAAACTGTGCCGCGCAATTCAAAACAAAAGGCGTGGCATGCTGAGTGCAGGTGTCGTTTTGCTCCACAATAATGACCGTCCACACACAGCAAATCGAACACAAGACCTTATCACTTCTTTTGGCTGGGAACAATTGGACCACCCTCCATACAGTCCCGATCTAGCGCCAAGCGACTACCATTTGTTTCTGCACTTGAAGACGCATCTGGTGAGGCAGGCCATTCCGATGATGACGAAGTAAAAACGGCTATGAAGGAGTGGTTGTCTCAGGCGTACAATAGCTGAATAGGCGTACCTTCTTTGACAATGGCATACAATAGCTGGTCCCAAGATACGATAAGTGCCTTAATATTAATGGGAATTATGTAGAGAAGTAGAGTAAAGTATGGCTTTTCAAGTGAATAAATTATTTTTGGAAAAGATTTACTTTTTCTTTTTTTATATCAAAACTGTACTTAATTTAAAAACACGCCTCGTAAGTATCTTAAAATTCCAATATAATATTATTTTTCATCAAAGCCATGTCACTAAACAAAAAAGATTTAATTTCAAAATAATTTATATACCACTGTACGTGTATGGGTGGGCGGGTGGGTCAATACCACTGTTTTGTGTGGGCGGGCGTGTTGGTCACTACCGCTGCACGTGTATTAGTTATTAATTCCACTAATCACAGTTTTTTTCTTGGATAGTCAATTAGGCGTAGAAACTGTTTTTATGTGTTTTTTGTTTATGTACAACAAGATTGTATATAGTTGTACATAAACTAACAAATGCAGCGGCTATCATTAAATAATTTAAAAAAGTTTTTTCCTCTAACTCAGGATAATTCGCATTTTGAATTTTGTCAACATAAGTGTTTTTTGTTTGTTAAATTTTTATTAGAAAATTAGTCTTTTTTTAAATTACATTTCTTGATAAGAAAAATTACAATTGTTACATTTACTACTTAATGTTGATTTTACCTGAAAATTAGCTACAAGTAGCAAATAAAGATGACTCTGGCAATATGTAAACAACTATTGTTATGATTAAAGTATACAATACTTGTTTTAGATTTACCTCTTTTAATATTGGTTTATCTTCAAAGGAGTTCTCGCAGTTTTCTTCCAAAGGGGTGATAAGCACCTTTAGATCATGTTTGTCATCGAGGTCAGGAGGTACCTGGACATAGACACAACAAATGAGTTCATGCGAACACCCATTCCCTAGCATTTATAAAACTGTATATAAATCCTTATAAAATGTTAAAAAATCTTAAGCTTTTCTTCGTACCTTTTAAGCATAACTTTCACTTGAATAATTATTATTGTTAAATTACTTGCATATAATTATATATATATATATATATATATATATATATATATATATATATATATATGATAATAATATATATTATACCTTAATCTTAACTTCCACTATTTTTAGTTTTTAATATTTATTTCTTAGTATTGAGGCCATTGACTTGAGTTGTTCTGTAAAACAGTTATGTACTGAGAAACGCTTGTAAATAAAGGCATTTTTATTTATTTATTAATACTCTGAAAGTGTATGGATGGTCGGGTGGGTTAATATCACTGTACGTACGTGTATAGGTGGGTGGTTAGGTAAATACCTCTGTACGTGTATGGGTGGGCGGGTGGGTCATTACCACTGATGCTCGCTGACAGCCTCTACAGGCTCTTAAAGCTATGGATAGGGTTTGTATAAAAGAATTATAATGAATTGTAATGCGCTTCACTACAAAGCTGCGGCAGAATTGTAATGAAGATTTTGAGTTGTAATAAAGTTTGGGAAATACGGAAGTTAATTTTGCCGTGTTTAGATGATCATTAAAAGTAAGGAATTTTTAAGAGCTAAAATTGAACTTAATAAACTTACCATGGAACTCTTAATAAGATCCCCCAAAATTCTTCCCTGATGCTACAAGATCCATCTCTAATGTACAATCTAGTCAATCTAAAAATAAATCAAATTATTGCCAAAAGTTCTTTATAATGTCAGAATGTTTGGTTGATCTTCAAAGCAAATGAAAAACAAAGGAGGTAGTTTAAAAGAAAATCATACACAACCTCCATTGTCACCTGAGTAGCAGTGGCAGTTGCTTGTTTACATAAGTACAGTGATTGTCATTCGGGTATCATAGCTTATCTGTCAGGAGAATATCAAAGCTGTTGGTACTCACCCTCTCCTAACCAACACTCAGTTAAAACTGTATCTTATGTTATAATTCAATAATGCTACTAAAATATTAATCCGCTAAAATTAATCCATAGATTGCCAAGATGTAACGGCTCATTTACTTAGTGGGAAATAGTTTGTTTACGAATTTTTGGTCAAATATAAGTGAAGATTTTCGATTTTCTTATAGAGTAACCAACGAGCTACCTCCCCAAACTTTGATTCAGTAAGTACATCAGAGTGACGGTGAAAGTGGATCAAGGTCTGCTGAACACCTCCTGCAGACCTAGTTGCTTTCACAACCGATTAGAGACATGGTGGGAGGGGGAGTATAAGAAGTATGGGTCCTCGACGACGGCATTTGTGAGTGCAACTGCGGCTGAGCGCTGGAAGGGACACTATGCCTGTGTGTTACCTTGACAGTATACTGCGTGTATGGTGACTCGCCCAACCTTTATTAAAGAAGCTAAAGACTGGATTTCATGACACAGTTTCCCTCATAAAATCTGCATTGTAGCACTGTGGGCTTTAAATAAAATGTTATTGCTATGCTCTGCATTATGGCACTCTGAGCTTCAACTTCTAAACTTGTCTTCTCACGTAAATTAGATTGCTTCACTCTGTGTCGTAGCACTGTGAGCTCTTCAAGTCCAAACGTGGACGTAACAAGGCAACAGAGCAATATGATCTGGCTTGCGAAAGATTTTAGGTAGCGTAGGTGTGGACGATGATGAGGCCTTTCAGAGTGAATTGTTCACCTAGGCACTAATCGAAGTCCAACTCATCCAAAGCTAATCCTTCTACATATACAGAAGTACCAAATCCTTGAGTTACCTCCCTGAGGTGTTGGGTTAATAAAATTGAAAGGTGTTTACCCAAACAGATCGAACTTGCAAAGTTTTTCAATATTAGCTACATTAATCTATTTCATTACTAAATTAAAATTGTTACTAAAATTAAACTACTTAATCTTAATAACTCTTAAAGATCAACTCAGAATGATAATTTGGTTGTCCATTTTGAAAGCTTTAGATTTTTTTTTCAAATATGGTTAATTTTTTACTTGCCTATACAAAGTAAATATGATAAAATTCTCAAAATTATATTTACTTGGGTTAATTGAATACTGACTATTTATTGCAAAAAACTGAATTTTAACACCATAAGACCAGAGCTTTAATATGAGGTCCAGATATACGCATCACAAATCCAGAGTTTTATTGTGTGGTGTGGATATGTATGTCCAGAGCTTTAATGTGTGCATTGTGTGGTGTGGTTATATGTGTGTCATTAGTTCAGAGCTTTAATGTGTAGTGCATATATATATATATATACACTCACGGACAATATATGCATCATTATCCAGAGCTTTTTATTTGTTTATAAACAGTTTTCAACATTTACATAAATCAAATTCTTAGTCTCAAAATGGCATAACAGTGATTACAAGTAAGTACCAAGGTTTGTTAGGATACTTAACCCAACTTGTGTGTGATATATGTGAGGCTGCATGCAACCAGTAACATATATGTTCCAATGAATAATAATTCAAAGTACCATGCCACCTAAACTATAATAATTGACTAAAATTAAATGCCAGTATTACAAAAACAAAGAGAAGAAATCAATGGCTATTATTGGATATTATGTTCTGTTACAATCACTAGTAATACAAATACAACTTGATAAAAAATAGTGAATCTATGTAATATAACAGGTGGTGATTTCTGTAACAATAACAATACTATAAATTATCACAATTATAGCAATAATTAAATAATAATAATAATACAAAAATACATGTAACAGCAAGTCAATATATATGTAACCATATATCAATATATATGGTTGCAAACAGAAACTTTTTGTATATGCCTAACAATACTCTTCAAAAATATTTTGTCTATTGAATTTTGTGTCTTCTTTAAGGTTTTTATCATTTTGTTCTTGCTTCAGTTTTACCATTGATTTTACTATATAAAGAGATACTCCATCCATATGGGAGAGTTGTGGCGAGGCCCCAAAACTGTTTTGAGGCCCCACGCTGCGCTGCGCATAGCCCTATTTCCTCTCTCTCGCACGCTCTTCCGTCTCTCTCTCTCTCACTTCCCTCCTCTTAACCCACTCTCCCATTCTCCAGACAGCCGCCCCGCCCTCTCCTTCCTCAGGTCCCACACACAAACAAGGTCCTGCTTAGATAATTGTTTACGTTATTCCATATGGCCAACGTTTATCCGGGTTCTCTGTTTTTATATTTGCTTGCATCTCTTTCGAATAACAAAGAATACTGTGTTGATACTATTACAGAAAAACTCAGTGTGACATTCATATTGAATAAAGAAATATTTATAACTGAATAAGTTAAAACACCATATTGATTTATATGATTAACACGCCGTGTATTTGTAAATAGACACACTTGAATAGACCGCTAATTTATCGGCGATGCTGGCGATAATTACTGCTGATTTAAGTAAACATTTTCATATTATATAGCCCATCTGAAAAATCTTTATTTATTGCATTTTAACCCTCGATTAGGTGATTAAATCGACTGTTGTACTCAATCATTAGTTTTTTCATATGCGGTAATTGATTAAAAAATAAATTGTTTTCAAATCCAATCAATGACTCTCCTTTCAATTATGAAATTAATCTGCAAATATTCCAGGAATATATAATAGCCTATAGTGAAATATTAAAAAATGTGACATTATTTATTTCTTTGACAAAATAAATTTTGAAATAGGCCTATGATATTTATATAGAATAATACTGGGCAAAATATAAAACCCAAATGAGATTCAAATTGCATGATAGGGTTAGAACAAATCATAACAAAACCACTAATTTACTTCTATACAAGATAAAAATAGCTTCCATCTTATGGCCTGATTCAGACAATCTGTGTATAGGCATTTAATTTAAAATAGCATTATTTTTAATTTTATTATATACATATGTTTTATTATTACTGTCTGTAACATTAACATATTATTTGGTTCTTAGTAATTGCATGATTGTTTGTAAAATATTTCATTGTTTGGTGAATGGTCAGTTTTTATTTTTTTCGGAATCGTGAAGAGCTGTGACTGTATTATTACTTCTTGAGAAAAACAATCTCAATATCAATTACAATTGGTTAGGAAATATTATCGCGATAGAATATAACTAGACTACTGATTATTTAGATTCAATTTTCATTATTTTAATCAGGTTGTGAAATTATTGTAAATTTTGTTTACGTCCCCCTTTAAAAAATACAGATGTATAACATTGATTGAATCAGACCATTGTAAAACGTATGTTTAAGGCGAATATAATTAAAGTTAACACATCTGTTTTTCATACTATTATTTTACTAGATGTGAAAGTATGGATAAACTGCAATTTATTTATATTTTTAATTTCTCTGGAAAAGACACTCTGGAATTACACTGGTAGCGTGACCAGCAATAACACAAGAAATAACTAATTTTAAGTAACCACAGTCTAAATAATAACAAAATTAACTATAGCCACACTCTGTGGTGTTTTTAATTATAACAATTTGAATATGACTTATTTACACAACTGAGAATGAACAGAACAAACAATGCCAAGAACTAACAAAACTATATAAACAAATAACTATTACAAATAAACAATAATATAGTTAAAAAATAATACGTACATTTGGGTTTTGCGCATATTTTGAACTGTAATAGTATGGTTTCAAATTTAAACAATTATATATATCGTATTAATGATAAGCATACACTTTCAAATTAGATTAATAATTAATCCTAAGTAGAAGAACAGGGACCTTTTTTTAATAACCAAACACTTCAACTCTAGAACTGTGGGGAGTAATATAGGCTATACATGTTTAAAAATTATTGTAATTTAATAGTAACATTTAAATGAATGGCAAACATACTTATATTAAACATCTGCGGTTAAAAAGATGACTAAAAGCTAAACAACTTATATTATTTACACTTATTTAGCTACACATTAGATTAATTAGGATATAGTATTACGGTGATCACTTACCTTAAATCACTAATGAGAGTTAGGTGAGGGTCCAATAACAAAACGTGCGAGCTGTACTTAAAACGTTACACGAAAAACAAAGGATATGCGATAATTGTTAGTCTAGTACCGTACACCAAAATATTAATAAAAATATTTCCATTTTATTGTTTTTTTTTTATCCAACTCAAGCTCAAAATCAATTCAGATATTGTCACACTTTAGTTGTAACAGAAAAATGAAATCCTGATTTTGTCATCTTGGAAACAAGTTCAGCTGATATAGATAATTATTATATTTTACCAATAACCAAGAAAATATAAGCACAGAATATAAGCAGATATGTGCTTATTTTGTAGTATAAGTTTGGTGCTATTCAGAATCAGACCAGTGAAAATTCAAGTTATTTTTGGCGGATTGTGATATTTACGGAAATATTTCTATAGCACAGCTTGAGGTCTAAGTTGCATTTTTGAGCGGCCAAGACTGGACAGACTACCTGAGATCGGTATTGCGCGCAACTCGAGTACTGGTTTGGGGCCTTCTTGGGACATCGCAATTAACGCAGCTAGGATTGCGCGCAACTCGTTAACGACCAGAGAGTGAGGTAGGCCTATTACACGATTTTCTGAAGGTAGGCAACGCGACTGAAGAACTGAATTGTGTGCAAGTATGTTTTTTTCTTTTTCATTTTATGACTCCGCCACTATTTATGAAATCATCAATATAGCAAATATTTTCTCTTTATCTCCATCTCTTTATAACAAATAAAAAGAAAAAAATGCCAATCCTGGTATAGACTAAAATAGGTTTACTTTACCTTCCGTCAAACAGTTCACAGCGTGTGATGGTGATAACAACTACATGTTTTGCCGTGAATACGGACGGCATCTTCAGGTTAAAGAAAACAAATTAGTCCAAGTGGGACGCGTCACAAATTAATTAAAACTTAACAAACACACTTCACACACGAGGAAAACAACGAATATTAAAACTTTCGGTAGGCCTACCACACACATTTCACTGTCCACGGCGTGACCCGGAAGCAGATTTTAATATTGTGGTATTTATGACAAATAGTTCAATTTACTTTTAAACAAAAAGGAATATTCATTTATAGTTAAAAATACAACAATAATTATACAATGCAATATTGACAAGAAGCTTTAATTACTTGATAAAAAATTAATAATGATTTATATAATATAAAGGGTTAATTCTAGTATTAAATGTGAACTATATGACAGATGATAAGTTAATGAATAATTAAATTGTTATAAATTATTTCTGATACTTCTAATAACGCATCCTCAGATGACTTTCCTTTGATAAAACCGAAATGACGTGGATTAAGAAAATTTAACTTAGATAAATAACTATGGAGTCTTTTAATCATTGTTTTTTTCAAAACCCTTAGAGAATACAGATAACACGCAGATAGTTATTATGTTATCTAGTTTATAGAGTTATTGTCCTTCAAAATAGGTACCACTGAACTTAACTTCAGGCTCTCAGGAAAAATGCCTTTGATAAAACTACTGTTTATTAAGTAAACTAAAACTGGTGCAATCTCATCAATTATATTTTTCAGTAAATGTACATTAATTTGGTCAGAGCCAGTTAATATTTTATTTTTTAAAAGCTTAACAATACTCTTAATTTCATTTAAATATGTTGGAGTTATAAGGAATGAATGTTGATAGTAAATATGTAAAGGTGGAAGGGTATTGGAATGTACAACGTCTGGAAGGCTAGACTGGATTGTGATAAGGTGATTGTTTATCTTATCAATGATGGAAGGCTCAGGCATAACTTCGCGGTTTGGCAATTCAATTAGCTCAACTATTTTCTTTGAAAACCCACTTGTCAAGTTATTTATTACCTTCCACTGCTCAGATACATCACTTTTACAGTTTTCTAATAATGTTCAATAATAATAGTTTTTTTTTTTTTTTTGTAAAATTGATCACATTATTTAATTCATTAGTACATTTTGCAAAATAATGTTGAAAAACTGTAATATGGTCTTTTCGTAGAAATTTTTTATAATTTTTTACGTCTCTCATAAAATGTTTGGTGTTATCCAGGGACTTAACAATTTAGCCTTTAACAATTTAGAACTACCACCATTTTTCTTGCTACTTCTAAATATACAATTACTTAAAATATCAATAAACTTATAATACAAACAGTATTTACATCATTTTAGATAATGTATAATGTTTTAACTAAACATCTGTAACAAACTGTTATTTACATTGACAAAATAAAAAAAAAATGCCCCATAACATTTTTCATATTCACAAACCCCTAAGGCCTAAATAAAAGATCGTGATTCCTTTCCGTGCAAGACAAACCACAGCAGGGAATAATATCCCACTTTGACCCACTATCAAGGCCAATCGGCGACAGTAGACAGATGGAGGGGCGACAGCAGTAGACAAGTACTTCCGGGCGAGTCTTAAGAGAAAGAGAGAGAGAATGGGGGAATGAGAGGGAGTGATTAGTTCCTTTACTGCTCACAGGTTGTGCAACCGAACAGTCGAAACTGGAGGCAATTTCGACCTCTTTAACTTGATTGACGACAGGTTGCAGCACGGTCGCTCCCATTTTCCGTGCCTCAATATTTAACATTGAATGGAACTATCTTCTATGTATAGTAAAATCAATGGTTTTACTTTTCATAGGTGGAATTTGAGATGCTTTAACACTTTATGTATTTATTATAGTACGTTTTGAAATTCCAACATCAAGCGCAGTGGAACATAGTAATTCATGTGGGTTTGCCGCATAATTTGGACTTCTACTGTCGTAATGGCAGGGCGCTCTCATTGTGGAGAATCTTTAATCAATTCACTATGTAATTGTACAACACTATGCATAGATAAATAAATATATTGTGACGTTTTTATGTCCTAATTTATAAATAATTAATCGCTATGTGGGTTTTACAAATAAGCAACACGTTATAATAGACAATTACTAAATTTATTGAATCTATAAAATTAACTTATTACAATTAAATGTGTTATTTCCTTAACTTTAAACTATTGTGAAAAGTACAATTTACTATTAGGCCTACTGTTACAGTTAAACTAATTTATAATTACAATCTTAGATGGCATCAACAGATGGCAATAAATTACAACTACTAATTGCAAAGTGACTTTACTAGATTCCCTTCTTTTAATTACAATTACTGACTATAAAGTGGCTTTCCTAGATTCTCTACTATTATTTACAATTACTGACTATAAAGTGACTCTACTAGATTTCCTATTACCTGCAGTCCAATGTTAACAGTTCACTCACAGTTTCTTCAGTGTCCCTTCAAAAGTCGTCCACAAGTACCGCACTGCTCCTTCGTTGATCCCCACAACGAACCACTCACCAGTAACTTCTCCGTAGACCACTTCACTATACACGGACACTTCACTCGCACTGCAGAACTCGCTCACTGTCACTGCAAACACCCGGGCTGTAGGCTCTAGACTCACTGACTCGCGCTGGTATCCCAGCCGTATATATCACCTGCAGGTCTCCATCTAGAAGCTTCTTGAATTCCCCTGCGCCCGAAGTTCCGTGACAGAGCTAGCTCGTCAACCGAGAACAGTCTAGAAACAGTCCATTGATGAGGTAGGGGCGTTCATGCGTAAGCCATTGTGCCCCAAAGGTTGGAAACAAACAGGGCAGGTGGTCAGCGACCCATCCATTACTTCCGCATCACAGGTTCCCAGGATGGAGGCCACTCTGGATGTCACACTGCCCCCTCCTTAAGGCTGATCGTCCCGATCAGCTTCCGCTCCATGGTACGGTGCAAGGCGATCAAGGTGGACCACAAGCATCTTGCCTCTTGGGTGTCTTTGAATCCTGTAGACCACATCGTTGATTCGTGTCACTACCCGATAAGATCCTTGCCAATCCTGTTGAAATTTCGTGCATCTCCCCTTCTTCCGGAGGGGACTGTAGAGCCACACCAGGTCGTTCACCTGGAATCCAGTCGAATTGGCTTGCCGGTCGTAGCGAGCTTTCATTTTGTCACTGGCCATTTTTAGGTGCTGACGAGCGAACTCGTGAGTGTCGTGTAGGTGGTCGACGAGCTCGCAGGCGTAGTCCGTCGCGGGCTGCTTTGCGTCAGGTGGCAGGCCGAACATGAGGTCACTGGGCAGCCGCAGCTCCCTTCCTAAGATCATCCTCGCTGGGGTGAAACCCGTAGTATCGTGGACCGAAGATCTGTACGCCAAGAGGAAAATGGGCACCTTCCGATCCCAATCCCGCTGATTGGTGGACACAACTTTCCTGAGGTGTCCAACAAGTGTCTTTATGTATCTCTCGACCATCCCATCAGATTGCGGATGAAGTGCAGTTGTCCGTGTCTTGTGCACTCCGAGACGCTGAAGCACCTCCTTCATCAACAGGGATCTGAAGTTCGTCCCTTGGTCACTATGCAGCTCACGTGGCACTCCATACCGACAGATGAATTCGTTCACCAAGCACCCAGCCACTGTTGCGGCTTCTTGATTTGGTATGGCGTATACTTCTGGCCATTTCGTAAAGTAGTCCATGGCCACCAGGAGATATTTATTTCCTGCATCTGACATGGGAAATGGACCGGCGATGTCGATGGCGATCCTCTTGAAGGGTGCCCCAACGTTGTACTGTTGCATTCTGCCTTGACTTCTTGTTTGTGGCCCTCGGCTTCCAGTACAGACATCACATTGGCGGCACCACTTCTCTACATCAGCCCTCAAGTTCAACCAGTAGAACCGCTGACGTAGCTTGTCCACCGTTCTGTTGACACCTAAGTGCCCACCAGATACTCTATTGTGGATCTCCTCCAGCACTTCCTTTCTTTTACTTCTGGGGAGCACAATCTGTTCAATCTGCTTCCTACCATTAGGGGCCTCCCAGATTCTTATAAGCACTCCGTTCTTAACCTTCATTGAGTCCCACTGTGCCCAGTAGCTCTTATACAACTGGTTCCTAGCTGCAGTGTCCTCCCAGCTAGGACGAGCCCCCGATTCCTTCTCCCGCAGCAGTGGTCCAACCTCACTATCCTCAAGCTGTTCTTTACGGAGTTCCTCCGGCTCCCATCCACTAGCTGGCTCCAAAGAGACACAACGCACTTCCACGGACGGATTCCTTTCTTCTACCTTGGAACAGTGCTTACAACCCTCTGGGCAAGGTCGGCGAGACAGGGCGTCGGCATTGGAATGCAAGTACCCATCGAGCTGTCTGTCCCTCCAGGTTCTTGAAGTTCATTAGCCAAGTCAGGGCAGAATGGTTGGTCCTTAAATGGAAAGGCTGTCCATAGAGGTACTTGTGAAAATGTTCTAATGACTTCACGACTGCAAGTAATCTCTTCTGGTGACGCAATAATTATGCTCTGCTTTGGATAGCGTTCTGCTGAAGTAAGCTATTACAGCTTCATGGTCGTCCTGAACTTGGGAGAGAACTGCCCCTATACCCACATCGCTGGCGTCCGTGTCCACAATGAACTTCTCTCCAAACCGTGGGAACCCTAAAATTGGAGCGCTGCAAAGAGAAGTTTTAAGCGTCTCAAAAGCCTCACTAGCCTCCGGAGTCCACTCAAACTTACGCTGTTCTTCGGTGAGCTTGGTCAGTGGCTTAGCAATATCAGCATAGCCCTTCCCGAAGTGGCGGTAGTAGGTGCACAGTCCAAGAAAACTCCTCACCTCATGTTTGTTACGTGGGACAGGCCACTCCTTCACGGTGCTAATCTTCTCCGGGTCCACAGTCACTCCTTCGGATGACACTATGTGTCCAAGATAGTTAACCTTATTCTTGAAAAGATTACATTTTTTTAGGTTTAACTTCAGGTTGGAAGAACGAAGCCTCTTAAAAACTTTCTCCAGATTCTGAAGATGGTCGTTAAACGTCTTCCCTATGACTATGATGTCGTCCAGATACACTAGACAAGTTTCCCAAGTCAGTTCCCGTAGCACATTTTCCATGAGTCTCTCGAAGGTAGCTGGAGTCTTCCCTTGCATTGCAGAGTCCAAAGGGAATCACCGTGAACTGCCAAAGTCCGTTTCCATTCCCTATGGAAAACGCTGTTTTCTCTTTGTCCTCCGGAGCTATCTCCACCTGCCAGTACCCGCTCTTCAAGTCCAGGGTCGAGAAGAACTTACAGCCTCCGAGAGCATCCAGAGTGTCGTCAATCCGGGGCAAGGGATAACTGTCTTTCTTCGTAACATTGTTCAGTAGTCGGTAATCCACGCAGAACCTGGAAGTCCCATCCTTCTTCTTTACTAGTACTACCGGCGAAGTCCATGGGCTGCTGGAGGGCTCAATCACTCCATCTTGCTCCACTTTTTTTATTTTTCGCTCTGCCTCTTCTCTCTTCGCCCAGGGTAGTCTCCTAGGTATTTGACCGATTGGTCTAGCGTCTCCAACATCAATTTTATGTTGGACCACAGTTGTCCTACTTTTTGGCCCCGTAGCAGTTTCAAACACATCTTGATACTCTGTTATTAACCTAGCGACTTGCTTCGTTTGATCCAATGCCATTCCCCTGCATGCATCTCTTACAAACTCCGCTATGTCTTCTGGAAGGTTTTTATGGTCTGAAGAGATATTCCTATCAGCTCGTGAAACAGAAGAAACCGGAGAACAGTTACCTAGGAGCCTACCTTGTTTCAATGCAACAGGAAGGTCATTCAAATTCATTATGCGGACTGGAACTTCCTTAGAAGATTTGAACAGTGTTTTCGCTACAAGTACCCCATGTCCAAGTTCCTCGTCGTTTATAACTGGTTCCAGCATTAAGTTCTGGCCTTCCGGAATAGTCTTATCCATTTCTGCTCTGACGATCTTCTGAGTTCGAGGTGGCAGAGTGGCGTCCTTCAACAAGCGCACCCAAGAAGATAAATTCTTCCTGCGCTGAAGAGCAACTTCCTCTCCCCCAATGGTCGTCACTCCTTTCCTGAGGTCTAACTGCAAGCCAAGTTTCGTCATCATGTCCATGCCGAGTATGACGTCCTCCTCAATGTCAGCTACAAGAGCGCGATGCTCAAGACATGCACCCCCGATGCAGAAGGTGGCAACTGTCTCCCCGCGGACGCTGGCAAAGTCCCCAGTCGCAGTCTTCACTGTCCAGGTCGTCGGAGTTATTTTCATAGAGGAAGGACAAATATCGTCATCGTTGCACCAGTGTCCAGCAAAAGGCTTCTGGGCTCCCCGTTTACCAATCCGTCTAAGTAAAGGCTGTTGGTCTGACCTGACAAAGATGCTACGATGATGCTCTTAGCTGGGGCCTCAAGTTGCTGGGTTGACAGTTGCCCCTTCCTATCAACCCTTTTTAGTTTCCCTGCCTCTGCCCCCCGAGAGGCTTTACTCGGGCATTTACTTCAGGGATGGCCTAACTCTCCACACCCCCAACAGCGAATCTCCTTCCTCCGGTCCCTCAGGGCATCAAGCACTTTCCTTACGATGTCTTCTATCTTCATAGGTTCTTCTTCCTCTGCGTAGATTCCTCGCAAACGTGCCTGGCCCCGGACGGATTGCTTTACGGCCTCAAACTCTAAGGCTTGCGTCAGGGCCTCGTTTAAAGTGTTAGGCCGGGCCAACTTTACAGCCTGCTGCGTCTCAGCATCCCACAGCCCATCGAGGAACCTTTCAATGGATAGGCTCTCGTAGACAGCTTCATCCAATGTGGGATAAGCGCCCCTCACTAATCGTGCGATGTCAGCTTCGAATTCTTGAAGACTCTCATTGGACTTCTGGTGATGACTCCTGAGCTGAGATCTGTAGACCAGTTCCATGTGTTTATGTCCGAACCGCATTTCCAACCGTCTAATCAAATCTTCGTAATTCTGTCGCTCAGCAGGTGGAACGGTTCGCAGTACGCTCAGAGCTTCTCCACGAAGTGAAAGGCACAACATGGACGCCTTCGCTGATGATGGCCAATTGTAGACAGCAGCGGCAGTCTCAAACAAAGTAATAAAATCTTCCCAGGACATCTTTCCGTCGAAGGTTGGCAAACTTGCGTTATTTTCGGGTGGACACACAATGGGCCGAGGTTCCAGGCTGGGCGGTTGCTGTCCACTTCCTGAGATCCCATGTGGTTCGTTGCAGGTCATTGACTCCTTCCTCCCCTGAACCATTTCTTCTAAAACCCTAATCCTATCACCTAATTGCTTCGAACAGTCATCTAATTGTTTTTTAAATTCGTCTTCAACTTTGCAAATTTTATAATTAAATTCTGTAGCTAACTCTTCCTTCAAGGTTTTACAATTACTATTTAGTTTTTCGGTTAAGTCATCTTTCACTTCTTTTAAGTCACTATGTAATTTCTCTGCATTTCCTTTTAAGTCATTTTGTAATTTCTCGACATTTCCTTTTAACACGTTCAGTGCGGGTGGACCGTATACGATCCACCGCCGGCCGGGTGCTGGTGGTGCGTGGACCGGGACCATACCACTCTACACTGTTGTTGCTATGCAGTCAGTGTGAGCTCAGCTCTTGCGCGAGGTAGACCTTACGTCGGCCGCTATACGAATGTGAACCGTTCTATATTTTTGCGTTTTCTGTTTTTATCTATCGTTTTTTCGAGCGGAGTTTTACAATTGATGTAATGTAGTGATTTCTTCATGTAAATAAGTTTGTTATTTATGTAAATAAGTAAATTTACTTGCGCGAAGTAGACCTTACGTCGGCCGATATACGAATGTGAACCGTTCTATATTTTTGCGTTTTCCGTTTTTATCTATCGTTTTTTTCTAGCGGAGTTTTACAATTGATGTAATTTAGTGATTTCTTCATGTAAATAAGTTTGTTATTTATGTAAATAAGTGTATATTATTGTAGTATTTAGTGTAATTTTTATTGTTGAAACATGGCTGACAACACTGTTGATGACCTTGACTTGAGTGACAACATTATTACAAGTGAAGATTCTGACACCGAAAGTGACGAAAGTGATGATGATGATGCAGTTTTGAACCCTATTTGGTGTAACAACACTTCTGGACTCAAAAAATTAACTTTTTGAAGGACAATAAGCTATTCATTGTTCACCAATTAAGCTATTGGTGGCCATACCTGGTGATGGCTCACCTATTGATTGGTCTTCCAGCATCCCAAGGGGCTGATGGACCGTATCCAGACCACAACTTATGACGTCATAAACAACTTTTTCCCATGCTACAACCAACTTCGTTTTGCTGTTTTTGGGCTGTCTATACCTTATGAAAAGTAAAATTAAATTTTATAGTACTTAGTTTCCCGGGTCGGTTAGAGTGTTTTTACTATAGCAGTGAACGTGTTAAGTCATTTTGTAATTTCTCTGCATTTCTTTTTAAGTCACTTTGTAATTTCTCGATATTTCCTTTTAAGTCACTTTGTAATTCCTCTGCATTTCTTTTTAAGTCACTTTGTAATTTCTCTGCATTTCTGGTAATCATAGACTTAAGTGAACTAGCTTCAGTTTCAAAAAGGAATGTTTCTGGATCATCCCCTGCTTCTAGCATTGCCTGCTTAAGTCTACTTACTAAAACTGATTTTGTTCCAGTATGATCTATGTCCCTTTCTTCTAACTCCCGCTTTAAATCAGCCACTTTTAAGTCTACTAACTTAACTCCACTAGATGCCATCGTTCTTTTGCAAAACTATGTCTGAACAATATAGAATTACAGTAAATGAATTCAATAAACAGCTTAACAATAACTATCAATAAATAAAAATATTAAACGTGTTGCTCAACAAATCTATCCCACTTCTGACACCAGTGTGACGTTTTTATGTCCTAATTTATAAATAATTAATCGCTATGTGGGTTTTACGAATAAGCAACACGTTATACTAAACAATTACTAAATTTATTGAATCTATAAAATTAACTTATTACAATTAAATGTGTTATTTCCTTAACTTTAAACTATTGTGAAAAGTACAATTTACTATTAGGCCTACTGTTACAGTTAAACTAATTTATAATTACAATCTTAGATGGCATCAACAGATGGCAATAAATTACAACTACTAATTGCAAAGTGACTTTACTAGATTCCCTTCTTTTAATTACAATTACTGACTATAAAGTGGCTTTCCTAGATTCTCTACTATTATTTACAATTACTGACTATAAAGTGACTCTACTAGATTTCCTACTACCTGCAGTCCAATGTTAACAGTTCACTCACAGTTTCTTCAGTGTCCCTTCAGAAGTCGTCCACAAGTACCGCACTGCTCCTTCGTTGATCCCCACAGCGAACCACTCACCGGTAACTTCTCCGTAGACCACTTCACTATACACGGACACTTCACTCGCACTGCAGAACTCGCTCACTGTCGCTGCAAACACCCAGGCTGTAGGCTCTAGACTCACTGACTCGCGCTGGTATCCCAGCCGTATATATCACCTGCAGGTCTCCATCTAGAAGCTTCTTGAATTCCCCTGCGCCCAAAGTTCCGTGAC
Source organism: Stictocephala bisonia (assembly GCA_035578905.1). NCBI lineage: Eukaryota > Metazoa > Arthropoda > Insecta > Hemiptera > Membracidae > Stictocephala > Stictocephala bisonia. The sequence continues at coordinate 1,157 of JAQJVL010000643.1, read as the reverse complement.
AGAGCTAGCTCGTCAACCGAGAACAGTTTAGAAACAGTCCATTGATGAGGTAGGGGCGTTCATGCGTAAGCCATTGTGCCCCAAAGGTTGTAAACAAACAGGGCAGGTGGTCAGCGACCCATCCATTACTTCCGCATCACCGGTTCCCAGGAGGGAGGCCACACTGGATGTCACAATATTTTGACTTTGACAATAAGTTGTTGAGAATTTGTTAACTAAACACCTGATGTATGCCCTATCTACTGGTCTGTATAGATAGGCAGCATTCAATAAACAAACATCTTCATAAACATTTCTCATATCATCGCCATAAAACAATATAATCTCTAATTTATCTTCAGTTGACACAGTCATTTTTATTGCATTAAAAAAATGAAATGTAACATAGTAACTGGGCTGAATGCTTTTCACATACTAACTGGTAATCAGTGAGAGATAACACAAAAAAACTAGCCATTGGTATTTCCGGGCTGCATTGCTGGACTTAGGTCACACAAAACAAAGCCAATTTATAATATTATAAAACACTTTAATTTAGCTAAAATACTAATTTTTAAAGATTAATTGTCTTCAAACAAACTACAATAGTACATTATTAACGCTAACTTTAGCTTCATCTATATAAATGAGCTGATAATTTTCGTTTCTACTATACCAGAAGTTTTTTTATTCCTTATTAAAGTAATTTATCAATGTAAAATGTACTAAAATATTTGTTTTAATGGATTTAAATAACTGTACAATACATATTGTTATGTATTTTTACTGATTAATATAATATAATCTGAAAAAATAGATATCATTTCCAAAACAATGTCTTTTTTACAAATTTGCATTTCTAAAAAATGACAAAATGTAAAAAATTACAGTTCAAACTAATTTAAATACAAATCCATGTATTCTTAAACAAACATAGTTGACACATTTTAACTACCTTGGAATTTTATTTGAAATCTTATACTGTCGCTAATAGTATATCATTTGATCAAATTATGTATTTTTCCAAAAAATTATCTTTGATAAAAGTAATGACCAATTAAAGTTCACTTTTATTGACAAGAAAACAATACAAGGCACTGAATAAAATTTTGGATTTAGAGAAGTTTTAATAATTTTGAGTTTATAAAAAAAGGCTAGAGATAAAAAAAAAAGAAAAA